>JAJOZX010000869.1:570000-717500 GCA_023014485.1 Bathynomus jamesi
TATACACATATTACATATATATATATATATATATAAAGACACTTTCAGCACTTTGGCCGACCTTCCATATAAATTCAATGGCTTTTTATGGAACAGGTCACAAAAGAATAAAGAAATAAAAATAAATATAAATATTGTAAGTAGAGTCTACCAATTCAAGCTCAAGAGGGAGGTTTTACAATCGATTTAATAGATGCTGCCAAAATGATATATATGTCACATTATTAAAAAATATGTGTACGTGTATTATTTGTAATTTTTTCAAGTTATATTTATTTTTATTTCTTTATTCTTTTGCGACCTACCGTTTTCTCAGACAATAATTATAAAAACAAATTTGGTAATTTTTTTTCCCTTATGCATATATAGATATATATATATATATTCTGTATATATTGCATTTATATTTCGTATATATACCGTAAATAGGTTGTATATATATTTATTGTTCTTTATATATTATCTAGGGATCATTTTGTTTTCCAATTTATATTTATTTGTACTTTTGTATTCGTTTGTGACTATAATATGCATATGTGGTAATTTTTTCCCTTATAAATTGGTGTGCCTCTCTTAAAATTTATCTTTCAATTTTTATTTTTTAATAATGTGACATATATATCATTTTGGCAGCATCTATTAAATCGGTTGTAAAAACCTCCCTCTTGAGCTTGAATTGGTAGACTCTACTTACAATATTTATTTTTATTTCTTTATTCTTTTGTGACCTGTTCCATAAAAAAGCCATTGAATTTATATGGAAGGTCGGCCAAAGTGCTAAAAGTGTCTTTATATATATATATATATATGTATATATGTGTATATATATGTATATATATATAATATATGTATGTAATGTATTTATGTGTTTTTTTTATTTGCCGGTTTATTTCTTTATGATTATTTTAGGCTGTGACATATATATCATCTAAGCTGGCACTATTTTGTAATTAATTTTTTTCAATTTATATTTATATTTATTTTTATTTCTTTATTCTTCTGTGACCATATAAATGTTGGCTCCTCCACAATTTTTTTCTATGCTACTATATATATGTTATATTTTATATTATATATATATGTATATAATATATGTATATATATGTGAATGTGTATGTATGTATGTTTATTTTTGTAACCTATATATTGCCTTGATCTGTCCTTTCACTCCAGTGTTCCTGAGGATGTCATTAGACGAAAGCGCTTGAGCACCCTTTGTGTTTCTTTTTCCTTCGTGGTTTTATTCATCATAATACTTTTCACGTGTCACTTCGTGAAATAATTTTTCATATATATATATATATATATATAATGGGAATGAACTCAGAATGGTCCCCTGAGTTTTTTATGATACACAGACCGTGCATGGAACAAGGAACTCTTCTGGGATAATTAAATCTACTATAGTCTGAATAAGTATGGTAAATGACAAATACCATAGTTTTTCTTTTTCATGATGCTATCCCAATGTGGGCAATGGGTCACTTGCAAAGAGGTCCCATAAATATAGCTTCCCTCACCAGCTATCTGCAAAGCAGACAGGATCCAGCTTTGGGACATGGATCTAGGGTTTAAAGCAGCCTATCTCTGCTACGTTGCCCATGTCGGGCTAGCATCATGAAAAAGAAAAACTATGGTATTTGTCATTTACCATTACTTATTCGGACTATAGTGGATTTAATTATCCCAGAAGAGTTCCTTGTTCCATGCATGGTCTGTGTGTATCACATATATATATAGTGTGTAATACAATGCAGGCATAGAGTGGCTAACATTATTTATTTAGACTTTAAAAAAGCGTTCGATACTATGGAAAATATATATGCTTACAACATGGTATCGTATGTGGTACCCTTACTTCTTAATTAAATATAAATTATTAATTAATTGAATTAAATATCTACAAAATTGCCTCCAGATTTGTGACATAGCCTATTGGGAATGAAAATAATTGTCATACATACATAGAACTCCAAATGTAGGCAATGAACCTGCATGACAACAAGAAAACCAAATTTATTATTTCGTATTCAAAATTCTGCATTGCTGACTCATGAAAATTACTTCAAGAGAAGAGTCAATGAACTTTGCAAATTCAGCAAATAATAAAATATGAAGATTTATATGAGCGGCTTGCTCGGAGCTTGCTTATGTTACAGCAATGCTTTAAGCAAGGAAGGTGTACTTTATCTTCCTATAAGTTCTGAGTGAATAACATGTGATATAAATCTAATAACGCAAAAGGATAGGCTTATTCCTTCAGGTATTTAAGTGTAGTGACTGCCTATATTAATTACATCAAAGCAACTTGTTGTGTAACTCCATCGTACTGCAGCCCTACATCGAAAAACATCATTGCGTCCTATGAACAGAAGCGAGGCTTAATGAAATAATAAGGTAAGGCAATTTCTTTCTTTACCATTAGGCAGCGCAAATACCGAAAGCAAATAAACATAGAGGACCTTTGAAGATCTACACATACATAACACACTAACGAAAAATATAGGGCTTTTGTCATTAACTTTACGTAATCTGCTGGAAATTTCCGATGAATGGGGGTATCAGACAATCAACCCATAATCGAAGAATATTATATTACCTCTTTACAAGTCCCTAGTCAGGCTTCATTTAGAATGTCATTCAGTTTTGGTGCCTGTATTTGCATGAGGATATTGATAAGTTGGAAAGGGTTCAGCATTGCACCACGAAACTAATTCCATCATTGCACAACAAGTCTTATGAAGATAGGATTAAAGCGTTAGACTTGCATTCACTCAAAACTAGGAGATTAAGGGGGGAGCTTATTGAAGTTTTCAAAATCATTAATAAAATTGATAACATAAATTTTGACAAACTGTTTACTTTCGATAATAGCAATACTTGTAATAACAGATTTAAATTGTGTGACAGATGTTTCATTACTAACATCGCTAAAAACTTTTTTACCTTTAAAGTAATTGATAAATGCTTTAAAGTAATTGATAAATGGAATAATCTTCCCATGGCCATCGTGAACTTTACCAGCGTTAATATGTTTAAGAACCATTTAGATAGGCAGTTTAAAAATATTAACGTTTAAAATTATAAGACAATTAGCAACAGGAGCTCTGGGGATGAGTCTGTTGATGATTAATGCCAGTTTGTGACATGCTAGCAATAAAATTATTATAATAAAAAAAAAATGACTAACACAAATATAGATTTAGCTTGTAGCATAAACTAACCCACTTTTTGTTATACTCTACCTACTTTTCTTTTTTTCTTTTCTCCCCCCCCCCCCCTATCCTCTCCTTACTTGCATGTCTGTAGTTTGCATGGTATGATAGTGTTTGAGTTAAGACTGTGTTTGCATGGTTTGTAAGCATTCTTATTTTACTTCTTTTCATCTTTCACCCCTTTCCTATTCTCTTTGATTATTTTTCCGACTTGTCAGCAGTGGCCAGCGGATGATGATGATGGTGAGTCTTTCTTTCTCTTTTTCTGAATGAATGTTAGCCCACGAATGATAGGTTTTGCTACTTACTTAACCCCTTATTCTTCTCTCTTAACCCCCTACTCTTTCCTTTCTCTCGGGCTAACCTTAGAGTGAATCTTAGGGTCTTTGTTAACGTTAGATCATCCAACTTTGGGTTGTCTAACCTCTTTTGCAACATCTAATCATTACATTAATCAAACATTCCTTATACACATTCCACATCTCACTCGTATCCATTGGTCCTGAATCTTTTACACTGAATTCATCATGTACTCAAGCTACACTCATCTGCTATCTTTCTTACCATTAACTTTTACATTTTAATTTTTTCATTGCTCACCTTTTTTCCATTCACTCATTTCCATTCTCCACAACCTTACTTTATACAGGACCCCAATTCATACCATGCACTACACATTGTCACACACCCTTTTTATTGTATTTCTTTTCCCAAGTACAGTCTATAAAACTTCTCATGTACGTATATCATTTGTTTTATACCAGGTATGCTTTTGTACTCCCTGATGTTCAAAAAATATATTTGATACACACAACTTTTTCTTTGAATAGCCCTTTAAGCCAACACCCATTGTCATTCACCTGATACACCATTCTCTGGACTCTCCAACTTTTTCATTCATGTCTCATATCACATGCATTTTGTAACATTCAGGCACCCTTTTGATCACACTATCAAGCTCTCTCCAGAAGCTTTCTTTCTCATTCTCACACTTATCACCTAGTGTGCATGTCCAGCCACTACTGCCATTTTCATTCCTACAAACTTAAATTTCACACACAGTCTGGGAACTAACACATACGAACTCTCTCTGCTTCATACTGTGCATCATTCATCAACAGTCTTACACCTTTTCCTCTCACGCTCACACACGCTTAACATTACTCCATTCACTCTCTCCACCTCTTTTCAGCTTTGTTTCACATATTCTCAAGACAGGAAACCTTCCACCCTTCCACCCTTGAACACTTGTACCACTCTTTTTTGCTCATCGTTTGTTCCCCTTACATTCCACACATCCACATGTGCCTACTTGGGTGGCCCAGGCAGGCATGGCAACCATGTCCGAGGATGTTGTTGCCCTTCGTGTGGAGAAAGGAGGAGGATGGGTTCCCAACCCAATCCTTTCCCTCCTGTATTGCAGGAGATGCAGAGCTAGTTGCACCTTCCACCAGGTGGTGGCATCACCATATCCCTATGCCATGTCAATATGCTGAAGTATTCAATTCCACTAAAATGTCTTTGGTTAAGCAAAGTTTCCTTTTACACATCACATGCACATTTGCAATAGAAAAATGATTTTTCCACAGCATGATGATGCTGCTGTCTCCTTGATGGAGATGCGCTTCTACATTCCACCATCAGAGCTAGCTGGAGAGGACCCAATGGAAAGCTTCCAGCAGAGGGTGATGGGTAGGGCGTCTGTCATCACTGCCACTGGAGACGCACTGGCTATCTTCAGTCAAGTGCAGTGCCTTACTCCAAGGTAAAAATACCTTCTAGTGCTGCTTTAAGAGCAAAATTATAGCTTATGGTGGTAGTCTATATTCTTTGTATTATAAATCTGTACAGTTTTTTCAAAGTACACTATATAATACCTATATTTTTTCTTCTTTAAATCATTATTTCCATTTATACATGATAATAATGGCTCTATGTAATGATAAATATTTAAATATATCCAAATTTGATTAACTAATAATAGTATAAGGTTGTAACATATATTCTGCTCAATTTTTTAGCTCATTCAGAACAAAAATTAAATGAATGCAAAAAACTTTTTTTCTACATGAAGGTCAAAATATGATGATAAAAACCCACTCTAATAGACAGAGTTTATTTCCACAACAGTTTTGATGCCCACGGGCATCCTCTTTGGGTGGATACAGAACAACGAATGAACCAAAAACAAGAGGGAAAACAGTCCAGGGACCATTAAGAAATTTGCACCTAGGTTAGATAGATCCCATTCTCCCCACACTGGAAGGGCATTTTTTTTATAAATTAAAGGGACCCACTTATAAGTACATTTGCAGAAATTTAAAACTATCTTCTTGTTCTATACATACAGATTCTATTATTTTTTAACATAATTACATTTAATATTGCATTATTATTTATTACAGAAATTATAAATTTATTATTACATTGATTATTACATTGTTTATTATACAGAAATTATAAACTGAAAAATGAATGAAAAAGGCGAGAAGGAAACAATCCAGAGACCATTAAGAAATTCGCACCTAGGCTAGATCCCGTTCCCCTGACCCCAGAAGGGCATTTTTATTAAAGGGTCCCGCTTATAAGTACCTTCACACAAATTAAATTTTTTTTCTTTTTCTATACATACAGATTCTGGTTTTTTTCTTTTGACATACAGTAATTATTACATTTATAAAGTACCTTACTTGATTCCCAATCTATAGCATGATTATTTTGGCTGGCGTGATAAAAAATGGCATTATTAGTATTACAACTTCTGAAGGCATATTTGTGTTCTTTAATACAGGTTTCAATATTTCTTCCAGTTTCTCCCACGTATACTAAATCACAACTTTTCCAGGGAATGTTGTAAACACAGGCTTGTTCCTGTTTTGCAACATTATTCCTCACCAATTTACTTTTCATGGTAGACAAATATTTGAATGCCAAAGCAAACTTAGTCTTTCATCAATGGTTTTACTCTTTCTAAGCCGGCAATGTAAGGCAAACACACATTGTTTTTGGTTAACTAAAGGTTCCCGAGGGGCATAAAAAGATTTTCTGGCTTTAAAATACGCTTTTCTGATAAACCACTTAGGATATTTTAAATCCTTAAAAATGTTCCAAATCTTTGAATTTTCTGGGTCCAGCAAATGTGGGCTACAAATCCTGAGTGCTCTTAGAAACATGGAAGAAATAATTGAGCTTTTAACCCCTTCATCATGATATGAATAATAATGAATGTATGAATTACAATGAGTAGGTTTTCTATAGGCCGTGAAATTGGGCTCTGCTTTCGTTAATAACCAAAACATCTAGCAAAGGTAATTGTTTGTCGTTCTCCCATTCATATTTAAATTTAATAGAGGGAACAAGATTATTTAATGACTGAAAGAAAGTGTCAAAGTTGTTCCAGTGGTCAGGCCAAAATGAGAAAATATCATCTACATAATGAAACCAAATTAGATTCCTGGGACATATTGTTTGCAACAATTCTGACTCATAATATTCCATGTATAATGTACTCAGTATTGGGGATAAAGGGGACCCCATTCCTATACCAAAACATTGCAAATAAAATCCTTCACCAAAGGAGAAGGCATTCTTGGTGACAGTGTTTTATCAGTTCTAAAAATACAGATGTGGGCATGCGTAGTTCTATGGTACATGTTGGCAATTTTCTATCTAAAAAACTAAGTACATCATCAATGGGAACTTTCATAAACAAGGACTCAATGTCAAAACTGATCATTCTTCCCCGCTTTAAATCTAAGGATATAACTTTGTTAATAAAGTCGCAGGAATTAGTGATGTGCGAGTCTGAAAATTTACCAACTAATGGGGACAATTTATCTGCAAAAAATTTAGATAACCTGTAATTAAAGGAACCCCTGTGTGAAATAATGGGATGGAGTGGTATATTAATCTTATGGGTTTTGGGTAAGCCGTAAATGTGGGTGAGTTTGGGGTTAATCTGTAGAAACCTTTTAGGATCAATCGCTGGGACATCTTTTAATATGTTCCTGATAGTTTTGTTGAATTCAGCAGAAAGACACTTTAGGGGGGATGATCTCACTTTGGTGTAGATGAATTCATCACTAAGTAATGCTTCCATTTTTTGTTTATAATCACACTTGTCCAAAATAACCACAGTGTTACTTTTGTCTGCTTTAGTGACAAATATTGCTTCATTCTTCCTGAGCTTGTCTAAAGCTAACCAGAATCTTTTGGGAATAGAGTCCATTGAGTTGAAATGTTCCAGAAACTTGCTCAGAATCAAACCATTTAAACACAGAATATCCACCCTGGAATTAACTACAAAAGAGAGAAAATCTAAAACAATGTCTTTATTGGGTTTAAGGGCAAAGGACAGCCCTAAATTAAGAACTTCCTTTTTGGATTTGGATAAGACATATGTTGATAAATTTAAAACAGAACCTTCCACCGCACACTTTGACCAAGAACTTTCATCGCATAAATTGGATAGCTTTGTTAAGTCATTGTTCAGTGTGTCTAGTCTCCACATTACATTTATAATCTGCAGTTTCAAACAGCGCCACAAGTAGTTCATACGACACTTGATTTAAGGATGCGTAAGACAATTTCTTAGTTTGAAATACGTATGGTCATTCTCTCTTTTAACACACTGAATATGTTCCTTCAAGATTTCCTGGCAAAATTTGGAAATGGTGTATGGTCCTTCCTGAAGCTCAGGAAGAATGAAGAAATATTTGTCACTAAAGGGGACAAAAGTAACACTGTAGTTATTTTGGACAAGTGTGATTATAAACAAAAAATGGAAACGTTACTTAGTGATGAATTCACCTACACCAAAGTGAGATCATCCCCCCTAAAGCATCTTTCTGCTGAATTCAACAAAACTATCAGGAACTTATTAAAAGATGTCTCGGCGATTGACCCTAAAAGATTTCTACAGATTAACCCCAAACTCCCCCACATTTTCAGCTTACCCAAAACCCATAAGATTAATATACCACTCCGTCCCATTATTTCACACAGAGGTTCCTTTAGTTACAGGTTATCTAAATTTCTTGCAGATAAATTGTCCACATTAGTTGGTAAATTTTCAGGCTCGCACATCACTAATTCCTGCGACTTTATTAACAAAGCTATGTCCTTGGATTTAAAGCAGGGAAGCATGATCAGTTTGACATTGAGTCCTTGTTTATGAAAGTTCCCATTGATGATGTACTTAGTTTTTTAGATAGAAAATTGCCAACATGTACCATAGAACTACACATGCCCACATCTGTATTTTTAGAACTGATAAAACTCTGTGTCACCAATAATGCCTTCTCCTTTGGTGAAGGATTTTATTTGCAATGTTTTTGTATAAGAATGGGGTCCCCTTTATCCCCAATACTGAGTACATTATACATGGAATATTATGAGTCGGAATTGTTGCAAACAATATGTCCCAGGAATCTAATTTGGTTTCGTTATGTAGATGATATTTTCTCATTTTGGCCTGACCACTGGAACAACTTTGACACTTTCTTTCAGTCATTAACTAATCTTGTTCCCTCTATTAAATTTAAATATGAATGGGAGAATGACAAACAATTACCTTTTCTAGATGTTTTGGTTATTAACGAAAGCGGAAAGCCCAATTTCACGGTCTACAAAAAACCTGCTCTTTGTAATTCGTACATTCATTGTTTTTCATATGATAAAGGGGTTAAAAGCTCAATTATTTTTTCCATGTTTCTAAGAGCATTCATGATTTGTAGCCCACATTTGCTGGACCCAGAAAATTCAAAGATTTGGAACATTTTTAAGGATTTAAAATATCCTGAGTGGTTTATCAGAAAAGCGTATTTTAAAGCCAGAAAATCTTTTTATGCCCCTCGGGAACCTTCAGTTAACCAAAAACAATATGTGAGTTTGCCTTACATTGCTGGCTTAGAAAGAGTAAAACCATTGACAAAAGATTTTGTTTGCTTTGGCATTCAAATATTCATCTAAATTGGTTAGGAATAACATTGCAAAAGAGGAACAAGCCTGTGTCTACAGCATTCCCTGTAAAAGTTGTGATTTAGTATACGTAGCAGAAACTGGAAGAAATATTGAAATCTGTATTAAAGAACACAAATAAGCCTTCAGAAGTTGTAATACTTATTCTTCTTCCGCAGCTTATTATCCCATCTTTACATGGGGTCGCTGTTTTTGGTTCGTCTTCTCCACTCTCCTCTGTCGTATACCGCGTCCTCCTCCAAGTCCTTCTCCCTGATGTCTGCCACCACACAGTCCCTCCATCTCGTCTTCGGTCTTCCTCTTCTCCATCCCGGCAACTCCACCTCCAGCACTCTGCACCCCACCTCCAGCACTCTGCACCCCACATATTCCTCCTCCTCTTCTCCTGACGTGTCCATACCACCTCAGCCTGGCCTCCTGTACCTTCTTAGATGCTTCTGCCACCTTCACTGTTCCTCTTATATGCTCATTTCTGACCCTATCCCTCCTCATCACTCCACACATCCATCTCAACATCTTCATTTCAGCCACATCGATTTTTCTTTCATTGCTCTTTTTCATTGGCACAGTCTCCATTCCATACAACATTGCCAGCCTCACCACTGTTTTGAATACCTTTCCTTTCAGTTTCACTGGGACCCTCTTATCACAGAGCACCCCTGATACGTCTCTCCAGTTCTTCCACCCTGACTGTATTCTGCAGTTTATCTCTCTCTCTCTCTGCTCCCCCCTCTGCATCCACTGTTGACCCCAAGTATTTAAAATACTCCACCGTCTTAACACGCTTTCACTCAATGTCACTTCCCCTCCTCGGTCCTGCTGCACATCACATCTCATATATTCGGTCTTCTTTCGGCTAATTCTCATCCCCCTACTTTCTAACACCTCTCTCCAATTTTCCAACTGCTGCTCCACCTCCTCTTTCGTCTCCCCACTCAACACAACATCGTCTGCATACATTATGCACCACGGCGCCTCCCCTCTAATCCTGTCCATCAACACATCGAATACCACATTGAAAAGGAAGGGGCTCAAAGCTGATCCTTGGTGCAGACCAACTTCCACGCTACTCCTCACCTTAGTTGTTACTCCCCTGTACATCCCCTTGATCAGTTTAACATACTTCTCCAGTACCATCTTTTCCCTTAAGCATCTCCAAACTTCCTGCCATGGTATCCTATCATATGCCTTCTCCAAGTCAATAAAAACCATGTGCAATGCCTTCTGCCCCTCTCTGTACCTCTCTGCCAACTGTTTCAATGCAAAAACTGCATCTGTCATTCTCCTTCCTGGCATAAATCCAAACTGTTCCACTGACACTTCTGCTTTGTCTCTCAACCTACTCTCCACTATTCGCTCCCATATCTTCATTGTATGTGATATTAGCTTGATCCCTCTATAATTCGTGCAATCTTGTACATCTCCCTTCTCTTTGAATATAGGCACTATGATGCTGGTCCGCCACTCATCCGGAATCACCTCCTGGTCAAACAACTTCTGCATTAGGTCCCACACCAGATCCACCCCCTCATCTCCCAATGCCTTCCATGCCTTGGCTGCTATCTTGTCTGGGCCAGTCGCTTTGTTATTTTTCATCCTATTCAGAGCACGACTCACTTCCATCCTCCCCTCTTTTTCTGTCATAGCTACATTTGGTAATCCATCCTCATAGAAAGATCTTGGGTTTTCTTTATTTAATAATTCCTCAAAATATTCCTTCCATCTATCCTTTATCTCTTCATCTCTTTGCAGCACCGCCCCCTCCCTTCCCTTAATTTGTTTTACCTGTGTAAAGTCTTTTGTCGCTCTATTTCTGCTCTTAGCCAATCTGTATATCTTCTTTTGTCCTTCACGATCCTCTAAATCCTCATACATCTGCCGATATGCCTCCGCCTTTGCTCTCGCCACTGCTCTCTCTGCCTGTTTCTTTGCTTCTTTATATACCACCTTACACTCTTCACTCCTCAATTCTTCCCATAACTTCTTAGTTTCTCTCTTACTTCGTAGTGCTCTTTGGATCTCATCACTCCACCACCATCCTTCCTTATCTTCCCACACTTTACCTGATGTTTCCCCCAATATGTGTCTACCTGCCATTCTCATGACATTCGCATTGTGTACCCACCAATCGCGTACATTCTGTTCATCAACATGGATTTCACTCAACACACTCTAAATTCCCGTTTCTTCCCCTCCTCTCTCAGTTTGTACCACCTAATTCTCCTCACTGTTGTTCCTCGGGTCTTTCTTCCTCTTTTCAACATCACATCCATGACTACCAACTGGTGTTGTGGCATCACATGGTCTCCTGGAATAACTTTGCGCCCTCCTATACAGTATGAAATCAATTTGCGATGTTCTGCCTCCACTATTGTACATAATGACATGCTCCTCCCTCTTTCTGAAAAACGTATTTACAATCGCTAGATCAAACGATACAGCCATATCCAACACACACTCACCATCCACGTTTGCCTCTCCATAGCCATGACCACCGTGCACTCTGACCACTCCATCGTTATGATCACCAATGTGTCCATTCATATCCCCACCCAACACCACTCATTCATCTTCGGCAATACTCTCCATTTCTTCCTCCAATAACCTCCAGAATGCTTCCTTAACGTCGTCCGGACATCCACTTTGGGGCACGTATGCACTGATTATATTGAGTACATGTTCCCCATAATTCATTCTCAAAGTCACCAGTCTATCTCCTCTTCACTTTACTTCCACTATGCTATCCTTTTAATTCCTTCACCAATACAATACCCACACCATTTCTTCCCTCAACCAACGCCCCACTGTAGAACAATTTATATCCCTCACTGAGTTCTCTTGCTTTGTTCCCCTTCCAGCGTGTTTCTTGTACACACAACACCCCAACTCTCCTCTTCTTCATCAACTCCACAATCTCTCTTCCTCTGCCAGTCATGCTTCCAACATTCAGCGTCGCAATTCTCAGGTCCACCCGAGCTCACTTCGTTAGCCGCACCCGCTCTTGGTGCAGTAGCCCTCGCCTCACCACAGAGGTCGGGCGAGGTCTCTGTATGTCACCTACGGGGTACGCCCTAGCCATCATCGCATTTTCATGTTGAAGACTCACCATTGTGGTTTTGGCTGGGTTTTTATGGCCAGATGCCTTTCCTGACGCCAACCCTCCCCATTTATCCGGACTGGGACTGGGCAGGGACTGGCTGAGAACAAGGCTGGCTTGCCCTACCCTCGGGTTGGGTTTCAGAAGTTGTAATACTAATAATGCCATTTTTTATCATGCCAGCCAAAATAATCATGCTATAGACTGGGAATCAAGTAAGGTACTTTATAAATGTAATAATTATGTCAAAAGAAAAATAATAGAATCTCTATGTATAAAAAAAGAAAATAATTTTAATTTGTGCGAAGGTACTTATAAGTTGGACCCTTTAATGAGATTCTTGGTCAAAAAAATCCCTTACAGCATCAGGTGAATGGGTTCTAACCTAAGTGTGAATTTCTTAAAGGTCTCTGGATTGTTTCCTTACTTGCTTTTGGGTCATTCTTTTTTTTTTTTCCTGTAAAATGTAAATGGAATAATAAATGTAAATATAAATGTAATAATGGAAGTAATAATTGTGGAAATAAATATAAATGTAATAATTAGTGTAAAGGTAATAATAACAAATGTTAAAAAACTTAAATGCAATAATAAATGCAGTAATTGTCAAAATAATAGAATCTGTATGTATAGAACAAGAAGATAGTTTTAATTTGTGTGAATGTACTTATAAGCGGGACACTTTAATAAAGATGCCCTTCTAGGGTCAGGGGAACGGGATCTAGCCTAGGTGCGATTTTCTTAATGGTCTCTGGATTGTTTCCTTCTCCCCTTTTTCATTCATTTTTCAGTTTATAATTTATGTGTAATAAACAATGTAATAATAAATTTATAATTTCTGTAATAAATATGCAATATTAAATGTAATTATTATGTAAAAAAATAATAGAATCTGTATGTATAGAACAAGAAGATAGTTTTAAATTTGTGCAAATGTACTTACAAGCGGGTTCCTTTAATTTATAAAAAAAATGCCTTTCCAGTGTGGGGAGAATGGGATCTAACCTAGGTGCGAAGTTCTTAATGGTCCCTGGACTGTTTTCCCTCTTGTTTTCCCTCTTGTTTTTGGTTCATTTGTTGTTCTTTATCCACCTGAAGAGGATGCCAGTGGGCATCGAAACTGTTGTGGAAATAAACTGTCTTTTAGATTGGGTTTTTATTATTAAAAATTAAATGACTTATAAGGACAAATTTGCTCGAATTTTTAGTTTATTCACAACAAAAATTAAATATAATGACAAATTAATCATCAGTATAATTCCATTCTTTTTCTATAACCTCCTCCCACCTGTAGAAAAGTTTTTTATGCCACATTCGAAGAAATCCCTTGGTTTTAGAGTTAAAAAAAGTGATAAATTCGTTTTTGATGGCTTCCCTGGATTGCAACTTTTGTCCATCTAGGTGGTGTTGCAGACTTCTGAATAAATGGTAGTCTGAAGGTGTGATATCCGGAGAATAAGGTGGATGAGGCATTTTTTCCCAACCAAATGCCTCCAATTGGGCAGTGGTGATTTGAGCAGTGTGAGGGCGTGCATTATGCTGGTGGAATAGAACACCTCTGCAATTAATTAATGTTGGATATTTTTCTTGTAATGCCATCTTCAGTCATTGGAGTTGTTGGCAGTAGACTTCAGCTGTGATTGTTTGGTTATCTGGCAGAAGCTCAAAATGAATAATTCTTTGCATATCCCACCAAATGCATAACAAAATTTCCTTTGGATGGGGTTCATTCCTTGGCTGAGGTTCAGGCATTGTTTCATGGCTAAGCCACTGATGTCGACGCTTAATATTGTTATAGAGGACCCATTTTTCATCCCCAGTGACGATCCGATTCGAAAATGGTGCCTACAGTTGCCAAGAAGGCAGTGATGTGCAAATATTGATTCGATGTTGAAGATTCACTTGACAAATCATGCGGAACCCATTTTTTAACCTTTACTACTTTTCCTAACAGTTTCAAATGATGATGAATGGTCATATGGCTAACGCCGAGTTGCAGGCCAAGTTCTCTTAGTTACCATTGGGTTTTCCTCCACTGTTGCTTTCAGCAACTCTTCATCTAACTCATTTGGTCATCCTGTTCGTTGATAATTTTTCAGACTGAAGTCTCCATTTCTGAACTTCTTAAACCATCTCCTACACGTCCATTCGCTCACATCATTATTTCCATAAAAACTCTGAATGTTTTTTGCGGATTCTCTAATGTTAGATCTTTTATGGAACTCGTACAGCATCACATGTTGAATATGCTCTTTCGTGGGCTCCATGTTTTTTCAATTACTGTAATATCGTAGGGGTGGCGTTGTAACTGTATGAAAAACACCAGAGAAAATATTCATTAGCCTAATCCTACACTAGCCTAAGTCATTCTGTATCATGATAAAACCTGTGGAAACCTGTCACCATGTGTATTTTGCTACATTTCTAAAACTATTTCACATTATCTTGAGGTTATTCTATTATCTATCATCCATTTTCTAATTGAGCAGAATTTGTTACAACCTGATACTTTGCAGCCAAAGTTACAAATAATTACTGTTGATTATTGTAGAATGAACTGAGTTTTGAGTTTACTTGCTTCTTGAAATAATTTATCATAACAATTAAATCAGAAAAAATCTCTTGAATACCTACAAGGTTTAAACATTAAAAAATAAATACAAACTAAAGAAATAAGTGCAAATTTTCATTCATATTTTAAATGTATATTTCAATAATAATGATAAAGAAACCTATTAATCATGTCTTGCATATAATAAGATAGTGTCAAACCTCTAAAAATGAGAGGTCAGTAGGTTTCTTTACATTCATTTAGTGAAGTGAATGAAACAAAACCAAAATGATTTGCGAGGTTGCAAACCTTTCATTATAATTAGTGTTTTATGATTTGTTACTAAAATATATGAATTATAGAATTATCCTGCCTTTATTTGGAGATGTAGAGCAGCCTATATTTTTTAAGAATCATAGGGGAAACCCTGTAGCAAAGACAAGTTGTTTATTTTATTATCGTTATTTAACAGAGGTCGGTATGACATGAAATTGTATCCCACCTTTATTCAGCTGCATGGAAAAACATTTGATTTTAAAATTCCAACCAATACTGTTCTTAGGCTGTTTCTCTTACCACATTTAGATGGAAGACAACATTTCTTTGTGGTAAGTACAAAATTTTGAAATTTTAATTCTAATATGTGAGTATATAAGCTCAGGGTTCATACACACCTGCAAAAATATCAGGATTTTTTAGATTTTTTGAGAATATCAGGGGAATATAAAATATTTAGGACTTAATTATTTGTAAATATTTTATAAATAATTTAACTATAAATTAATTTAAAATGTTAATATAAAATAATTTAACAAAAACAAGCAGTGTTTGTTTTACATTATATAAAACACATGCATTTTGTTATCTAGTATTAATTTTCTCAGCCTGCCATGTGATTTTTGCATACGTTTTTTAAGAGTAGTTAGAATAAAAATTAGGTTTTAATTGTGTTACATGAAATGTGAATTTTTTTTACACCTTTTATGCAATTTTTATATAATTTTTATATATATTTATATATCAGGGGATCAGATCTGAAATGTCAGGGGATTATCAGGAAACTTTTTTCTTGGACATGTGTATGAACCCTGAAGCTCTCCGAAACACCCTATGGGGCTACTGGGAGGCGAAGGTGTTACTAAAACCTTTGGTTCTTCCTCAATAAGTATACTGTACTAAATTTGGTACAGCTTATCCAATTCTTTCCTTTTTCAAATACAAGGACAATATTCCTACATTCCTTCATTGTCTGTTGATACTGTATGGGGTCATAGATTGGAAAAACAAAATGATGCTTAAAATTACATATTTAAAAATGGGTAAAAAAATCAGTTGAACAGACCAACCAATCAGTAGACCACTCGTTTCTTGTTTATACATGAACATGCTCCAAGACAAGCTTTAAAGTCTTGGGTGGTCAAGATCCTAACTTGGAATTAAAAATTATGGAATCCTTCTATATTTATAAATTAAAACCAGACTTCTATAGACTTGCATTGCATTTTAGGCAACTAATTAATGTTTACAATTTTAATATATAATATATATATATAATATATATATATATAGTGGACCTAGTTTTAGCCGTTTAAGGGGATAATGATTTAATTGTATGCAACGATTGATTAAGGCAATGACTGACTGCTTTATAATGATAGGCTGGGTTAATAATAATTTATGATGTAATACAGTATCACCGATTGGAATGAATTGGTTATTTGATTAGATCCACCATACTATTGGAAGTGACCGAAATGGCAGCGAGGGTCACCAGCTTGATTTACGCTCAAGCAAATTAATGTTAAGGTTATAAAAGACACCTTATGGGTTTTGTAGTTTATTATGAAAATAAATCTGTTATTTTATTCACTGTGATATAACAAAGAATTGACAGTAATTAATTGGTAGTTTTACGTTGTGCTTATGACATGGACTTAGCTAATAGGATGAAATGTTAATAGTTAATTTACACGCAATAAGTACTGTACTCATCGATGGTATGTAAATGGCATGCGATATGGAACATTGAATAGGCCTAGTTAATGATATAAAGAATGCACGTGCGTTTGGTACATTGAATGGAAAAACATGACACTGATTAAGTAGGCTAAATGATTGCATGGATGCACATAGAATAATTGATGTGGCCTAATAATAATGGATTGAAATGCTTACACAGTATCATTTATATAAGAACATCATGTGATGTTAAATGATTACGTCAAGAGAATATTTAACACACAAATATGACTTGAACATAATGACGGATGATACGCGGAAATAACGGTATTGAAATGACACTTGTTTTGGATGACAGGCCTACTGCGTTCTTTCACGAGAGTTAATTGGAACGCTTAATTACACTTGGGGTATAGTCTATCATTCGGCGGTAAGCTGATGTAGGCTTCACCAGAGTACTTAGAAAAGGATGCACTTATCTTACCGGGATGATGGAAACTCTGTTGAAGGAGGGTTGAAGACGAACCTATTACGCAGATTCTAGTTGTCGTTGTCCATTAAGCCTCTTGAGATGATGGATGTAGGCTTTGTGGAGGCCTGAGGTGATGTTACTTCTCGAGGTTCAGGCTGGCCTTGTGATATTGCAGGCGTAGGCCTGTGGTGCGGAAGATATCTCGAGGAACGTGGAGAAACTTGAAGGCCGACCCGGCAAACCGCAGGCCCGAAGTGATTCCGGTTGGGCCTCGAAAGATTGCTTCTGCAGGTGGTCTGTAGATCTTACGTGAAGACAAATTGTAGGCCCTGAAGAAAGTAGCGGCCGTGGCCCGTCGGCCAGGGGGCCGGAAAACGGCTGGTGGACGCGCTGCTCACGTGATGATGGTGAGTGTACGGGTGAGTGAGAGTGAGTATAAGTGGAAGCTCCTTTTATACCATAGGCCTGTGACATAGACTTCATTCTTAAGACGCTTTGTCCACGCGTCTTTTAGTTGTTAACGGTTTTCGTTCGCTCCCATTGGGGAAAAATAGACGCTCCATTGTTTGACTCTTGCCCACGTGTGTTCCAAACTGTTTTATGGTAGCGTGGAAAGAAAATATGTCTGTCAATTTGTTGGTCTATTTCTTGTCGATACGCTACAAGTAGTTCCCTCTCAGAGACGAAGGAACGATACTGAGAAGAAATACCATTCTGTAGGGAGACCTGATGAGGCCACTCCGAGATTTGACGCTTGGCCTGGTATGTCGTGGAATTCCTGATGCAGGAAGGAATGAAGGGTCGTCAGATGCTCGGAAGAGGAAGCGCTGGTGTATGGGGTGGGGGTTCCGCAGGGGGGTGGGGTTGGGGTACGGCAGGAATGGGGGACAGTGAGGAGCGAACGGAGGAAACGAGAGGGGCAGGGGGACTGTGTTGGAGGTCGAATGCTGTGCCCGTAACTCGTCGCGTGTTTCTCGTTGAGGTCGCTCCTGCCGCAGGGAGAAAAAGAAATGTCGTTCGAGTCCACGAGCAGCAGGAAGTAATCCACGGAATGATGCAGAGAGACAGTTGATGAAGGCAGGGGATCGCCACCCCTGTGCCTGAAGTGTTTGTTTTGCGTGGATGCATGTGTACGCTCTGCTCGTTGATTGAAGAATGCTTTCTTTTTAGGCCTTCCCATAGGGAATGGGGAAGGGAAAACCCGTCGTGCTTACGGAAAAAAATCGCTGATGCAATGAGGCGTGTCACCAGATTTATCGCCAAATGATTTACCGTACAACGGCCGAGACGGGACCGTTGAATATTTTGTACGAGGTGGTGACGAAAGAATGCGCCGTTTGAAACGAATTTGGGACTGACTGCAGCGCTGGTGGGGTGGGGGGTGAGTGTTGTCCTGAGGCGTTAGGTGGTGAGTTTCGTGAGTCCCTCCACGATCCGTATGACGGCGGAGCAGGACCCAATGCCAGTGGTGGCTTCTACAAGGGGTCGCCGCGCCCCTACCGTCAGGAGGCAGTGAGACTCGACTCAGGGGGACGCACTCGGGAATTTGAAAGTTGCGGTGATTGTGCGACGGCACATGACCGCGAGACAGTAAGGCATTAAAGTACCGCGTGGAACGAATATCACTGTTTGCAAGTAGGCCTAGATAATTTCACTGAATTTATGAAACCGTACGTACATAGAAATTATTTGATATGACTGCAGAAAATCACATTGAATAATTGATGTGGCCTAATAATAATGGATTGAAATGCTTACACAGTATCATTTATATAAGAACATCATGTGATGTTAAATGATTACGTCAAGAGAATATTTAACACACAAATATGACTTGAACATAATGACGGATGATACGCGGAAATAACGGTATTGAAATGACACTTGTTTTGGATGACAGGCCTACTGCGTTCTTTCACAAGATTAATTGGAACGCTTAATTACACTTGGGGTATAGTCTATCGTTCGGCGGTAAGCTGATGTAGGCTTCATCAGAGTACTTAGAAAAGGATGCACTTATCTTACTGGGACGATGGAAACTCTGTTGAAGGAGGGTTGAAGACGAACCTATTACGCAGATTCTAGTTGTCGTTGTCCGTTAAGCCTCTTGAGATGATGGATGTAGGCTTCGTGGAGGCCTGAGGTGATGTTACTTCTCGAGGTGCAGGCTGGCCTTGTGATATTGCAGGTGTAGGCCTGTGGTGCGGAAGATATCTCGAGGAACGTGGGGAAACTTGAAGGCCGACCCGGCAAACCGCAGGCCGAAGTGATTCCGGTTGGGCCTCGAAAGATTGCTTCTGCAGGTGGTCTGTAGATCTTACGTGAAGACAAATTGTAGGCCCTGAAGAAAGTAGCGGCCATGGCCCCTCGGCCAGGGGGCTGGAAAACGGCTGGTGGCCGCGCTGCTCACGTGATGATGGTGATCGTACGGGTGAGTGAGAGTGAGTATAAGTGGAAGCTCCTTTTATACCGTAGGCCTGTGACGTAGACTTCATTCTTAATACGCTTTGTCCACGCGTCTTTTAGTTGTTAACGGTTTTCGTTCGCTCCCATTGGGGAAAAATAGACGCTCCATTGTTTGACTCTTGCCCACGTGTGTTCCAAACTGTTTTATGGTAGCGTGAAAAGAAAGTATGTCTGTCGATTTGTTGGTCTATTTCTTGTCGATACGCTACATATATATATATATATATACAGGGTGGGCCGTAAGTTTCCATACATAGGAAAAATAAACATTTTTTTATGGACAACCATTTTTATTTATATAATATGCTCTACATGGTTGCCATTGTTTTGAAAACACATTTCAATACGTGTTCCCCACTGTTGATGAACACGCATTAGCACAGTTGACGTTATGCTTGTAATGGCGTTGGTGATACGTTCCTTTAGATGATTTATGTCTCGTATCTTTTCCTGATACACCATGGCCTTCAAGTGCCCCCAAAGATAGAAATCAAGGGGGTGAGATCTGGGGATCTGGGAGGCCACTCCACAGGACCACGCCGACCAATCCAAGCATCCGGAAACTGCTGATCCAAATACCGACGCACGTGAAGACCATAATGAGGTGGAGCTCCATCTTGCTGGAAGTAAACTGGGAAGTTACCTTCCTCGTTTAGCAGGGATGGGAAAATCTCTTCTTGCAACATGTTAAGATACCTTTCGGCATTAAGATTTCCACTGACAAAAATTGGTTCAATAATTCTGTCACCCCATATCCCGGCCCACACCATCACTTTACTGGCACCTTGCATCTTCGTCGGACTCAGCCAGTTAGGGTTAGCATTACTCCAATAACGTATGTTTTGCCGATTAACCTCTCCATTGACGTAAAAATTTGCTTCATCAGTAAACAAGATCTTACAAACGCATATTCTTAGGGTATCTGAAACATAAAAACAAACGTTTAAATTTTCCTATGTATGGAAACTTACGGCCCACCCTGTATATATATATATATTATACAGTGGAATCCGCTTATTATAATCACAGATAATGTTATCAAACGGTTATTGTTATCAAAACCAGTTGGTCCCAAAACACTTTATTTAAAATTAATTAAAAATTATCCGCCTACTATAATCAAAGTTCCGGTTATTGTTATCAAAATCTTCAATGTCATGGAAGCAAGTCTCAGAGAAGACTATTGAAAACCATTTCAAAAAAGGTGGATTTTCTAAAACAAGCACAGAAACTCCTGCTAACGAAGAATTAGAGCTTATTACAAATGAAATTCTTTGTAGAACCCCAGATGATATGTCAAAAGAAGAGTTTGAAAATTGGTTGGCTATTGATGACAAAGTTGAAGTGGCAGCTACAATGACAGTGTCGGAAATATGTCAAGCTGTTACCGATGTAGACTCTGAATTAGAAGAAGAGATTGAACCAAATCTAGAAGAAGAAATTTCAGAAGCTCCTCCAACCAATGCCCAGATTCGAGAAGCTCTAAAAATACTTTGTCGCGGCGTGCAACATAGATCAACAGAATTTCAAAAGCATTACAAGTATGAGCAATTTATTAATGAACTACTAAACGCAAACAGTAGACAGACAACATTAGATAAGTTTTTAAAAAAAAAGTTTTAATAAGTCAAATAAATAAGTTTAAATAAGCTTTTAAAATAAATCTATATTGTTTCTTATTAATTGTTTATAATGTAAAGTTGTTTATAACAATGAATTTAATAACATAACAATGAATTTATAACAATGAATGTAAATTATTCCAATTTTTTATATCCTTTGCTTAATGTTATCAGCCGGTTATTGTTATCTAAAAAAAACCATCCCAAATTGATCACAATAAGCGGATTCCACTGTGTGTGTGTGTGTGTGTGTGTGTATATATATATATATATATATATATATATATGATCAAAAGTATTCGGACACCCCGGAAAATCCGCATTTCTGCAAATATCACCTTCGCCAAAAGGTATGCTGGGCGAAACTATAATGCTGAGGTGTTCTGTTAAGTTATCAGTAACTGTTGTGAAGCCATGCCGCGCGGACGTGAACTCTCGGAGTTCCAACGTGGACTCGTCATTGGATGTTATTTAAGTAACGTTTCTATACGAAACATTGCAGCCAAACAGGATATACCAAAGTCGACTGTAGCGGATGTTATCATGAGATGGAAGCACGACGGTGCAACTAACGCAAAAAAACGTTCTGGACGACCACGCAAACTGACAGAACGTGATAGAAGAAGTCTGGTATGACATGTCAAGAAGTCCCGCACGTCCTCTGCCGCTTCCATCGCTGAGGAGGTAGGAAGAGCATCCGGTACCTCCGTTAGTATTGTAACTATCCGCAGAGAGATGCACAGACTCAGTTATTATGGTAGAGCAGCTGTACACAAGCCACTGATTACAAAAGTTAATGCCACGCGTCGTTTGGCCTGGTGTGTCTCCCGTCGTTCCTGGACTGTGGAGGACTGGAAAACTGTTCTTTGGAGCGACGAGTCACGGTATTCACTCTTCCAGTCTGATGCGCGTGTTTGGGTGTGGCGACAGCCCGGAGAACGGCTTCTTCCTGACTGTGTATGTCCAACGGTGAAGTTCGGTGGAGGGTCCATCATGGTATGGGGTTGTTTTTCCTGGCTAGGGCTCAGCCCGTTGGTTGTTATACCCACTACCATGAATGCTGACGTTTATCTCGACGTTCTGGACAATTCGGCCCTCCCTACACTGTGGCAATACTACGGAGATGGCCATTGTTTGTTTCAACAGGATCGAGCTCCCTGCCATACTGCAAGGCGTGTGCAGGACTGGTTTCGTGAAAATAAGGTGGATTTGTTAGACTGGCCTGCTCAGAGCCCCGATCTCAACCCAATCGAGCACATGTGGGACGAACTGGAGCGATGGATACGAAACCGCACACCACGCCCGGTTTCACTTGCATCTCTTGCATCAGCTCTGCAAGAGGAATGGTGAGCCATTCCTGCACAGACTTACCAAAAACTGGTGGAAAGTATGCCTCGATGTGTTGATGCTGTAATAAAAGCAAAGGGTGGACCTACTGGTTACTAAATGCCATAATAAAACCATTTTTCCCAAAACCATGCGGTGTCTGAATACTTTTGATCATATAGTGTATATAAATATATATATATATGTTAAACACAGACCGTGCATGGAACAAGGAACTCTTCTGGGAAAATTAAATCCACTATAGTCCGAATAAGTAATGGTAAATGACAAATACCATAGTTTTTTCTTTTTCATGATTTTAGCCCGACGTGGGCAACGGGTCTCTCGCAGAGAGATCCCATAAATATAGCTTCCCTCACCAGCTATCTGCAAAGCAGACAGGATCCAGCTTTGGGACATGGATCTAGGGTTTAAAGCAAGCCTAGATCCCTACATTCAGAACAATAGTTACCCCCTTTTTCTTTGATTTATTCAACACGACGTGAATGCAACGAGTCTTTTACTTATATAGAGGTTCTGAATGTAGGGATCTAGGCTTGCTTTAAACCCTAGATCCATGTCCCAAAGCTGGATCCTGTCTGCTTTGCAGATAGCTGGTGAGGGAAGCTATATTTATGGGATCTCTTTGCGAGAGACCCGTTGCCCACGTCGGGCTAAAATCATGAAAAAGAAAAAAAAAAAAACTATGGTATTTGTCATTTACCATTACTTATTCGGACTATAGTGGATTTAATTTTCCCAGAAGAGTTCCTTGTTCCATGCACGGTCTGTGTTTAACATATAATGTTCTCAGGGAACCATTCTGAGTTTGTATATATATATATATATACTGGGTGCGGCAAAAATAATGCCATTTTTAGTTTATTCTCTTTTATTGAAGGAAATAAATCAATTACAGCATTTTAAGAGAAATAATAAGGTTTTTAAGAAAAATAATAAGTACTTTCTCAGTAAAAACTAAAAAATAACTGGAATTTAATTAATTCTGTGGTTGGCTCAATACACCTTAAAAAAATGTACTCTACATACATAGTATTTACTAACCTAATGATCATGTTCAAAATGCTCCCCTTGGTGTTCATTACAACACTGAACCCTACCAGCAACACTTCTACAAACCTTTTGACACACTTCTACGTTAATTGTAGTAAATTTTTCATGAATTGTTTGTCTTAATTCAGGAAGTGTTTTCGGTTTGACCTTGTAAACAAGATCTTTCAGTACACCCCACAAGAAAAAGTCAGGTGGTGTTAGGTCTGGCGATCGTGCTGGCCACTCAATTGCTCCACGTCGTCCTATCTACCTCCCTTTGAAATTTAAATTTAACCATTCCCTAACGAGTAACCCATAGTGGGGTGGCGCACCATCCTGTTGAAAGTAAATTCCATTCTAATTTCTAACTCTCGGCCAGAATTCAGTTTGCAGCATTTGTAAATAATTATCTTGATTAACAGTACTATCAGTACTAATTTTAAAATGCACAGAAGAGAGAAAAAAAAGAATAACTTTTATGTTCATGGTAGATTTACATCTATTTTTTACTGGCTTAACTTAACAGATATTTTTGCCTTTGGATTACAAGTGCGGTGACCATGAACAACTTGTAATAGATACTGTTTCTGATCTTCACTCTTTGTCAGTGGTTCGTTGTAGTCTTGAACCAACTTAACATCCCATTCAGCCACATTATTCACCACAGTTAAGCTTTTAGCAACCTTCTGAGCTTCTTTGAATTCATCATTATATTCCCAGGACTCAGGAATTTGCAAGAGGAATGAAAAAGGAAGACCAAGTATTTTGAAGAACCTCACTGACTTCTTTGTGGTGAAATATTTTATTTGAAACTTATGAATATCGCTTGTAGCATCTAGAGCAGCTTTAACTAAAGGTATTCCTAGTTCTTCATTAGATTTCTGAGGCTCCATCACTTGAACGATTTCAGCTTTTTCTACAGAAGATACCTGATTACTAAACAAAGCTAGAGGCAGCAGAGATTCTGAATTTATTATTATATTTTTCAAGATCTTTCATGAGACTGAGATCATTTACTGGAGCTTCTGTAGCGAAAGGAGCAGTAGCCCATGCTTTAGAGTAAATGAGAGCAACAAACATAGAAAATTCCTGGAAACCTTTTATTTCTGTTTTTGTTAATGGAGACTGATCTCTGAAAAGTCACATTTTTAAACTGTAGATGGCTTTTGATATCCATCTGGCTTGGTGCATTGCAACAGGGGCATATATGTGAATTCTTCATTCTGGAATTTGGCCAAAATATATAAGAACCAATTCTTGTAGTTCCTGATAATCATCTCTTGCTTGTTGAATTTTAAGGGCTTCATGAGCAGAGGTTACCACCTGTTGTTTAAGGTCATCACATTGACAAAGAAGAGAAGCTACCTCTTTGTCTGAGAAAGCACTGTGAAAGTTGCTACAATTAATAGATGGCCAGTTATCCTTAAAACATTTGAAAAAAAAAGTATGTTAGGACCAGATGAGATGCCAAAGCAAACTTTAAAGACATCACCAAGCAAAATTTCCATGATATGGTGCCTACAAGCCAAATGGAATAATTCTCTACCCACAGATTGTTCAATTAATTGGACATGTTCCTGCATGACAGCCCATATTGCTAATTGTTGTGTCAAAACTCATGCCAACTACATTTTCCTTTAATCCCCCGTCTTCTAGAGCTTTTACAACTACATTTGTTTGGTTTCTTCCAGTTCCATTTGATATTTTTGGTACAGATAGTAGTTTCTCAATGATAGTGGTTCCTGTTACAAGCATAGGTAAAAGATTGACGCTTCTTTTACCAGTTATTTCAGGCAAAATTTTACTGTCCCAGTGGACCACAAGCCTTTCATTATTTGGCAAGCTAGATACAAATGATTCTTTCAGTTTTGTTGCAGCAACACTTCTTCTTGTCATTTTTGCTTGACTAATTGAAGATGGATTTATAATTAATTTTTCAATATCTTTTTTCATACTCAAAGCTACTGCAGTAAGGAGAAATGTTGCTTCTGTCTAAAGCTGTAAGAACCTATGATGTTTATACTTCCGCGAGACTGCTTTTGGGTAGACAATGTAGTCGTAGTACCTCTAGATGATTCAGCTGTAGATATTGGTGCAATTTTAAATTATGATTATTCTTCTGAATCACCATTATCCTCTTCAGAACTCAAAGAAGAGCTAAGATGAACTGTAGCAGTCGCTCACTTAATCTTTTCTTGATTACGTAACTTTCTTTTTTCTTCTATTTTCAGTCTTTTAGCTTTCTGCTTCTCCATTCTTGCTAGAGTATAATCGACACTAGTCATAACCTCTTCTTCCATCTTGTTGAGCTATTAGAAATTCTCTATCTTGTGCGATTTTTATGATGATCAGTGCATTATGATGTGCAATATCAAATAATTTACCTAAATCTTTTAAAAATTCTTTTTGAATTTGTTTCTGTGAACAGCATTTTGAACTTTTTCTGAGAGCTTTCCAGCTTTGAAAAATTCTCTCTACCTTGATGATGATGTTTCTCTCTTCACCCGTAGGAATTCTTGCCTCTTCCCATAAATGATGTACAACTCTTACTGTATATTTGGCGCGCTCTCTAACTGTCTTCTCAACTTTATGATGGTGGAAAAATAGCGCAAGTGCTTGTCGTAGAGATGATAGTTTCATTCCTCCTATACTTGCATTGGTTGGACCCACCAGATATACTTCTGTTTTCTCCCGTGTTTGCATTTCTTTAAAAAGTCACAAGAGAGCTCGAGATAAATGCCCACTATAAACCTGCTAGAACCCAACTGAAAAACAAAACAACTATAACTCTCAGAGAGGCCAATCACATATCATGGGTGTGAACTTTGTGACATCACCACGACCAGTAAAAATTGTTTAATGACTTTCAAATTCAGTGAATAGAACTATATTTGCAGAAGGAACATTTTAATGGAAAAGCATCATAGAAATTAAAAATTCTAAATTTTAGCTATATAGCTAAGAAGCACCATTTTATATATTATATATATATTAGGGCATTCCAAAAACACGAAGTTCGAAATCCAGCAATGCACATATGCTAACCTGGATCAATTTGTACTAAAAAGAAACCACACAAAAAATGGTCTTGATAGTCTCATTCCTTCCACTCCCCGAAGCCCCTTGTAGGTTTAGGTCAACTTGTAGAGCGTTGAAACAGCGAGTGTATTGACACGAGCACACGACTAGCACTACTCGTCCCCAAACACACACACACACACACACACACACACACACACACACACGACTCCAGATTCCTGGGATCTTGGGAGCATTGCTCCAGTAAATTTGACCATGAGAAAAAGTAAATTTGGGTTTGGGTTTTGTTCATCCGCTAGACGTTATGCAATTTTTTTGCGTATACGTTCTTGTACAAACCAATTTTTTTAAATTACAAATTTAGTTATTTTAAGTTTAGTTGGTAATTCCATATTTAACAATTATTTTTATTTTTTGTTAAGCTTCAATGTTTTGATAATTAAAATTTTATTAAAATGTATATTTTTTTAATATAAAATTATCAGGATTGGACTATGTTCCATTGATCTTGGCCAGGTTTGATAAATTGGCCAGATAATTACTTGTGCGGTTTTAAGTAATCCACCATGACTCTAGAATTGAAAAGTTTAGTTAAGTTTAAACTTACTTTTACTTACTTTAACTTACCTACTTTTACTTACTCTTCCTTACTTTTACTAAGTTTAAAGCACTTACTTTTACTTACTTTCATTGTACTATATTTACTTACTTTTACTCACTTTTACCATACTATATTTACTAACTTTTACTTATTTTGTATTTTTTCAGGTAGTCAATAATCAATAATGGATCCTAATATTGATGAAGTTGGAGAGAAAAGTGAGGGTGTTAAAAGGGGTTACTTTTGTGGTCAATGCAAGAACAAATATTCAAAGAAGCAAAACTGGGAGGAACATTTTAATTCCAAAAAAAATATTTGTTACAATACAAGAGGTCCCAGAGTTTGGGCCCACAGTAGGGTGCATCAAACGCCCTTAGGTTCTTGGATTTTAATGTCTATTCTCTCAAATGTTACACTTGTTGCTAGAAGTGTGTATGCCAAAAATTAATTAAATCGGAGGTGGTCCTGGGTGGCCACCGGTCACTTTTATATTTTCGCGGCAATTTTTGGGGGCCACACTATGTAAAAATATCTATTTTTTTTATTTACCAACTAGTTGACTACTTACATTGTTTCTTTTAATATAGAGTTGCTAAGGGGTGATTTACATAACATTTGAGAGAATAGACATTAAAATCCAAGAACCTAAGGGCGTTTGATGCACCCTAAAGGGGTGATTTACATAAAACATGTACCATAAACGAAACTTCACTTATAGTCTAATAATATCCTTTATTGTCTTTCAGTAACAATGGAAGCTGTAACAATGGAAGCTAAGACCAGATTAGCAAGTGCCATTTTTGGTCTTGGCAATGCTCTTACAGAAGGAGATGGTACATTGACAGGAGTCCGCCTCCCAACTTGCCGGCAGGTTCTTCGGTGCGTGATGTGGCACATCCAGAAAGAAATATGTGAAGGCAAACAAACACAGCCACTCAAATGGAAATCTGCCAGCATAGTCCTTATCCAGCTGAAAACATTCTACACTAAAGCAAATATTCCTATGCTTTCAGACCATCAATGCTGCAAACTAATACTTGACCTTCTTAATGACAATAACAAATTGCGTCAAATACCTGTTTCTCGCAGAGAATCTCCAAACACTTTGGCTAAGTTGCAATCCATGAATGAACGTCTTGATAAGACCTTTGGTGTATGGACAAAAGATGCAATGACAAACATTAAGAATGAGGAAGATAGAGCATTTTTAGAGTCAATGAAATCTGACAGAGTAGCCTCATTTGGTAGTGTTGACAAGAAGAAAGCTGATAAAGATCGTAGAAAAGAAAAACGCATCTTAGCGGAAGCTTCAAGACGAGAACGTCATGAATCATCCAGTGTACAAGAGATGAAAAGTTCTGTATGCTCTGATGATAGTGCCTCTGCAGATAGCTTGGAAGAAACTGAAGAAGAGGCGATTCCAGAGCTTCAAAGGAAGCGTAGTCACCACAGATCAACATATGCAGTACGTCTGCCTTTATTCCTCATGATATTCTGAAAAGGCCTTCAGTCGTGTCTGTTGCTACTCGACTAAACATAACTCCTGTTCAACAGGCTATGCTCACCGAAGCTGTAATTCAAGAGGCAGGAGGTGATCCACATCGTGTGGCCAAGTCGTATTCAACTGCTGATAAGGCTCGACGATCAATAACAAGTGCTATCGCCAAAGATATTTGAGAAAATTGGATCGCCCCAACAGCTGCAACACTTCACTGGGATGGCAAGCAGATGCATACGCTCACAAACAAGAATGGCAAGGAAGAAAGATTGCCAGTGTTGGTTGGGAATGCCACTGATGTAAAGCTACTGGGAGTGGCTAGATATCCTCGTGGAAGTGATATGTCATCAGGTGACATCATTGCCGAGCACACTTACACGTTTCTACATTCATGGAAGTGCAAACAGTCAGTTGTCAACTTATGTTTTGACACAACAGCATCAAACACTGGACACGTTACAGCTGCCTGTGTTACCATTCAATCAAAACTGGACCGTGCTCTTCTGTGGTGTGCATGTCGCCATCATGTTGGAGAGGTAATCCTGGATCATGTGTTTGACGCTCTCAAAATTGAGACATCAAAGTCTCCAGAAGCATCTTTGTTCCAAAGATTCCAGAAGAATTGGGAACGCATATCGCATGCAAAGGATGAAAGTTTAACCAAAATTGACATTTCAATGTACAATGACGATGCACAACAACTGCTTTTATCCTGCAAAAACAAGGTTTTAAGCACAATCCACACAAGCGCTTCATACTGTAGGGAAGACTACAAGGAAATGGCACAACTCTGCCAGGTAGTCCTCGATGATGATGTCACAAAACAAGGAACACTCCACAGACCTGGGGCCATGCATAAAGCAAGGTGGATGTCAAAGATTCTTTATTCCATCAAAATATGCCTACTTGAAGAGCAAATTTCTGTACTACCTCGAGGAACTGTAACAACACAACATCAACAGGAAAAACTGAAGGAGTTTGTTGTTTTTGTTGTTTATATTTATTGTGATTGGTGGCTCATATGTCAGTCTGCTTCAAATGCCCCATGGTTTGATTTGTGCTTATACAAGACTCTGCTCAACTATAAAGCTGTCAACTCAATCATTTCAGTCAGCGCTGTGAAAGCCTTTGATAGACATTTGTGGTATTTAACCCCAGAACTGGTTGTTTTGGCACTTCAGCAATGCAGTACCTCAAAAGGAGCGTCGTGCCCTTGCAGATGTGTTACTGGCCATACAACCAGATGAAATGCCAAGCACTCCAAAACACCGCTACGGTTCTGGATATGGCAAACTGTCATTTCCAAAAATTACAGAAGCGACAACCCTGGCTGATCTTGTGAACGAGGACTCGTGGTTTACAGTGAACCTTCTTCACCTGGATATGACCTTCCTAACAGAGGATGTTGACAATTGGCAGAACAATGACCACTTCAAGGCAGCCAAGTCCATTGTGGATGGGTTAAATGTTGTGAATGACCCTGCGGAGAGAGCAGTAAAGCTCACAACTGATTTTGTCTCAGCTGCAAGAGGAGGAGAACACTTCCAAAATCTTCTTCAAGTGGTTGAATGTGACCGCAAAGTGAGGCCAAATTTGCGGAAATGAGCAAAGTTGGAGTAGTGACATTGGCGTTGTGTTTTATACATTTTCAACTTTCAATCAATGTAAGTATAGTAATACCGAATATTTGTATATTAGTATTATAAGTAATACCGAATATTTGCCGAATATTCGGTGCATCACTACTAAATATATAAAAGTGGCAGGTGGCCATCCAGGACCACCTCCGATTTGATTTATTTTTTGCATACATACTTCTACCAACAAGTGTAACATTTGAGGGAATAGACATTAAAATCTAACAACCTTTTGAAAATCATTGGGCGTTTAATGCACCCTAGCCCACAGCTTAGATATTGCAGTAAAGAAATACCAGGATGAAGTGCAGCAAAGAGATACGGCAAAGCAGTCATTTAGTTTGTTCACAAAATGTGCTAATGCTAGACCTCAGAAAAATGAACCAACTTCATCAACTGCTAATCTAGAAAATGAAACTTTTTCACTAGATGTTTCACAGACTGAAGAAAATGCTTCTCCTCCACCTAAGAAACAAAAGGTAAGAGGAATCTGCGCATCAGACTAACAAAACTGCTTTAGAGGAATTTGAAAATTCCCAAATCCAGAAGACATTGAATGCAATTTTGCGCCTAACAAAAGAAACTCACCAAGCTGCTGTGGTTAATAAAGAGAAGAGTCAAAATATGCCTTCAAGTTCAAGTGTTGCATCCAAATCTAATAAAGGTCTAACATCGTCCACTGTTGCTGCTGCAATGAATAAATAAACTTAAGGTGAGTTATAAACTGTACATTATTGTATTATTATGTTTAGCTAAAACAATTTGCAATTGGTATGTTGTCAATTCAAGAGTTTACTATCATTAACCTATCTAGTGATGTAAGGGAAAAAAAAGTAAATTCAGAGCTGTGCTCAGGTAAATTTTTTCAAATCTGGAGTCATGCCGTCATCTATCAACATGATGGTGCTCCTTGTCACTATGCCAAAATTGTTCAGGATTATCTAAATGGACGTTTTCCAAATCACTGCATCGGACGCGGAAGCAACAGACCTTGGCCAGCAAGATCACCAGATTTAACCCCTTTTGATTTCTTTGCACGGGGCTTTATCAAATTGCACATCTATCAGACGAAGATTACAAGTCTTGAAAACTTATGTACACATATACGAACTGCTGCAGATAACATAACCTCGCAAATGCTCCAGAATGTGTGTAGAAATTCTGCAGAATGATTTGAGCTGTGCAGGGATACTGATGGGCGTCACGTCGAATCCTACCCTTAATTATTTAATAAATGTTACCACTTTATCATTTTATGATTGAATTCCATATAATTTCCAAGTGCTTCACAGAAATAGATCCTGACTTTATGTACACCCTGTATTTTCCATCGGAATCAATGACACTCTGCCAACATCCTACAAGCTTTTCAATGCCATTTTTAGAAAATTCAGGCGGTTTTGAGGCAAAAAACTTAGACTGGTGTGCAGGTCATCTTAAGAAGTATACTGTTTCTCATCAAGATAGTTTTGCAGACTCCTGAAGAGATGATAATCTGAAGGCACAAGGTCTGGAGAATATGGAGGATGTAGAAGTTTTTCCCACCCAAGCTCCTCAATTTTTGCAGAAGTGATCTGAGTGGTATGAGGACATGCGTTGTCGTGGTGGAACATGATTCCTTTCCAATTAACCAAAGAAGGTCTCTCTTCTTTTAGTGCAGTATTCAATCAATCCAGTTGTTGACAGTAGACTTGAGCAGTGATTGTTTGGTTGTGTGGTAAGGTTTCAAAGTGTATTACACCACCTTTATCCCACCAAACACTAAGCAACACCCTCTGAGGGTGAAGATTTGGTTTTGGCTGTGGTGTTGCTGGTTCTCTGGCACAAACCCACTGTCGACGGCACATAACATTCTGGTACAGTATCCACTTTTCATCACCAGTCACTAAATGGTGCAAAAACGGATCTTGGAGTTCACAGGAATGAAGAGCTGTGCTCATGTTTACCTGCACCCTCAGATTGTCAACTGACAATTCATGTGGCACCCATTTTCCTAACTTAGGCATTTTCCCGAGTTGTCGCAAATGTCAATGGATGGTTGACGGGGATGAATTGAGTTTCTGGGCCAATTCTTCGACAGTTGTTGAACAGTAGGGTAGATCACTTTTCACTTTTTTTTAAAAATTATAGCTGGTCAAAGTTTTTCCCATGATTTGGTTCAGTGGAAGTACACTGACACCATTTTTACCAAAATCGATCAATATTTAGGGGTTGCGCATCAACCTTGAAATATTCAATTTTGGAAATTTGGCCAAATTGACAATTTTTTACTGAATAAAGATAAATCATCAAATGACCATATTTTCTGAATCCTCTCAGTGAAAGAAATCCTCACATACTTACCAAGTTGATAGGACAAGTGGTTTAGAAGTTATACTCACCTTGAGATAGCATTAAAATTTAAAATACCATATTTGTCCCCATACCTCCATATGCTGTCTGCCATTGTCTGCTTTTTAGGATAAGATAAAACGAATAAGGAAAGATCAAATATATTTTGTATTAAAACGGTTTACTGATATCACTAAAGGCACTTACTCCGGTGCCCCTAACTAGGTTCAAAAACTGTATGAATCGTGGTTAGAACACACGTCATCTTAAGGCGTGCGCCATGTACTCTCTCTGCTAACTCCCTTTCCCTCTGCACCACATCATCTTGGCAAGTGACGACTTCTTGAAGTCACCAAGTTCTTTCTGGCTCTTTTCCATGAGCTGAAGAAGACCCTGCAGCTGTGACTCGTCTTTTGTGACAGTGTTCGCGTAATCTTCTATCAGTTTTATCCCCTCTCTGCCATGTTGTTGGTAACTTTCAGATGCGAGATGACATTCTTCAGATCACAGTAGTTCTTATCTTGATCCCACTTATTCACCAGCAGTGTGAGCCACATAGATGCGCACACCTGCAGGCCTGTGAACACGAACCATGATAGTCATCGATCAGGTCCGGAAGGCGCGTCGTGTCATCAACCGAGACATTGTCATACGTGAAGTCCTTGGGCACAGCGAGGCGGCACAGCTTCTTTGCCATCTCGTGCTTCACAGTGTCTTCCACTTTGTCACTGCAGAGGGCAAAAACGAAGGTCTGAGGCCTCAGATACCACAAGTGCCGCCTGATCACTGCCAGTGAAGCCTCTGCAATCTCGCGATCCACAGCCCTGTACTGCAGAAGATGCTGGTACAACACAAGGTCATTCAGTGGGGCATCAGCTGCGACAGGAGCCTCCAGCCAGGCAGGTGCGTAGAGGAGTGCAGTAAATAGTACCACTCTCTGAAGTTTCTGTACCAGCTCGTCGTCGAACTCCAGCTGACTGCTGAACATCAGGAGTTTCATGTAGTAGATTATCTGAAACAAATACGCACTGTGATGTATAAATACCGATACCACTCCATATAAGTTTGTTTAATGGTAAATTATTTCTTATTTTTTTCTGGTAGGGACTTCAAATGGCTGTTTGCAGAAGGCAATACAATATTTAACTTCTAATTCAAAATACCAACCTTGGCCATAAACCTCGCATGATGGTAGGCTCCTGGGCGCATGAAGTGTGTGCCACGACGTGGCTGGGCCCCGAGTACCAGGAGTGTAATCTCCACCACTTCTCGGTAGTCTTCTCTGACAAGACCAGAAGCAGTGCCGAGGAACTTGACTGCCTCATCTTGGAGCTCCATCAGCCACGTCACCTCCGCCAAATGCTCGATCTCCAGCTTGCGATAAGTCGAGAGGTCGAGCTTGTCCCACCTGAAAGGGGAGTTATGAAAATATTGCATGAAAACGACTGAAGTTTCCCTTTTCAACTGCTATTAACATCATTAGTAGAAGAATGCTGATATCTCAATTGCTCTGAAGGCAAAAAATCATTGGAGAAAACAAATGCGCCTTAGACTTGAAATTCACCTTCTGCTCAGATACTGGAACAAAGGTTCAGTTGGTGCTGTGGTTCTTCCAAACGTGGTGATGACCACTGCCCCCACGATGAGCTCCATAACGTGATAGTGACAGCCCAGCTGGAAGAGTGGTTTACCAAGCATGTTCTCCAGCTGGACCACCGCACCCTGCACCCTCCCTGTATTGGAGGAAGTTGTGTCGAAGCACAGTCCAATCACGTTGTTCTCGCATCGTTCTCGCATCCCCAGTCTTTGAGAGCACGAAAGGTCGCCTGGGCCTGGGACAGACTGGTGCCATCAGTAACAGTCAGAACGGCCAGCAACTTTCCTTCTGTGCATTTGGGAGCTCCGGAGATGAGAATCGCCTGGTGGTGCTCCAATGATCCAAGAGAGTCCTGAAACGTATGTCATACATGTCAATCCATTATCGTCCACTGGAATATGTCAATCCATTATCGTCCACTGGAATATGTCAATCCATTATCATCCACTGGAATATGTCAATCCACTGTCATCACTGGAACATGTTAATTCACTGTCGTCACTGGAACATGTTAATTCACTGTCGTCCATGGTGAGGGCAAAACTGACCTTAATTACTTTACCATCCCAGTGGACGACAGCATGCCTCGGAGATACGAAGGATTTCTGCACAGCTGTCGACACTTCACAATGATGTGCCACTCTTCCATGGCGAGACGTATCCTTCGAGATACTGAATTTGTCCAGGTCTGCGGGCGGATCTGCCGAATGTAGGACTGCCGCCACGATATTTGCCACCTATGTGCGAAATTGAAAGGAAATTGACAAGGATGCGTATGGTTTTTATGTGACAAAATAATCACTAAATTTTCCGTCGTTACGTCTATTATATCTTTGTCAAGGAAAGATCATTACTGATATATATACACCTGATTATTGGACATCCGGAAGCGATCAGCCACTTCAATAACTGCCAGTGCATTGAGGATGCGGTGAGGAAGGCTGATTGATACAGTTGATTCTCTCGGCTGTCGGTATGGTGGTTCTAGCTGTGATTCAGAGTTGCTCGATGATCTGCTTTCTATAGATTCATCGTCGCTCTCAGCTTCAGTTCCTAATTTCGTTTTTGAGGTGCCTGGCTCATCACGAGATTGTTGTCTTAAGAGTTGCCATTTTCTCTTGACAACGAACACTTTATCATTCCCACTCATTGTTGCCTGGCACAGGCCCCGTTGATCCTCATAAAATTTAATATCTTCTTTGTTGTTGTCTGAGCAGTCGACTTTTCTGTATCTCTTCAATAGCATCGGGAGCTCCGATGTCCCAGAGCTTGTTCAGATTTTCTGAAAACTTCTCCCTGCCTTTTCCTGCGTCACTGTCTCTCATCTTGCTCTTCTGCAGCGAGCGCCACTCTTCCCACAGTAACTCCAGTTTTCTTTCGCAGTTACGCCTCGTGATCGTCTTTATACGTGCCATGTTCCAAAATGCCAGAACATTGGCCACCGTGTCTTTTACGGCGGCCTTCCTGTCAGTAGTTTCCTGCTTGGCATAGAAGAAGTACTGGAGAACTTGATGGGTGGTTGGCAATTTGGCACCACTGATTGAGGAAGATGGCTGACCAATTAAGAAGATGTCCGTGGCTGACCTTAGAGAAGGTGGTGCTGTTGTTGCTGCTTTCTCTTTTCCAGAATAAATAACTTTGAGTCTTCCCACTCCTGGTTGTTAACAGTTTATCCATTGTACTAAAGTCTAGACTTATCAAACAAGAATCAATTGACACAGTTGATCTGTAAAAAGCAAACTGTGATTAGTAAAAATATTAGATATAGCGTGTGTGTAATTGGGATTTTAGGATGTGCCAGCTACTGATGCTATGATTACGTCCATAATGGGGGACAAATACGGTATTTTAAATTTTAATGTTATTTCTAGGTGAGTGTAACTTCAAAACCACTTGTCCGATCAACTTGGTATCTGAGAGAATTTCTTTCACTGAGAGGATTTGGAAAATATGGTCATTTGATGATTTATCTTTATTCAGTAAAAAATTGTCAATTTGGCCAAATTTCCAAAATTGAAATTTTCAAGGTCGATGCGTGACCCCTAAATATTGATCGATTTTGGTAAAAATGGTGTCTGTGTACTTCCACTGAACCAAATCATGGGAAAAACTTTGACCAGCTATAACTTTAAAAAAAGTGAAAAGTGATCCACCCTATTGAACAGTCTTCTTCAAGTGTGGCTAACAGCAGGTCATCATCAAACTCAGCAGGGTGTCCAGAGCGTGCTGCATCTGTCAAACAGCAGTCACCATTCCTAAACTTTTGAAACCATCTTTGACATTTCCTCACATGCAGAATATCATTGCCATAAACGTTCTGAATGTTTCGCGTTGCTTCAGTAGCACTATTCCCTTTTTTGAATTCGTAAAGCATTATATGCCTGATATGCTCTTCTGATACACCATGTTTATGAGGGGTTCACATAAAGCAAAACACACGCCTTCACTGGTCAAGGTCTGTAAAGTATGTAGCGAAACACAATACATCTCCTCTTAGATATAAGTCATATAACCTTCAGAAAATTTATGCTTAAACCAAGTAGGACTAGTTTAAACTTAATCTATTGTGAAAAACAACATTACTTATGGGATGACCTGATATACAGTATATAACAAGTACAATTGTATTGGGTGATCTGAGTGAGAAAGTTGGAGTTGGCCTTGAAGAACTTAGTGACTAGAAAGCATGGTGTGCCAAGGATTGAAATAAAATTTTTCTCTCACCTACCAACCTGGCAGGTACTCAGTGAAATCTACCCACCTGAAAAAAAATCCATACACCCAAAATTTATAATACATTCCACTAATATTTTTATAAGTATAGTATTCTACTCCATAGGCTACTATTAAAAAGGTGGAATTTTTTTTTTTTTGTACTGTAGTGTAGTTTTTAATAGTCACTTTCAAAAATCTGTCCACCAACCAGGCATATAACATAGAATTTGTACCCACCCAACCAAAAATCTACCTGCCATTGGCAGGTGGGTGGGTGTTAATTTCGAGCCCTGGTGTGCCCAGAATGAATGACATGAAAAATTAGAAGAATTGTGTTTGGAAGGAGATTTGTGTTTTTCGGTACATACTTGCAGCAGAAGGACATCCATAAACACGCATGGTGAAGAGAGATCAGAGTGGAGATGACAGATATTGTGTTGGTGAGTGAAGATGTACTGAAAGTGTGTGTGATATAAAAGCTGCAAGCTGTGTGCTTGCTGAATGGATATTTGTCAAACCAAATGATTGTACTGCATGATGCTTAGTCATTGTTTGGTAAGAGAGAGAGAAATAGGGAGGGGGGACAAAAACAAAATAAAAGTTGAATGAGGTGGTAGCAGGGTGTAGAAGAGTAGAATGAGTCCTTGTAGAGATCGATGATGAAAAAATTTGGGTTTACTTTTTTTTATATAAAGCAAAAATAAAACCAACCACTCAGTGTTGTTCAAAAGTAGTCTTATTTAAAATCTAAACCTAAAAGTGATCAAACAATGCAAAATACTTCTTTTGCCATATCTGAAGATCATATTAATTTTTACTATTAAATATTAAGAATAATTTATTAGGATGATATACACTATCAAAACCTTGAAAATTATATTTAAATGTGATTTAATTAAGTACCAATCACAAGGGGGCTCAAATAATGCCAAAAAATTTCTTTGTCCATTACCAATATCCTTGAGCCAGATTAACTTCAATTGATGATGATTAACCCTTTCAGTGCGTGTGGTAAACTATGTTTACCATAAAAAAGCCCGACTCAGGACGCATGGTAAACTATGTTTACCATTAAAAATCTTCTCTCAGGACGCATGGTAAACATTGTTTTCCACGTTTAATAAACAGTCTATGAACCCCCTCGTTCCTATTAGAACAATGTAGTTAGTTCCCTGACTAATATTAGACATCAATATGGTGGTATTTGGCATCTTTTTTTATTTTCTGACTCTCAGCTCACCAGAGGGGGAAGTGAAATAGACTCCCCCAATCAGTTCAGCATGGCATCCACAAGCAGTAATAAGCGTAAAAAATCCTCTCTAGATGAGAATGAGATAAACGAATATCTCTCAATGTGTTCTGAAAGTGATATAGAATGTGAAAGTGAGGATGACTGGGCGCAAGATAATGTACGGGATATTATACAAAACCGATCAAGTAGTGACGATGATGAAGAAAATGTGGTACTTTTGGAAAGAGATCTGCCTAAAGCAACAAAATCGAGCGAGAATTTTGAATGGCAGGAAATTGGTGAAAATATAGGCTGTACCAGAGGTGGGTGGCAGTTTACTGGTGAAAATAAAGTGCTCTTCAATGGTCAAACTCATACGATGTATGATGTTTTTTGTGAAGTTTTTCCCAAAGAAGTAATTGAGCTAATGGTTACAGAAACAAACAAATATGCAACTCAATTTCTGGCTGCTACACCTAATCTGAAACCAACATCTCGGTATAGTGCATGGGTTCCAACTACGTTTACAGAAATGAAGCAATTTATAGGGCTTTTACTTCTCATGGGTATTATACAAAAACCTAAGATAGGTATGTATTGGTCAACCGACAGTTTTTATGCTACTCCAGTATTTACAGCAATCATGATAAGAGACAGATTTACCAACATTCTTTCTTTTTTGCATTTTGCTGACAATGCAGATGAGACGTTGAAGGAAAGAGGGGGGAAGATGGTGAAATTGCATGACTTTATTGAGTTGATGACATCTGCTCTTGAATCAAAATATTCAACTTCTCAGAATCTAAGTTTAGATGAATCTTTGTTGCTGTGGAAGGGCAGACTCAGTTTCCGGCAATACATAAAAACGAAAAGATCACGTTTTGGGATAAAAATTTTGAAACTTGTGGATGAAAATTGTGTTACTTTGAAATATAAAATATATACCGGGACCATGGAAACTGTTGCTGATTTTTCTAAGACTGAAAGTATTGTAGTAAGTATGATGGAAAAATATTTAGGAAAAGGTCACAACGTCTTCACTGATAACTTCTATACATCACCAAAACTATACAAATACCTTAGTGATAATAAAACTGGTGCCGCAGGGACTGTTAGAAGTAATCGTAAGGGCTTATGCCATGCTATGAAAACTATGAATGTGGCAAAAGGAAAGAAACTTGCCTTTGAGACTCCTGAACTGCTTTCCCTTGTGTTTCATGACAAGAGAAGAGTTTGCATGCTCTCCAATTACCATTCGAACAGTGATGTGACAGTAACACGTAGATCAAAGGAAGGTTGAGTCGAAAAAACCATTCCAGCTCGCGTACATGAATACAACAAACATATGGGATATGTAGACCGAACAGACCAAATACTGCATTATTACTCTGTCCCAAGAAAGTCTCTAAAATGGTATAAGAAGCTGGCAATGCATTTGATTCAGGTCCGAGTACTAGATGCTTGTGGAATTTATAATCTCATAAAAAAGGGAAAAGTTCCCTTTCTAGACTTTTGCTATGAGATTATAAAAGGATCTGCAGATGAACCTAACTTGAAGAAATCAGTAGTTCCAAGACTAGTTGCAAAACATTTTACAAAGAAAATTACATCAAATTCTGAACGTACCCCAAGACCAACAAAGAGATGCAGGGTATGTTATGCCCATGGGATAGAAAAACGAGTACGTTTTCAATGCGAGACAAGCCCCGATACCCCAGGGTTATGCGCCGAACCATGTTTCAAAATTTATCACTCAGCATTTAACTTTTAGTTAACTAAATAAAGATAATATCTCTATTTTATTTCATTTTAACCTTTATTTTTTTGATACCCATGAAAAAATTGAAAATATTATCGATAGAAAACCTATTTTAAAGGCAAACAAAAGACGAAGCAAAAAAATAATTCAAGTTTATTTTCTGGCGCATTTATACGCGCAGCTTTCGTTCTGGGGTATTAGCGTGACACGCACAGGACGTATCAGAATGGGACGCAGCGAAAGGGTTAAGAGTAATTTATTGGTTTAATTTATAACATTAATAATTACTCGTCATAAGTATTTTAATATATAGCCTATCATGGTGTGGTTCAAATTTTGAATGACATACTTTTCTCTCCCAGGTTGCTCCTAACTATTAAAAGTGTAGAAGAGAGTTGAAAGTATTAGATAATTTTAGGACGGGGGTTACCAGTGGATAGACCATCAACACATGCTAGATATTTTTTTATAACATTTTGTTTGTATTTTATTGGCCATATATTTAATTATATATTTTATTTCAAATATAAAAGAAGCTAAAAGTAATTATTAATTCTCTGCTGTAGCCTGCATCTGTGTTTAATTAAAAAAATCTATTGTGTATATTTAAAATATACAGACAGAATATTCTTTTGTTTTTACATAAAACATATAATTTATTGAAACTACGTGTTTATTTTCTGTGTAAATAGATTTTCTATTGCATGGGGGAAAGAAAAGACTCAGTACACCATCTCTGTCATGCATATTTTGCTGTTATGTTATACTCAAAGTATAATGAGTGGAAGTAGAAATAATGAAATAATTAAAATTTTAGTTATGAGATGCGAGGAAACTAGCTAGAGGATGTTAGACAGGAAAAAGGTCTTGGCATCAGAGTTCATAGTAGTGATATAAAAAAATTTAAATAGTTCTTAGAGGCTAGAAATATGGCAAATAAAATGCTAGGTATTATTAAGAGGAATGTTAGTTACAAAATTAAGGAAGTCGTCTGTAAATTACATAATTCTAATGTTATACTTTCACTTAGAATAGTGCATTCAAGCCTGGTTCCCTCACCATAGACATGATGATATTCATATGAATTATTTAGTTATATGATTAGTGAAAATCTGGATATTGTCTGTATTGGTGAGGCTTGGATTGGTGATCCAATATTCAATGACACTAAAGTAGAGTATGAGTTAAGGATTAAAGGAACTAAGTACAGTAAATACTCGATAAGTCGGACTATATAGGGCTCTAGCCAGTCCAACTCATTGAAAAGTCTGACTCATCATGAATTACCTTAATTACCCCCTCTATTTACCCCTAAAGAGGCATAAATACACTCTAACCTTTTAAGTTTGATTAGTGAGAGAGTAATACAATGTTCAAAATAAACATTAAAAAACAAAACTTTGTTTCACTTATCATTGCTGGAATTATTTTGAGAGTGAAACACAAAATTTTATTGTTTACCTTTTCATACAATACAGTATTAAAAAAACACTTCACTTAGTAAAAGAAACAAAATAATAATGGCACTTGACATAGGAAATAAAACACTTCTTTCAGTAAAATAAACAAAAGAATAATAGCACTTGACAGAGGACAAGTCTGACTCATCCTGAATTCTGACTCATCGAAGTCCAACTCATCAAGTATTTACTGTATGTTTAGTTTTGAGAGACATTGCTTGAGGGGAGATATGGTACAGACAGATGTTAAAAAAATTTTCAGGTTTGAGCAATTTAAATGTAAGTAACTTTTTCTCATTAGAGGCTGATAAAATAACTTGAGGGCATAAGAAGAAAATTAGAAAGCAGCCTTGTAGACTTGATCTACAAAAATACTTTTTCACACACAGTAGTAGATTTTTGGAATGACTTGCCATCTGTTGTGGTAAATAGTAGCTTGTTAGTTAGTTTTAGAAAAATTTTGATGCTTTCATGAATGAGAGTGAGTTTGTAGACTGTAAATAGTGTATATCCTTAGCTTAAGTTATGTAGGCTACTTTGGTGGCTCTGTAAATGGTTGTATGAGGGTTGGTACAAAAGTGTTTTTCATTTCATAAATATAGTAAGAAGCATTACTTTCATACTGCCCCTTGTACGTTAATTAGCTGACTTGATATTGCTGTTTTACAAAGTTTTATTATAAAATGTAGTTTGACTTGGATAACTGCAATAGGCCGAAGTGGCTTCATGTTTTCCAGATGTATTGTAATGTGAAGTGGCCAACTTGCAAATAAGAAAATATCTCGGGTTTACTATGTATTTTAGGGACCCTCTATACTTAAAGCGCACAACTTCTTATTGAGATTCATTTGTAGTTAGATTCATTTGCTAGTTTTAATAAGTCCTTTTATCAAAGCTACTAAATTAACTGGTTTACAACTCCTTGTGATACAGGTAGGTATACCATAAGTAAAGACACACTTTAATTTTCTTCGTTTTTAATTCATATTTCAAGGTTTCTTTGGATCCTCCCATAAAACAAGGCCAGACTCGGTACCCATACTTGATTATTTTATTTGCAAATGATCAGTCTGAACATATGGAAATTCCTCTTTCAGAGTAAGTTCTTTCTATTAATAAGTTTAGCTTTAACGTTTAACTGATGGTATATCTCTAAGTTAATAAAACCATATTGTGTTGAACTTTCTCCTTGCATTTATTAGATTTTTTCAGATGAAAAGTATTTAATTCCACTAATATTTTGTGATTGTTTCAATTCAAAGTTGTGATTAGGCTGAATGGTTACATATTTCTGAGAAAAAAAAAATTGGCACTAACAGAGACTGACACGCAATCTATGAATAGTTATGTTATGCTAGGTCTAGGCTAGACCTGATTATTCTAAGTTGATTAAAATGAAAGCAAAATCTGGCAACTTCAAAATTACATGGAGTTTAATGGTGCTTTTTAAATAAAACTGTTCTTTTAGAGAAGAACTGAAGGAGAAGTACGATGGACGTCTTGAGAAAGAAATAAGCGGACCACAATATGAAGTAATAAGTCGAATATATAAAGGACTCTGCAATAGGAAAATAGTCACACCCGGTAATTTTATTGGGTAAGTGTTATTCATGCTGACATTTACTGTTAACCAATTTGCTGCAGCGAATTTTGGAGCCGTATGTGGGCCACCTGCGATGAAAGGGTTAAGGGCTTTAAGGCATAATGTTGAACTGGTAAGTGATTGATTATATAATATGCCATGTATGTTTTCTAGGATTCTTTGTAGAATTACCATATTATTCAATTTTTTATTCAATAATTTAGAAGAATCATGACTTCTTGAGGCTTAAATAACGATGCTAGTAAAATACTGAAAAATAGAGATATGGAAGTCTTTTACATCAACTTATTTTTATATGCGTGTATAGGTGTTTTTGAAATAAACCAGATCTGATTTAATTCTTTAAAATAATATATATACATTTTGATTTCAGTCATTCTGGTACACCCGCTATTAGTTGTTCTTACAAAGCAGCTGCTGGCTACCTTTACCCTCTGGAAAGGGGCTTTATTTATGTGCATAAACCACCTGTCCACATCAGATTTGATGAAATTTCGGTTATCAACTTTGCAAGATCAGGCTCTACCACTCGTTCTTTCGATTTTGAAGTAAGATTCAACATTTATGCATTTATAAACAGTTAAACAAATTTATGAAATCATGAGATTGGACTAGTTTTGATAATCCATTTCTTTAATTAATGAATTTTAATTGAAACCAGTTAATTATTTGTATTTTTAATGATGATCAGTTGAGAAATTGTGAAACAGCTTTCAAAATTGCCCAGTATGATCTTCATGTAACCCTCCAACTAAAGAAAATTATTTTATTTTGTAAAGAAGAAAATTTTTATTTGGATACGGTACTGGTACCCTTTCTAATGGCATCCACTCTGGGTTAGTAGAGTACAGTATTTAAAGAAATTATTTTTGGGCTTTGTAAACTTAGTAATTTATACATCATTTTCAGTTTTCACTGAATTATTTTTACTGATAATCATTTATTGTTACTTTTTCCTAAATTTAATTTTTTCTTTAAGGTTTCTTACAAATTACTCTTAAATTTTTTGAAAATCTCACATTATCAGATCAGGTCTTCAATTATAAGTTGTTCCCTACTTTAAGTCTTTAGTTAAACTGGGAATGGTACTCGTAATTTAAAATTTCTCAGTATCCCTTGTGTGGTTTAAAGTAGCTCAATTCAGAAACTGTTTGTTTCTGACATCGAATTACATATAATTTGTGGTGAAAAAGCACTTAACCCTTTAAGGACTGAAGGTACAAATTGCTAACGTTTCAAATACAAGCATTCATAACTTAACCCTACAAAAAATTCAGGGCTTAAAGGGTTAATATCTTGTCCACAAATATTATTAAGTCTTACCATTTGTGTACAATCAAGAGAAACGTCTGTTCACTAGTAAGGCTAACAGAAATCCTTTTTGAAGTATTTATACATCCTTTGAGGTAATTTACGCAGGTTTCTATTTTTCTCTCGCAGATTGAATGTAAAAATGGTACAATGAACACCTTCAGCAGTATAGAGAAAGGAGAATATCACAAACTATATGATTATGTTACTGCTAAAAAGCTCCGAATTAAGAACAGAAGCAAAATGGTAAGACTCTTTAAGTTGTAATTTTTATGCTAATAATCATTGTTTGGATTACATCTTAATGGAAGGGGAACTGCTTTGTATGGGAGGCTTCTGGAGGAAAGAGAGTTCTTTGGGGTTTTGAATGATAACTTTAGATCAACAGAGGGCATAAAGCATCAGGGTATTGGTAAAGTAAACACTTGTTAGTCTTAGATTCTGTCAGGAATAGGCATATCAATTGTCTAGCTGATGGTAGGGAATTGGTTAAAACTGAGGGGTTGAAGTGTTTTTATACAAATGCACGTAGTCTTAGGAATAAGAAAAATGAATTATTTAGTTATATGATTTGTGAAAATCTGCATATAGTCTGCATTAGTGAGAATTGGATTAGTGAGGCAGCATTCAATGACACTAGAGCAGAGTACGAGTTTAAATAGTTATACAATGTGTATTTACCAGAGAATAGATAGGCAGGGGGGAGGTTTGGTCTTATACATTAAGAATGATTTAGCTTCAGTTAGATTGATAGTATTAAATTAGACAATAGGGTAGAATCAATATGGGTTGATATCTGTGTTTCAGGCAAGGAGTATATTCGGATAGGTGCATTTTACAGACCTCCAAACCAAACACAGGAAGTTGATAACAGTATGGTTCAAGAAATGAAAGATTGTAGTGCTAGAACATTAATTATGGGAGATTTCAACCTGCCTCATACAGACTGCTGGAGCCTTTTAGAGGGAAATAATAGGGAAGGTAACTTCTTCATTGACTGCTATAATGACTGTTTCCTAACACAGTTTGTAGACAAACCAACTGGGATCAAGCAGTCTTAGATCTGGTTCTTTCCAATGATCATGAATTTATTAGGGAACTTGCAGTAAGAGAGTCATTAGGAAATAGTGACTATTGGATCATACGTTTTAAGATAGAATTAAATGGGGATCTGGTCAACAATGACCATCTAGTCCCTTGCTTCTCAAAGGGTGACTATAGTAAATTTACAGAGTTGTTAGGCTCAGTAAAGTGCAATAATGAATTTGCCAATAAAAATGCTATTGCGATGTGATCTAGATTTAAAGAAATTTTAGAGGATGTACAATGTAGGTGTATTCCTTTCAGAACTGTTAGTAATAACAAGATTAGGAAACCTTTGTGGTGGAATAGGGAAATAGCTAAAATGATTAAAAATATAAAAAAGGGCATTCAGGGAATTTAAAGGCAGTGATAGTATTTTGGACTTGGATAATTATAGGCAGTTAAGAAATTAGCTAAATAGTTTGATTAGGAAGAGTAAAAGGCATAGTGAAATAAATCTAGCTAGAAATAGCAATAAAGATCCAAAGAAATTCTTTAGTTTTTATAAATATAATAATAAAAAGCATGATAGGATTGACCCAGTAGAACATGATAGGATGCTTGAAAAAGATCAGGATGATGTTGGTATTTTTAATGATTATTTTAGCTGTTTTTAACTGAAGAAAATTTAAATAACTTTGATTTTAGTCCTTTAGATCCTGTAAATTCAGACATTCTTGATCATATTCATATAAGAAAGGATGATGTTAGGCAAGTGATTCATACATTGAAGTCAAATAAGACTGCTGGACCTGATAATATATTTGCTAGAATTCTCAGAGAAGGGGAAGAAAGCTTATCTGAGGCACTAACTATTTTGTTTGCTAGACCAATTAATTATGCAGAAGTACCAGATGAATGGAAAAAAGCTAATGTAGGGGTAGTAAGGATAATAATAATAATGATTGGGTTTGTTTAACCTCCTTCGCAACATCCAAGGTCATATGACGGAGGAGACCTACAGCTTTACGTGGGATCCGAACCACGGGTCGCTACATAGTCTGGAGGCAGCAGCAGACGGTCTCCCATCCAACTGCTATCCGACCCAGTGTTGCTTAACTTCGCTGATCAACGGGAAACGGTGTTACGACATTGGCTACGACGTAGCCCGGTAGTAAGGAGGAGGAGGTAAGAAATTATAGGCCTGTTAGTTTGACATCATTTGTAGGAAAGATACTAGAAAGAATTATAAAGAATAATATTCAAGATCATTTGGAGAAGTTTAATCTTATTTCAAGTTCACAACATGGATTTGAAAAAACTATATAGGGCTGTGGGTTGATTGCCTGATACTTTTCATCCATTGGAAATTTCCAGCAGACTTCAGTGGAGAGGTAACGACAAAAACCCTACGTTTTTTCGTTAAAGAGTTATGAATGTGGAGGTCTTCAAAAGGGTCTCGTTAAGTAGTGTTTTTATTGGTTAATGTTAAATTTATTTGCCTTCGGTATTTTAGCGCTGCCTAATGGTAAAGAAAGAAATTACCTTACTTTATTATTTCGTTGGTCTCGCTTCTGGTTGTAGGGCGCGACGATCTTTTTCAATGTAGGGCCGCTATACGATCGAGTTACACAACGAGTTGATTTGATTTAATTAATATAGGCAATCAACTACACTTAAATGCCTGAAGGTATAGGCCAGTCCTTTTGAGTTATTAGGTTTATATTACTCGTTATTCACTCAGAGCCTATAGGAAGATTAAGTACACCTTCCTCGCGTAACATAAGCAGCTCCGAGTGCCGCAAAGATAAACCTTTCTCTTAGGAATTCGCTGATTTTACAAAGTTCGTTGACTCTTCTCTCTAAGTAATTTTCATGATTTAGCAATAGAAAATTTTGATAAGAAATACTTCGTTTTTCTCGTTATGTGGACCCAATGCCGCCATATTGGGTTGTATGTATGGCAATTGTTTTCATTCACAATGGGCTATGTCGCCAATTCGAGGCAATTTTGTAGATATTTAATTCGATGAATTAATAATTTGTACTTAATTAAGAAGTAAAGGTATCACATACGATACCATATTGTTAAGCATAGTATATAGTTTTTCCATATACTGGCGGGGGGAGAAAAATTTGTATGTTATAGATTAAATTTTTTGATAGTGTGTTTGAAACCATGTGAAATGAGTTGAAAAGAATGAAGTAGGAACCTAGAAAAAGAAAGGTGACTCAAGAACTATTTAAATATAAAAGTTCAGAGGTCAACTTCTAAAGTTTAGTTAAAGTTATGTCAATCAGTTTGACTCCCTGTAGCTATAGGAAATAATAGAATTAAAGTAAAATTATTAAGCATTTTAACTTGCTCATTATTTGTGTAAGTTTTATAAGTCACCAGTTTTTAAATGCTGGTTTACTAATGTTGCTTTGGAGTTTTGTCATGTTTTGTTAACGATTTATGTTTTAAAGGGACTTCTACATTGGTGAGTTAATTGAAATGTACGTCCATGTTATGTTTGATTAAATGAGTTTGTACTGTGTTCAAACCACCTACCACTTGAGACTAGTCAATACCCATAGTTTTAGTAGAGTAAAGGTTACTCCTCCACAGGTAGATCTGGAGGGCTTGGGGGCTTTTAATCCTGTATTGGGTTTGTATTGTTTGGTCTCTGGCTAAGGGAGGCCATAAGACCCTTGTTGTTTGGCCTATGGCAAAGGTAGGCCATAAGACCTTTGTTGTTTGGCCTATGGCCAAAGTAGGCCATAAGACCCTTGCTGAGTAGTTTGGGCTCTGGCTAAAGTAGGCCATAAGACCCTTGTTGAATAGTTTGGGCTATGGCTAAAGTAGCCCATAAGACCCTTGTTGAATAGTTTGGGCTATGGCTAAAGTAGCCCATAAGACCGTTGTTGAATAGTTTGAGCTATGGCCAAAGTAGGCCATATAAGACCCTTTATTTGTTTGTATGTGCCACTGTCTAACCATATAATATTTGGCACAAAATTATGTGCACAGAACCAGAGCGCAGCAATAAAAGCCTTTACTCTCTGATCCTTGATTATGTTCGGACAGGTTGTTGTTGTTGTTGTTGGTTAGCCGATCAGCCCACCCTGATCGAGCAAGCTGGCGGCATGCAGGTAACCGATCGCCCTCTCCGGAGTGGACCAGAGGTTCAGCGCACTAGTGTTGTTGTGTTGTGTTCTATGTTGTGCTAGAGCGGTACAGTCTGTCATAATGTGTTCAATTGTTTGTGGTGTGTCCTGGCACAGGTGGCAGGTGTCGTCTATGGAGTTGTCTAGTCTGTGTTTATATGTGTGTAAGTTGGGGTGATGTCCACATCGGAATCGTGCTAAGTTAACTCGATCCGATCTGCTCAGGCTGGTCTCAGACCTGTCAATGGGTGTCGGCTTCGCACCTAGGACCGCATTCGGACCGAGTCGTGTCAGTGCTTTGGCGTTAGGTGTGTGTGTGTTTTCTGTACTGTGATATGTGTGTGGGGCGTGGTATGGAATGGGGTATTTGGTTATAATGTCTCTGGTGTTACCTTAATGGTGCGAGGTGTTGGTGCATGATTGTACATGTAGTGGCCAGGGTGTTGTGGGTTAGTTGTTGCTGCTGCCATGAATTGTGTTCCCCTCATATCTAAATGTTCCCTAACTTTCAGTAGTTTCGTTTCTGTGTGCAGGTGTTCTATTTATGTTGTTTGAGTACATCCTGTAATGATACGAAGTGCGTTGTTTTGTATTGTCTGTAAGGTGTTCATGCGTGTGTTTGAGATAATGGGTGCCCAGCATGGGCTAGCATAGTCCATAACTGAGTGAATATATTGTTTGTATACGAGTGATGATGTTTCCTGCTGGTGTCCAAAGTTTGTGCCTGTTAGTACCCTAAGCGTGTTAAGTCTTGACGTACATTTGTTTTTAATATCCTGAATGTGGTTTGCAAAAGATAATGATGTGTTGTATGTGACCCCAAGTATTTTGGTCCTGTGTGTGTGTGTGTGTGCAATGTTGGTGTTGCTTAGTGTAAGTTGTGGAGTTATCTGGTGTTCTTTTGTGTTTCTTGTTAGCAAGGTGATGGTTGATTTTGTGGGTGCTACTTTGAGTCTATTGTGTGTGAGCCAGTCTTGTATGCTGTTTATATATGTTTGTAGGTTATTTGTAGTGGTGTCGATGTTAGTGATGTCATCTGCATATGATGATAAGGTAAGCTTGTTATCTATGGGTGTTGGAATGTCATGCATGTATAAGTTGAACAGTGTTGGTGAGAGAACAGAGCCTTGAGGGACCCCGTTCGGAAAAAGTTCGAAAGAAACCTGTTCAGACAGGTTGTGTTTGCACATGTAAAGAGTTGTGTGTAGTGTTTTTTGCATTCCTCTGAATCCAGTTCTTCAAAACTTTGATTCACCACTCCAGTGAAGTCAATACCCATAGTTACAATTGAGTAAACGTTGTGTGTCCTACAGGTAGATCTGGAAGGTTTGGGGTTTTGAAGGAATTCAATCTGTTTGCAAGGAATGCATGTGCCTGTTGATGAAATGTGTTTAGTGATTCTTCCTTAAAAGAAGAATTGGATGCTTGGAGTTGTATGTATATATTTATATACTGTATGTATCAGATCATCCCATAAGTAATGTCGTTTTTTACGATAGATTAAGTTTAAACTAGTCCTACTCGGTTTAAGCATAAATTTTCCGAAGGTTATATCTAAGAGGAGATCTATCGTGTTTCGCTACATACTTTACAGACCTTGACCAGTGAAGACGTGTGTTTTGCTTTATGTGAACACCTCATAAACATGGCGGTATCAGAAGAGCATATCAGGCATGTAATGTTTTACGAGTTCAAAAAAGGGAATAGTGCTACTGAAGCAACGTGAAACATTCAGGACGTTTATGGCAACGATATTCTGCATGTGAGGAAATGTCAAAGATGGTTTCAAAAGTTTAGGAATGGTGACTGCTGTTTGACAGATGCAGCACGTTCTGGACGCCCTGCTGAGTTTGATGATGACCTGCTGTTATCGTACTTGAAGAAGACTGTTCAACAACTGTCGAAGAATTGGCCCAGAAACTCAATTCATCCCCGTCCACCATCCATCGACATTTGCAACAACTCGGGAAAGTGCCTAAGTTAGAAAAATGGGTGCCACATGAATTGTCGGTCGACAATCTGAGGGTGCGGGTAAACATTAGCACAGCTCTTCATTCCCGTGAACTCCAAGATCCGTTTTTGCACCGTTTAGTGACTGGTGATGAAAAGTGGATACTGTACCAGAATGTTAAGCGCCGTCGACAGTGGGTTTGTGCCGGAGAACCAGCGACACCACAGCCAAAACCAAATCTTCACCCTCGGAATCTGTTGCTTAGTGTTTGGTGGGATAAAGGTGGTGTAATACACTTTGAAACCTTACCACACAACCAAACAATCACCGCTCAAGTCTACTGTCAACAACTGGATCGATTGAACACTGCACTAAAAGAAAAGAGACCTTCTTTGGTTAATCGGAAAGGAATCGTGTTCCACCACGACAACGCACGTCCTCATACCGCTCGGATCACTTCTGCAAAAATTGAGGAGCTTGGGTGGGAAAAACTTCTACATCCTCCATATTCTCCAGACCTTGCGCCTTCAGATTATCATCTCTTCAGGAGTCTGCAAAACTATCTTGACGAGAAACAGTATACTTCTTAAGATGACCTGCACATCAGTCTTTGTAAGTTTTTTGCCTCAAAACCGCCTGAATTTTATAAACATGGCATTCTGATGGAAAATATATACTAGATTAAAAAGTTTCAATTGAGTTTTTTTTGTCTTTCAAATTCCGATCTAAAAAACGACATTACTTATGGGATGACCTGATATATGTGTTAATGTATATTTTGTTGTACGGTTTTATTTTTGAGTTTTGTGTTAGGTTAACCAATTTGGCTGATCAAAGATCCTCAAATGTTGCATTTGAGACCCTAATATCAAGCTTTGTCTGTTTTATGCCTATATATAAAATAAGACATGGAATGTTGCGCCAATATGTGAAACAGGAGTTAGAATTGGTTACGGCAATATGTGAAATAGGAGTTAGAATGGGTTACGCCGATATGTGAAATAGCACTTAGAATGGGTTACGCCTATATGTCAAATAGGACTTAGAATAGAGCTTAGAATGTATGTTAGTTGGGTGTAGATTTGAGTTCGTGCAATTGCTTTAGGTCTGTGTGATAAAGTTTTGTGTTTAATTTTGTGATGTTAATGAGTCTTATGAGTAAGTTAAATTGCTGAAATAAATTTTATAAACTACACCACAGGTTGAATTAAAAATTTACAAAATGGTTTTAGTTAGGATAGACCTTGAGTGTAAAGAGTAGGGCCTACTTTGAGAGGTAGGCTTCTTGTATATTTAAATTGGTGTCTGAAGTAGGCCTTTAGTGTATGAATATATTGGGCCTATTAGTTAAGGTACAGTTGTCCTACCAAATAGGCTTAAGTTGAAATTGGCCTATTTTTATGGGACCTAAAATGAGTTAAGTGTTAAATGAGGCTGTTTTGAATGTAAAGAATAGGACCTATTAATAAGCTTAATGTGAAGTGGGCCTACTAAATAGGCTTAGGTTGAACTTGGCCTATTTTTTATAGGACCTAAAATGAGTTAAGCCTGTTAAATGAACAAGGCTTTGTTTACGGTTCGGTTATCATCGGCCTTAGCCTTCGCCGATTGTTACGTTAGGTACGGTAGAGTTATGGTTAGTGTAAAGGTAAAGTTTGTGTTAGTGTAAATTTTAGAGCGGTCGGTTCCCCACACAGGCCGCCGTTTGAAAAAACTATATAGGGCTATGGATTGATTGCCTGATACCTCTCATCCGTTAGAAATTTCCAGCAGACTTCAGTGGAGAGGTAACGACAAAAATCCTACGTTTTTTCGTTAGAGTTATGAGTGTGGAAGTCTTCAAAGGACCTCGTTAAGTAGTGTTTTTATTGGTTAATATTAAATTTATTTGCCTTCGGTATTTTAGCGCTGCCTAATGGTAAAGAAAGAAAAATTACCTTACCTTACATTATTTCGTTGGGTCTCGCTTCTGGTTGTAGGGCGCGACGATCTTTTTCAATGTAGGGCTGCTATACGATGGAGTTACACAACGAGTTGATTTGATTTAATTAATATAGGCAATCAGCTACACTTAAATTCCTGAAGTTATAGGCCTATCCTTTTGAGTTATTAGGTTTATATTACTTATTCACTCAGAACTTATAGGAAGATTAAGTACACCTTCCTTGCTTAACATAAGCAGTTCCGAGTGCTGCAAATATAAATCTTTCTCTTAGGAATTCGTTGATTTTACAAAGTTCGTTGACTCTTCTCTCGAAGTCATTTTCATTTGTCAGCAATAGAAAATTTTGATACGAAATAATTCGTTTTTCTTATGTAGACCCAATGCCTCCAAATTGGGTTGTATTGTTTTCATTCCCAATAGGCTACTATGTCGCCAATTCCGAGACAATTTTGTAGATATTTAATTCAATGAATTAATAATTTGTATTTAATTAAGAACTAAAGGTATCACATACGATACCATATTTTTAAGCATATATAGTTTTTCCATAATGTATTTAGTTCAGGAGGTCTTGTTTGTCTAATCTCTTAGATTTTTTAGAATTTGTAACTGATCAGGTAGATAATGGAAATGATGTAGATGTTATTTATTTAGATTTTAGTAAAGCATTTGACAAGGTTTCACATAAGAGAATTCTATATAAATTAAAAGCTCATGGTATATTAGGGTCAGTTTTAAATTGGGTAGAAAAATGGTTAGTAGACAGAGAACAGAGGGTAATTCTAAATGGTCATGAATCTGGGTGGCAGAAAGTGAAAAGTGGGGTACCAAAGGGATCAGTTTTGGGTCCATTACTCTTTATTTTATATCTCAATGATTTAGAGAAAGGAGTAGGTTGTAAAATTTCTAGATTTGCAGATGATACAAAAGTAGTTGCTCCAGTTACAAATATAGAAAATTCTTATAAATTGCAAAAGGATCTTCATAAATTAGTTGCTTGGACTAGTAAATGGCAGATGAAATTCAATGTTCAAAAATGCAAAGTCATACATTTTGGTAAAAATAATGAAAACTTTAGTTATGAGATGTAAGGGAACTGGTTGGAGGATGTTAGAAAGGAAAAGGATCTTGGCATTATAGTTTGTAGTGATCTAAAGTTTTCTAAGCAGTGCTTAGAGGCCAGAAATAAAGCAAATAAAATGTTAAGTATTATTAAGAGGAATGTTAGTTACAAGAGTAAGGAAGTCATCCATAAATTATATAATTCTTATGTTAGGCATCACTTAGAATACTGTATACATTCAAGCTTGGTCCCTCTCACCTTAGACATGATATTGATATGCTTGAAGGTGTGCGACGTAGGGCAACCAAGCTTATCCCTACCTAAGAAGATTGCAATACAGGGATAGATTAAAGGAATTAGGTATGTTTAGTTTTGATAGACGTTATATGAGGGGAGATATGATACAGATGTTCAAAATGTTTTCAGGTTTGGACAATTTAGATGCACGGGGCCCCAATAAACCTTAGCCCCCCGCCCATGGCCTAAACCATTAGAGGTACAGTAAAACTAAACATACCTTACAGAAGAGAATTTAATCCTGCATTTAATGAGAAACAATTAAAACTTGGTGTTCCCGCCATTGGCTTCCAAGACAGCCTGAATTCGCTTTGGGTAGCTTGCCAAAAGTGACGTGAATAGATCTTAATCGTTACGCAAATTTGCTAAAACAGTTTGTGTGTTGCGTCATTGTATCCTTCGAAAATCGATTTGCTGCAGGTTCTTGAAAAAAGATACATTCAACCTTGTCCTTTATAACTGATCCAATGTGTTCACAGACGTTCAGGTCAGGAGAATTTCCTGGCCATTCTTCATTTCCAAAGAAATCGATCTCATGGTTCCACAACAACTGTTGAGTGGCTAATGCCTTAAAGCAGGGGGCCTTATCGTGCAGAAGTGTGACCTGATCAACATCCATAACATTGTTTGGGTTTCTTAGAAAAGGAATGACATGCTGGGATAGAATAATATCACGAAAATGCTGTCCATCCCAACTCTGACCATTTGGCTTCAGCACCCACATGAGCTTCTTTGCAGTGAACAAAACAAAAACACCAACACAGTCTGGACTTTTTAATAATTCGCGATAATGTTCATTGTCATCGATTTCATCTGGTGTTGTGGCCCACACACGATCATTTTGGTAGTTAGGCCGACGTGTTACGTAAACAAAAAATTCATCAGAGACAGCTAAATGCATGAAATCATCCACATCCTAATCTTCAAGATAATGGGCAAACCACATTCTGTCATCGATGTTGAGTTGAGTTTTTCTTGGCTTTGGAAGTTCATGCCAAGGCTTTAAACCTTGCCTATGACGGTACAGTCGAATGATCTCACCACTAACGATCTTTCCTCTCAACACTTCGATCTCTCTAGAAAGTTTAGCACAGCTGTTTTTCCGCTTACGCGTACCGCTTTCAATGATGTCCTTTGTTTCCTGAGAGAGTGGCAAATTTGGGCGCCCAGATTTGGTTGTATCCATTTCACATTCATCCAAAGTTTTATTCCAATTTCTTTTGACGAAGTCCTCATTTCTTCGCAACTTTTTGGCAACCCATGAACGTGTTATAAAGGTGGCTCCAGCATCACGAGCTTCCCGAAATGTTATTGCTCGTATGCGATCTATCACACGTTGCCTCTCCGAATCACCAATTAATTGAGAAGCCATTATATTATCACTTTATCAGCTAGAGTAATTTTAATACCTGCAATAAATAAAGAATTTTATATATTTTTATAATCGCTAAAAACTATTTCGATATAAGTAAACATGTAAGCTGCAAATGGGAGGGCTAAGGTTTTTTGGAACCCCTTACATGACTTTTTCTCACTAGATACTGATGGGATAACTCGTGGGCATAATAAGAAAATACTTTTTCAGTAATAGATGATTTTTGCAATGACTTGCCATTTGATGTGGTAAACAGTAGCTTATTAGTTAATTTTAAGAAAAATGTAGACACTTTCTTGAGTGAGAGATAGTTTGTAGATTGTATATAGTGTATATTCTTTACTTCAGTTATATGGGCTACTATGGTGGTAGTAAATAGTTGTATATTAATCAGCTGACTTGGGTTTGACATCTTGCAAAAAAATTTTATTATTAAAAATGTAGCTCATGACTTGAATAACCTCGGTAGGCCCGAGTGGCTTCATGTTTTCCAAATGTAATGTAATGGGAGTCGTGAATTATTTGAAGAATGTTAGCATCGGAAGGAGATAGTTGAATACAGACCCACATACAATTTAATAACTCGACGTGATTCTTTCACTGACTTCGTCAGATTTGTGAACAAAAAGAACGCAGCAGCTTGAACTTGTGACGTCAAATGTAAACATAACTCGGTTAAATCCATTCTTGGCTAGGCGTACTTCGTAGTTCGTGGTCTAAACGCTCGGGCATTCGGCTGGATACTCAATACAGGACAGCAGAGCCCTAATTTAAGGCTTTCATCATAAATCCAGCCCATAATAAGACTGAATAAGGCCTAGGCTGTGGCCAAGGTTTGAGCTCACCACAACAACGCTAGCCTAGGCCCAAAATTGTAGTGATTGAAGGCCAGTTCCTTACTTAAGGATTATAAATGTGTAAATTTATCAAGCATAGCTTCATAACATCAATAAAATATATTTCCGTTTATATATGGGCTTGGACCCCCTCGTACGCCTTATTCAACAGGAGTACCATGTCCTGCACACCATTCACCGGATCCGGGTCACCTTCTGCTGGGTTCCCGCCCATGTTGGTGTTTCCGGTAATGAGGCGGCGGACCGCTTAGCCCGGTCCGCCGCCTCGCTGCCTCCCCTCCCCCGCCCGCTCCCCTTCTCAGACTATGTGCAGGTCTTTCGTTCCTTTTACGATCGCATGTGGCAACAGTCCTGGGACGATGCCACCGGAAATAAACTCTGGTCCATCCGCCCCCGTCTGTCATATTGGGTGTCCTCTTTCCACCGCTCCAGACACAAAGAGGTCGTCCTTGCGCGGCTTCGCATCGGCCATACGCGCCTCACGCACGGCTATCTTATGTTCCGGCAGGAGGCTCCTCGTTGCGTCTCCTGCCAGTCGCCCCTCACCGTCTCTCACATCCTTGTGGAATGCCCCACCCTGTCGTCAGTACGTCGTCGCGCTTTTCCGTTCCTTTCAGATTTCCCCCTCCCCGAACGTTTACGCCTTATGCTCGCTGAGAGCCCTCTCTTCTCGCTTGACCGTCTTTTCCTCTTCCTCTCCCAATCTCGCATCCTATCTGAGCTTTAGGTGGCTTCTCACCTGTAGTCCGCTGTTCTCCCTTTTCTAGTGCCTTTTCTCCGTCTCCGTTTCTCTTTCTCGTATTCCGCCTCGCCATGATATCCGCTACCATATAGCGGGAAATGGCGGTAAACGCCCCAATACAAAAAAAAAAAAAAAAAATATATGGGCTTAAATAATGCAATGAATTCTTGAATACTTTTGATTCTGCAGACAACAAATTGTTTGTTGACAAAGTAACTAGAGTTTTCTCGAGCCACCTCTGGAGCTGGCTTCGGCAAAACTCGAGTTAAGTCCAGTTAAATCTTGAGTTTTGGACGAAAAGAATGCGGCAGAATCGAGTCCACTCGACTTCAAAAAAGAGAAAAAAGAAGACTGTTTTAGTTAGTAAAGGTGTATGTTAAGAGTAAAAGATTAAAGGAGAGGAAACTTGTAAAGACGTTAACAGTATTAGGCAGAATTTTTTCAGTTAGCTGCTTATATTTAAACAATATAATAAGCAAAAGAGAAGAGGGTAAATTGTTTAAAGAATTTATAAATAATAATAATTATGGAAATTTAAATGAATCATGCTTATAAAAGATATCGAGCCCCGCAGATGAATATTAAGTAAAAAGAGACCAGGCTAAGTTGTAGCAGCAGGTTTGTTAGTTCAGGGAGTAGACTGTTACGAGTAGTTTTAACAGCCGGATCAGATGTCCTAGAAGTGAGACTTAACTCGTGAACCGCTTGACCGTTTTGATCTCTCGTGACAGGACTCGATCGGAAAAGCGGACGGCTTTAGTGACAGCGACGCCGACGAACCTGACCATTACATGAACCGCGTGCGGGCTGAGGCGCAGGAAAGAGAGGACGACGACGACGATGAAAGCGAAGAAGACTCCGACTTCAATCCTGGCGAGGAAGGAAGCGACGTTGCTGAAGAGTGAGTTAGTGGGGTTTTAGGGAGTGGTAATTCAATAAATACTTTACTATTAGGTAATGTTGTCGGGTTCGATCACGAGAGTGAACGCCACACGAAATAGTCTCAACCAACTGAGTACATTCACCATTCCTCGAACATGGTGACAGATTCAGAGTTGCAAATTATTATTATTATTATTTTCACATTTAAAATGAAGTTTGAAGTATTGTAAGTAGCGATGTACCGATTCCAAAATTTAGTCGATGCCGATTCTTTGCCTAGATTTAAAGAAAAAATTAATTCCCTTCATAAAGTTTACTAATCTAATGTGAAACTTTCAATTTTCATATTTTTAAATTTCAGATTTGTTTAAATGCTTTTCTTTAGCTCACTCCACAATATACAGTACCAGAATTTGTTACTCGTATACCATAGCTAAGTGATATTAAATAGTGTTAGTACTCAGTAAAATGGTAGAAGAATTTTATTTGTCATAAATTGAATACCAATAGTTACTAGTTAGTAATTGTTTTTTCTTATGTTGAAGGTATTTTCTTTCCCCAACAATGTAAACAACAAAATTTTTTATTAAAATTTCAAGTCTCTGATGGCCTATTTGAACAAAAAAAAATGTAATATACAATTTGGATTTATAAAATTGAAATAGTTAAAGTAAAGTCAACATAATAAGATGGTTTAATGTAAAAATTATAAAGTACAACTTAATATAGAATTATTATTAATATAGAGGAGGAGATTACGATAGTTTATAATATTTAGAGATTAGCTAGTTAGAGAAAATGTAAATTTATGGGTAACTGAACTTAAGCCTTCCCCGTTTTCGTAAATGGAAAATGTTTTTTATACAACTACACTTTGAAATGAGAGTAAATTATCATAAATAGGGTGGGGGATTCTTATGTTTAATTTTTTTCTAAATATAGATTTTTTGTAATGAAATTTTTAAAAATTCAAAGAATCGGTTAGAGAATCGGCTAAATTTGGCTTATGCCGGTCCCTAAAAGATGGCCGATTCTGCCGATACCGATTAATCGGTACACCACTAATTGGAAGTCACCTTTGAAAGGATAGTGAGAAATATATTTTTTTTAATTTTAGGTATGATACAAATGCTTCAAGCTCTTCTTCGGACGATTCCGAAGGTGGAGCAGATTCCGACTCAGAAAGCAAGAGAAAGAAACACAAAGAGAAGGAAAGGAAGGTAAGTCGTAAGTTTGTCATTATACCGTATATCATTATATTATACCGAAAAATAAGATGACGAAGAGATGGTACATGTTTATTTACAAACGTTTCCTAAATTTTTATTTTCCATCATCAGTGCTAAAATTATAAAAGCAGATAAAAAATGAATAAATATAATGAACGGAAACTTATACAATATATTTAAATAAATATGTGATATTAATGATGTTTAAGTAATTAAAATTAAAAATAAAATAATATGAAATGTAGAAGAGTGATCAGTCGTCAAATATAAAGTAAAAAGTGAACAAAATTGAGAGGAGTCTTACCAGGCTGCTGTTGTCGGGGTAAGGGCACTATTTGAACAGAGGGTTGGGACATTCAATGGTACGACGTGTACAGGCCTGTACTGAGGCAGAAGGGGGCAACTTTGAACATTTCCTTAAGTTGTAACAAAGAGGGGTCACACTGTAGAGATCTGTGAATAAATGATTGCAAAAACCTACGGGGGTTTCACTTCATATTCACTCATTAATACAACATCTTAAATGTATTGTAACATGGAAACTATGCAGAATCTGACATTTTACCATGGAGACATTGTGGTTTAGAATTATCCAAGGATTTCATCCTGCAATTTAATGTACTCTTTGCTGAATCACCCTGTGCGTGTGTGTGTGTATATATATATACAGGGTGGGCGGAAAGTAGCTCCCTATTTTGGATTGGTAAAAAAATACGTATATTATCCATTTATTTCAGAAGAAATAATATGAAAAGGTAGGCATACATGGTAGGTTTTCTCTAAAATTCAATGTGGGCTCCAACTCTTTCCACCAGCTTCTGGAGCCGCCCAGGAATGGCGTCCACTGACTTTAGCAGGAACTCCGGCGGGATGGAGGACATGACTTCCCGAATTCGGTCCTCCAGTTCTTCCAATGTCCTCGGTTTGGTGCGGTAGACTTCTTCCTTTACCCACCCCCAAAGAAAGAAGTCGCACGGTGTCAAGTCGGGGCTCCTGGCTGGCCATTGATGTGGACCACGACGACCCATCCAACGCCCAGGGAAGTGGGCATCCAGCCACTCACGGACAACAAGAGCGAAGTGCGGAGGGGCGTCATCTTGCATAAATATCAGATCGTCGATGTTCTCCCATGTGCTGACAACCGGCCAGACCTCGTTTCGCAACATAGCAAGGTACCGTTCAGCATTCATGGTGTTGCGCAGAAGGAACGGGCCCACAACCTGATCTGAGGTCATACCACACCACACCGTTACACTGAACCGATTCTGCCGTTTTTAGCGGTAACCGTGCGACTTCTTTCTTTGGGGGTGGGTAAAGGAAGAAGTCTACCGCACCAAACAGAGGACATTGGAAGAACTGGAGGACCGAATTCGGGAAGTCATGTCCTCCATCCCGCCGGAGTTCCTGCTAAAGTCAGTGGACGCCATTCCTGGGCGGCTCCAGAAGCTGGTGGAAAGAGTTGGAGCCCACATTGAATTTTAGAGAAAACCTACCATGTATGCCTACCTTTTCATATTATTTCTTCTGAAATAAATGGATAATATACGTATTTTTTTACCAATCCAAAATAGGGAGCTACTTTCCGCCCACCCTGTATATGTGTGTGTATATATATATATATGTGTGTGTGTATATATATATGTGTGTGTGTATATATATATATATTTTTTATTTATTTTTTTTTAAACACAAAATTACTCTTCACGCTTGATTTTAATCAGAACTTGGATGATGAAAGAAATTTAACAACAGTTGACTTCTTATGTAGAAGTCATTGTAAAAAATTGTCGTTATCACGTTATTTTGACAGTACTGCAATTACAGTTTTGTTCAGTACATGAACAGTATGAAATTGCTTTGAGTATTATTTGCATTGATTAAGTTGGTCTATTTTTAATTTTATATAAAATTTGAAATCATTATTAATTTGAGATTATGTTAGCAGTAACAAATTACCTTACGTGAATTGCAGATTTAAGTTTGAAGAATGTGCTTTTTAGCTTCATTAATATGGTCATTCCATGTCAGTTCAACAGAATTTTGGGTCGAAAAAACGTGACCATCACCGATTTTTTTGAAAATTAGCACACTTATAGATCTCGGTGGAAAAACAGAATGGCATTTGTTTCAACACTCTAGGTCATATGGTTCCAGAGATATGGCCATTCGAATTTTGTAAAAAAAAAAAAGTTAATTTCCAAGGTCATACCATATTTCAACATGAAATATATCAGCTCCTATTGCACTTACAGAGACCATTTAAACACTATTTTAAAGCTTTTAAGCAGATCTAAAACTTTGTTTCTATTCATATTTTACTTCAGTGGTCAAAAAAAAGTTGATATTATTTTTGATCTTACACAAGGTCATTTGATGTCGCAACCAATTTTTTTCTCCTTTCACACAATTTTGGGTACACATGTCTACCTTAACCTAGAACAAGATTTTTAGTGTTGATTAAGTTAGTCTAGACGCTACAGCCATTTCAGTGGACCATACCTACCTCCATTTTGACCAAGTACCTTTTTCCACCAAACTTTGGAGCGCCGTTTCTTTGGAACTGTTTGAGCTAGTGTTGAGAAAAGTACCATTAGATTTGTCTCACTGAGATCTATAATGTCTGCGTTTCCCCAAAACGCGGATTAGGAGTTGAAAGCACTCTCTTCGCCCTCACCAAACTCTCTGCTTGCCTAGCCATGTAATCTGGGCACTTAAATTCTTCCCTGATCTTTACTTGTGTCCATCTTTTTGGTAGGATAGTAAGAATTGTCAATTTTTCACTTCGACTTGTCACTTGATTAAATTTCTCTAGTTGTTGAAGAATCTCCAGTTCTGTATCATTTGAGTCACTGCATGAAATTGGTTGTTTAGTTGCAAGTTCAAGCTTTCTTTTCACAACTACTCCTTTCCTCAACTTTCTCTTTGCGTAACCAGCGCTGTCAGAGAGTTTACATGGTTTTATTGGGGTCTCATCAAGTGTGGCTAATGAAGCATTGAATTTACTAAGCTCATACTGCATTTCAACTACATCTCCACCGGTTTCTAGCTCAGATGGGGCACTTGATGAGGTGGATGGTGATTTTTCAAGTGGTTCACATTCAAGCATTGGGGATGGACGATTTGTTAGTATATTTCGACAGGTTGCACATGCTTTATGATTATTTGTTAGTTTCAATTCAGGATTTTGATCAATCAAATTTTTAGTCAATGCACGAATGCCTTTTTTCACTTTTCCTGTGTGTTTTTAAATGGGTCACAACAGAACCTGCCCATATTCAAACTGCTGAAATCCATGTTTATCTAAAAAGAAAAAAAAATGTACCTTAAAAGCCAGGGTTGGGTTCAATTACACAAAATGGAAACCATTACAATTTTTTTATTTTTCTTCAAATTAATTAGTTAGTATTGTACTTCACAATTTCAATTACAATTAATTTTGTCTGAATCAATTACAATTACACAAATATAACTATCTATTCTATATATCTAAATATATATCTATATCTAAGAATAACTAAATAAACTATCAAAGGTTTATTTTCATTAGATGATGTATGACTGCCAGATCTAGGGGTAAGTTTTTAACAATTGACATTAATTGATCAATTACATCAGTTATAGCTCAAAAATCAATTACAATTATTTTTATTTTATTTTGAATCAATTACAATTAATGGAAATTAGGATCAATTAATTAAAAATACAATTATAATTACTCATTGTATCCAACCCTGTTAAAAGCTATTTTTGCTTAGATGGCACAAATAAAATTTGGGGCCTACTGATCTTGTTTCAAAGGTCTACAACAAGAAAAAATGTGCAGTTTAATTTACAAATTGGAATAAATACAGATGCCAAAAAAATCTTTGCTCCAAGGTTTAAATAAGCTTATTTTCGCATGGGTACACTGTTGTACACAATGAATAAATACACAAAGTTAAGTAATTCTGTTAAAACTCGTCTAACTCTTAAAACTGAACTTATTCTATAGGGTAGTACCTATAGCCTAGTATAAGGTACTTACATACGTACATAGCTTTACCCTTAAACAGGATAGCAGGTTCGAAGTTCTTCACACTTTTGAATGTCCATATAAATTAATTATGTAATTTAAATTACCTATATTATATAATTCTCTGAAATATACAAAAAAAAAAAAAAAATTATAATAGGGCCGGATACTTATTTGACCAAATAACTGGGTTAGGTTAGATAATTACCAATGTTTTTGAAAATTAGCACACATTATATATATCGGTAAGAAAAATCTAATGGTATTTTTCTCAAAACACTAGCTCAAACAGTTCCAAAGATACGGTGCTCCAAAGTTAGGTGGAAAAAGGTACTTGGTCAAAATGGAGGTGGGTATGGTCCACTGAAGTGGCTGTAGCGTCTATACTAACTTAATCAACACTAAAAATCATGTTTTAGGTTAAGATAGACATGTGTACCCAAAATTGGGTGAAAGAGAAAAAAATCGGTTGTGATATCAAATGACCTACACAAGGTCAAAGGTCAAAAATAAGATCAACTTTTTTTTACCATCGAAGTAAAATATGAATAGAAACATAGTTGTAGATCTGCTTAAAAGCTTTAAAATAGTGTTTAAATGGTCTCTGTAAGTGCAATAGGAGCCGAGATATTTCATGTTGAAATATGGTATGACCTTGGAAATTGACCTTTTTTCACAAAATTCGAAGGGCCATATCTCCGGAACCATATGACCTAGGGTGTTGAAACAAGCGTCATTCTGTTTTTCTCAGTGTGTGCCAATTTTTAAAAAAAAATGGTGATGGTCACGTTTTTTTCGCCGTTGAAGTGACATGGAATGACCCAATATTGATTAATTAATTAAAAAACTAACAAATTAGACTATTAATCTAAGTTGCAGCAAAATTCCTTTTTTAAGACAAGTATTTATATACGATGCGGAACTTTCAGCGTAAGAAGGCTAAAACCGTTTCTGAAAAACCGCGTAAGAAGAAAGTAAAGAAAGAGAGAGATGAGAACAAACCTAAGAAACCCCAGTCCACCTATTTCGTCTGGCTAAATGAAATGAGAGATAGCATTAAGAGGAAAAATCCTGGCATCTCCATAACGGAAATTTCCAAGAAGGCGGGACAGATGTGGAAAGAAGTAAAGGACAAGACTGTAAGTACCTCGAATAAACCACTTTTTCAAGAGTTTAATTTTACGTAAAACGTTGGGAAAAATCTCTGAAGCTGATAAGAAAATATTAGAGAAGAACCTTTTCACTGTCTGTAAACGAGAAAAATTACGCACCAAATATACTGCGGATGTAGGAAAGGTTGGAGAATAAGTTAATGAAATGTTTTTAATTGGACAAATGATGAGAAAATCAGAAGGAATTTGGAGGATTAAATAGGGAGTAATAGATGAGTATGATGTAGAAAATTGTGTGGGTGCGTACTTTTTTAGATATTGTAGTTGTAATCCAACTTCCACATCTTAAAACAAGTAGGTTTTTAAATTGTACTTTTCCAAGTGCTCGATTCGTGACTCAGGTAGTGGAAAAGTACAGAAATTTTATAACCAAATTTAATTGGGGGGGTGGGGATTTTTTAATCGGCTTAAAATCGATTAGCAAAGGTAATAGGCCTATCTTTAATAAAAATGAGTAACATTCGAATTTTCAGTTGTCCCCACACACTGGCTAGGCATGAACTGCGAGATAGTTACAGTTGGTAGTTACAGAAACACGTATGTGAACCACAGCAAATAAAAATTAAGTGCTGACCCCATGCTCCAAGGCCTAGACCACTGGTTCCCAACCCGTGGGCCATGGCGAATTTCCTGAGTGGTCCATGGAGGTTGGTCATCGCATACCTTTTAAAAATCAAATTTAAATTTAGTAGTATAATTTTATTAATTTTATGAAATTATTGGCATATAACTATATTTACATTAGTTTTCCACGAGTTATTCAAATCAACTCTACTGGACCATCGCCTCAAAAAGGCTGGGAACTACTGGCCTAAACCTAACATTAATTAATGTAAAATGTTTCATAATTTTTACACGCATGCTGGATATTTTTTTGTATAATTTAAGTAATATTTTATCGGCTATTTACTTTTTTATATATATATATAAATCATTTAAAATATAAAAGAACCAAAGAACCTGAAAATGGTTATTAATCTCGCGGTGTATCCTGCTGGTCTACGTTAATTAAAAGAAAATTTATTTTCTATATTTTTAAGTATATATATATATATATATAGAATTTTCTTTTTTGTTTTTTTACAACATGCACAGTGATCCAGAAAGTTGCTCTTAAAATAATTTGTTCACATTTTTTAAACCTTTTTGGATCACCCTGTACAACAAATTATTATTATTAAAACTTTTTTTTATATATATAAACGGATTTTCTATTGCATAGAGCCAAAAAAAAAATAAATAATGATAAATTACGAACAACAAACCTGGGTTTTGCAACACTAGATTCATAATCATACTCCCAATCCCCCTCTGTGACCTTAAGGTCTGGGACGAGAAAGCTTTGGTGCTGAAGAAGGCGTACGATGTGGCGATGGAGGAGTACAAGTCCTCTTTAGGAGGTGCCACAAAAAAGGGGAAGAAGTCTCCAGTAAAGCTTCTTTCGCCCAGTAAATCCAGCGGGGCCGGTTCAGGCTTCAAGTCGAAAGAATATGTCGATGACGATTCTTCCTCGAGTGAAGACAGTGAAGACAAACCGCTTAAAAAACTCAAGGAACCCAAAAAGGTAATGAAGTCTCTCTTCACACATTCGTTTGTTAAGCAAAAATAAAAGAAATAGAATAAAATTTAAATCTAATTAATTTATTTATATATATATATGATTCAAATCCACGAGGAAAAAGAAAAAATGATTTCAAGGCCTGTCGTCATTCCCTGAAGAGGTGTATTGCTGAATACACGAAAAACCTTGGGATCATTTTTCCTTTTGCATCATTCATTCATTCATTCATTTCACGTGTTTAAGTGTGAAATTCATCCCATATACAGTATATATAATGTCATACGAGTAAATGCCCAAGTTGTTTGAATATTTGTGTAAATTTTCGTCCGCGAACATTTTTTACCCAGTAGGTCGACCAGAGTATAAGTTTTGTATGACTTGTGTTAAAGTAGGAGGTGGGGGTCTATAAAAAGTTTAGAGGAAGCGTTTTTCTGTCGTATAGTGATTATTTGTTCGAATTTCACTGGCGTCGGATTTTAATTAAAAAAAAATCGGAGGTGAAAAATGGGCACAGACGAAAATTTTCAAATGTTCGAACAACATGCGCATTTATGACTGTATTTTGATTTTCATATATAAATATGAACCGGAATTGAGATCGAGTTTACTGGAATTTAGAGCTTTTAATCTAAATTTTCATCATTGCAGGTTTCAGAAGACAAATTTTAGTTAGGATTTGCTAAGAATTGTAAATAATTTTTGGTTTCAAGTTGTTCTGAAATACAATAAGCAGCGAAACTTGGCTGATAATCTGATGATGCTTGGCATAATGGTTTAAAAGTGTAACATTTTTAACGTTGACCTTATTTCAGCATCATTTCGTGGTATTGATTTGTATAGTGCAGGGATTAAATCTTTCAAGCTATCCTGCTGTTTATTGAAAAACATTTCATTCTTGACTAATAATAGCTATAAATGCTTATGCTATTTTTTTTCTTCTCTCTCTCTCTCTCTCTCTCTCTCTCTCTCTCTCTCTCTCTGGTATTGAAGGAAGAAATTAAAGAGGAAAAGGTTAGATTTTTTTTATTGCCTTTTTAGTTTTATGTTTAAAATTGTACGATAAATTTCTTTCCCTTATAATAGGTTTAAAAATAGTGGTTTTAAGTTTGCTACGGAGGATTAACAAAAGTAAATAGACACCACGATAATTGTTCGCAAGAACAAATGGCAAAGCTCATCAGTAGAATGCCAGAACGTGTGTCAGCTTCACATAATGTAAAGGGGAAAGCAACGCGATTCAAAATAAATTTGATTCAATAAATTTGTTATTATATATTGACTTATCAAATAAAAAACTGGAAAAACCAAAGGTATCTATTTACTTTTTTCAACCCTCTGTAATAAATGTTTAGCGTCACTATAACCAGAATAGAAAAAGAAAGACGTAGTTTTGAAATTCGGATGTTATCATACATACGTACAATAATAATATAAGTACATTGTTATTGTCCCTGATATTGAAGAGGTGTAAATTACTGAGTTACGTTTTACTAATAAATGCATTCAACATTTTTTATTCACCCATATCTCACGCATGCGACTTAAGGGAGAAATTAGACACCACAACCTCAATAATACTAGCATAAACTAACGTGTGATTAATGAATCAATTTTGGAAAATAAGCCAATCGAGCCGTTTAATTTTCTTCCATTTCCAGCTCATTTTGGAGACATTTTCCCCCAATCATTACTACACTTTGTTCAGTTTTAAACCTTCATTGAATGCTGGTTAACGCATTGTTTTTAATTTAGGGACGTAAGAAAAAATCTAAGAAAGAAGAGAGTGAAGAGGAGGAGGAAGAAGAGAGTGAAATGTCTTCAGCAGGGGATTCGGATTAATTTTTTTTTATCACTTAATGTCATTGCTTTAAATTTTTCTGACTTCTTGTCCAATCGAATATAACCTGGAAAATATTGAATTTATTTAAATACATTTAAACAGTTTTGAATTTTGAATTTCCAAATGAATGAACTCTGATCGGCCGATCCAAATGAAACAACCATTATAGTATTTTCATTTACATTAAAAATATTACAAAATCCAGTTACGAAATGACAATTTTCAAACTTATCGCTGTTGATCAGTTTCCAGCAATTGTCGAGGCGTTTGGGGATGGATCCTACACTTTATTGGAGGTATTTGGTTTGGTCCAATAGTGAGTCGGAGGTTTCTGTTGTTCATAATCCTAGCACTCTTATTAAGAATCTATCCAGCTTCGATTTCAATGCTTCAGCATTTGCGATTTCGGTTGATGGTACTTATCGACGCTGTTCTGGGGTCAGCTTGTGGAAGAACCGTACCCATTTGTAGACGAGACTTCTCATCCGCAGCGTTTTCGCCCAACGGGAATATTCGTAGTACTACTGTATGTGCGACAGAATTGCGTGAAGGACAACTCAGGTTGTAGCTGAAAATGAACCCAAAGTTTGGAATTATTCTATGCAACCGAAGAAACTCAACGTTTTCGCTTACATAAATGCATAAAATGCCTCAACGCGAAAGCGGGGCTCTTTCACTTATAAGATATTCAAGAAGTGGAATAGCCTTCCCACGGAGGTCGTGACGAGCACTTTGGTTATTAGTTTCAGGATAGGTATTTTAATAGCATAAATTTGCATTAGGATATGTATGGGTGAATGAACCCTTTAAGCGTTTAGGGTACAGTACTTAGGATAACCAGATGTAGGCAAAGATTATGTAGTGGTAGAGTTCATACAATTATAAGGTAGTAGAGTATTAAAATGTACGAGATCACGAGTACAAAAATACTGTATAGATTCTCAATTTACGTCACCACCCCTTATGGGTAGCGTGTTCTCGATTGTTAAAAAAAAGACCGTTTTGAGACACCGTATATTCTTTCGAATAATGTTAGTGAGGGATTCTAACCACCGAAATTAAAAAGTATGTGATACAATAGAGATTATTATCGTCTTGAATATGATATATAAACAAGCCAAAGTCTGCAAAGGAATTTTCTCGTAAAATCAATTCATGCTTGCAAAAGTCTGAAACTTCAAGCTTCAAACAAACATTGTACTTCAATTATGACCAGAACAACCCATGTGTAAGATAAATAAACGAATTTCATACCATATATAGAGGAATGTGATTGCTTACAGACTGATATAAAATTTAAAGTTCTTGGTTGAAGATTTGATATTTTGTAGGAATTTAAAGTTTCTGTACTATTAACCCTTTAAAAATTAAAAATCATACGTGTTAACTGCTATTAGTTAATTCGAGAACTCCTGCGATGCAGCTTCAGGAAAGGCTGTAGTGGACAGTGCAAATGCCGCAAGGCAGTTCTCCAGTGCAAAGCACTGTGTGGTTTTGGTGCAGAATGTGCTACAACCTGATATATGAAAATTAAAACAATCTTGCACAGGAAACACACTTTTGTTTTCAGTTTTGACTACCGCGCCCATGTACATTATACATTACATTGTTCGGTCCTCGAAATAAAACAGACCTTTAGTATTATTTCACGTTATCTCTGATCAGTATTTTGTGTATTAATACAGCGGAAAAATGCAAATGAAGTTTTGATGCCCTAACTCTCTGTAATCTACAAAATTATGGTAAAAATAAGAATGGGTTGCTGCCATTTCCCTCCTAAGGGAAATCTTCGATGGCCCCTACAGCTGAAAAATCTCCCTTTAGATATGCCCAAGTTTTGTACCAAATTTGATGCTTGTATCATGAAAGTCACAATGTTGTCGCGTATCCGCTGGGCTAAACAATAGTGATCTTGCATTCTTCAACACAATATGTGGTCATGGTCAGTAGGAATATTTTTTTCTTGATTAATCATCCTAATATTGTCAAAAATATGTTTACTCTCTGTTGAATGTAACTTCCCGATTCAAACTTGTGTTCTTAGCTTTCCTGGTACAAATCTCTAGATGACAATTTAAAAGACCTTTCAACCAGTCTTTTCCAACCATTTTCTTTTTACTGTTAAATGTGTGTGATATTCCATATCCAAGAGGGGTTATTGGGTGTTCGTAAACCCCACCTCCCTGTTGTTCAAGAAGAAAATTATACAGTACATATATATAGATTACGTATCTGATTTCTAAACTGTAAACCTTGTGACCAGGTTGGTGGCTTTGATTAAGTAATTAAAACAGTACAACAGATGGTCTCCACATCAGTGGCGATGTCACGGTGGATGTGCATTATCCACTGAATGCTCGCTCTGCAGTGCAGCTGGTGACTGGCAGACTGCAAAGGATGCGGAGCAGCATCTTAATGTTGGGATACATGGAAGTATGGGGTAAGGTGTCTGTAATGTGATTTACGGACATTTCTTCGAAAACAAAACTTCGAAATCAAAAACTTCGACATCCAATAACTTCGACAAGAAATTACTTCGAAAATAAAACTTCGAATCAATAACTGCGGACATTTCTTCGAAAACATAAACATTTTGAGACAAGTAAAAGTCCTCGCTCCTAACTTAAACATTGATTCAATTTTAACTGATTTTGAAACAGGAATGATTAATGCATTAACTTCGGAATTTCAATCATTTGCAAACTATGGTTGTTTTTCCATTTTTGCTTATATATGAAGCAGAACCTGTTGTTGATTACTTCGAAGATACGTGGATCGGCTGTCCCGACAGACGGGGAAGACGTCGTGCTGCCAAATTTAAAATTGACATGTGGTCATGCTGAGAGAGAGTTGAAAACGATTTATCGAAAACCAACAATGCGATTGAGGGATGGCGCAGAGGTTTTTAATAATAAAAGATTTGTGTAATATTTTATAATTATCTTATATTTTCGAAGAAATGTCCGCAGTTTTTGATTCGAAGTTTTATTTTCGAAGTAATTTTTTGTCGAAGTTATTGTTATTATTCTAACCTAACCTAGTTCAAAGTTTTATTTTCGAAGTTATTGGATGTCGAAGTTTTTGATTTCGAAGAAATGTCCACATACGCTGTAATGTATAGCATTAGGTTAGGCTAGTGTGATAAACTGGTTATTTTGGTTAGCTTGCTTCCTTAGGCGTGTTATTTACTTTTTGTTGTTTTCATTAATCTAATCTGTTGTATAGTGTTCTAAATTTTTTTTGTTTTGTTTCAGATATGTATGTTTCATTTTGTTGAATAAAGCCTAAGGTTGTCAGGCTTCAATCATTCACGATCCAAACTAGAGACTACCTAATCTAACTATAATATTACAACAGTAGTTTTGTTTCAGATATGCATATTTCATTTTGTTGAATAAAGCCTAAGGTCAGGTTTCAATCATTCACGATCCAAACTAGAGACTACCTAATCTAACTATAATATAATACAATTTATTCAACAAATGATTCAGTGTCAGTGCAGTCATTTGATTCGTTGATTTAATTATGAATAAATTCTTGAGGCCTAAGCGTTTTGATGCAGACCCTAGCTAAAGTACTGCAGCTAAACAGTGGAATCAGTGGTTCGGAACGTTTCAAAACTTTTTGGACTCCATAGCTCCTCATGACCCTGATAAGCTAGCTGTTATCGTAAACTACGTGGCCCCACCTGTATACTAATACATTTCTGAGTGTTCTAGTTATGAAGATGCCGTGAACATCCTCAAGGAAATCTATAGAGGCCAAAAAGCGAAATCTTTGCCAATCATTTGTTAGCCACTCGCAAGCAAGAAACTGGTGAGACGTTGGACCAATTTCTGCAGGCATTAAAACTACTCGGTAAGGACTGCGATTTTCGGGATGTTTCCGCTGCCCAATATCGGGAAGATTACATCCGGGATTCCTTTATTGGTGGCCTTCTCTAATCTCTCATTCGTCAGCGGCTATTGGAAAATAGAACTCGGCCTACAATCAGCCTTCGATCAGGCTCTGTCTCTGGAGATGGCACAACGACAGGCCGATTTGTATCATACTAATTCTCTCTCGACCGTCGCGGCTGCTTCGCAAAATGCTCTGAATAACATCACTCCATGCGATGAACGTGGTACGAGCGCCTTAGGTCACCCGACTCACTCTACGACAGCGACAGAACTCTCTACCTCGGCTTCAGTAACGGTCAAGTGCTACTTCTGTGGCTACAACAAACATCCCCGAAATAAGTGTCCGGCTAAGGATGCCATCTGCAATTCGTGTTTAAAGAAAGGCCACTTCAGTAGAGTTTGCAAGTCGGGCGCACGATCGACCTCGGCCGCCGCCCGCCGCTCCACTGTTAGCATCTGCGATAGCCGCCATTCTTGGCTGTCTTTCTAAAGCACTATTGAAAGTGCATGTAAATGGAGTATTCACTGAGGCACTCGTCGATACTGGCAGTTCCGAGAGTCGTGGATAAACGCTTCGTAGAGTCGCTAAATTTGGAACTATCGCCTCCACTCCAAGCGCACAATATCTCAATGGCGGCAACATCACTCTCTGCGTCTCCTCTGAGACGATGCTGTGTTCAGCTTAAATACAGTAACACATATTTCAACAACGTTCAACTCACGGTACTCCGGGACCTTTGTGCTGACGTAATATTAGGGCATGATATACTCGGGAAGCATTCTAGTCTCGAAGTCTCGGCTTCAATAGCACCTCAGTCATTATTCTCTCCCCTTGCTCCTGACTGTCGGCCGATAGCTGACAGGTCGAGACGGTATTCTGAAAGCGATCAACGATTTATCGAGGCGAAAGTAGTGAAGCTGCTTCGGGAGGGCATCATCGAACCCAGTATATCGCCTTGAAGAACGCAGGTGCTTGTCGTTTCTAACGAAAGGCACAAGAAAAGGATGGTTGTAGATTACTCGCGTACTATTAACCGGTTCACTTTGTTGGACGCCTACCCTCTTCATCGAATAGATGAACTCGTCGGTAAGGTATCTCGTTATCGTGTGTACAGTACCGTCGACCTAAAAAGCGCCTATCATCAAATCCCCATTAAGGATGAAGAGAAACAATTTACCGCCTTTGAGGCCAATCGGAAATTGTATCAGTTTCGCAGGACCTTTCGGAGTGACTAACGGCGTTGCTGTCTTTCAATGAGTAATGGATGATATCATCTCCCAGAACGAGCTGCGTGATACTTTCGCGTACCTCGATAACGTGACTATCTGCGGAGGAATCAGCAGGAGCATGACAGAAACTTGGGTTATATCTCTTAGTGACCTGAAAGAATTTATCTAAGTTTCAACAATGATAGAAGTGTATTGTCCACTAAATCTATTAACTTACTCGGTTATTGTATCAGTAACGGCTCTATTCGACCTGATCCTGATCGCCTAAAACCACTGTGGGATGTTTGCGTATTATTCACACTGGATTCCAAAATTCTCCGAAAAGGTACGACCTCTAATTCAAAATAAAAAGTTTCCTCTATCGTCTCCAGCCATCGCTGCTTTCGAATCTCTCAAACAAGACATACCGACGGCTGTTGTGATGGCGATCGATGTACAGGCACCGTTCGTTGTTGAGACTGATGCGTCGGACTATGCTATCGCGGCGACGCTAAACCAGAAGGGGGTGACCATGCGTCCAGGTGATGAAAATGCTGCTGCAGACATGCTTTCAAGGAGTTGCTGTTCGGCCACTAACAGTACTTCTCTCTACCACCTACATGAGGCCTTCTGTCACCCAGGCCTAACCAGAGTGGCTCATTTTGTTCGCTGTAGAAACCTCCCCTACTCGTTTGATGAAATTAAACGAATGATCAGTATGTGCTCAGCTTGCTTCGGGCTGAAGCCGAATTTTTATAAACCACCTCCAGGTCGATTAATTAAAATCACCCAACCATTTGAGCGGCTTAGTATGGATTTTAAAGGGCCATTGCCTTCTAGTACTAGAAACAAACACCACCTCACGATCATCGACGAATTCTCCAGGTTCCCATTTGCCTTCGCATGTCCGGATATCAGTGCTGTTACTATGATTGAATGTCTGTCAATTATTTTCGATCTTCGGAATGCCCGCGTACATACACCGATCGAGGGACTTCATTCATGTCCGCCGAACTCTGAGAGTTTCTCCTTTCTCCGGACTCGTGGTGTAGCTGCCAGCCGCACTACCCCCTCAACCCACAAGGGAACGGTCAGATTGAACGATTCAACGGCATCATATGGAGGACCATTTCCCTCGCGCTCAAATCGAAGGACCTGGCGATTACCCAGTGGGTATTTATTCTACCAGACGTCCTCCATTCCATTCGATCTCTCTTATCTACATCTACGAACGAGACTCCCCACGGAAGATTATTCAGCTATCAACGCCATTCGGCGTGTGGCGACTCCATTCCTACTTGGCTAGCTACACCTGGCAAAGTCCTTCTTCGAAGGCGTGTGTGAGAATCCAAGTACGATCCATACGTCGACGAAGTTGACTTCATTGACGCAAACTCCAGGTACGCACACGTGCGTTTCGCTAATGGTAAGAAGACGACGGTATCTCTACGACACTTAGCTGCTCCTGCTGCTTCAGAGTCTGGATCTGCTCCGTGCGAGGATGCAGCTACCCCGAGCATTCCCGCGTCCTCTATCGAGAGAGAACATGTGACCTCGGCTGATACTCCTCTACGTACTGTTCCATCCGAGGCGACACCCGCTGAGAAAGCGACGCCGGAGGTCGAGCCACAGCCGAGATGATCTGGCGGTATAGTGCGTCCTCCTGATCGTTTGAATTTGTAATGTCTAATGTAATGTTCGAATTTACCATGTTTGAATTGTCTTTTGTATTCGTCTGAATTTGTAATGTCTAATGTTATGTTTGAATCTACACTGTTTGTAATGAATATTTAGGATATGCGTGCCATATTTGGTGGGGGTGAATGTGATAAACTGGTTATTTTGGTTAGTTTGCTTCCTTAAGCGTGTTATTTACTTTGATGTTTTCATTAATCTAATCTAATCTGTATAGTTTTCTAAATTTTTGTTTTGCTTCAGATATGTATGTTTCATTTTGTTGAATAAAGCCTAAGGTCAGGTTTCAATCATTCACGATCCAAACTAGAGACTACCTAATCTAACTATAATATTACAGCTAGTAACCATATCTAGCTGATTTATCGTATTTCAATGAAAGAAGACACGTACAAGACATGTAAACCTGACAGCTACCTACCTTTATTGCTGTAGTATAAATTTACCGTCTTTTGATGTATGTAACTCCTCAGATCACCTTCACCCAGCTGACCTACTCACTTCTGCTACTTCACGTTGTGATAATCATTTATGGAGTAACAAAACAGTATTGTTGGACGGGAGTAAATAAATATTTAAACCAATAACACTGAACAACAAAATATAACTTCTTTTTTTTCCCGGCTTAATTTAACTTAAACTTGTGACGGTTATAAACTAATTTAACTTGCGCGATGTCGTTGCAGAAAGCGTCGTGTCTTAGGTGTTGGGTAAATCGGTGGTATACAGATTTTAAGGATTATAACGGCGGTCCTATGGCGATTACGGAGACATTTTTTTTTTTTTTTTGCGATTTAAGGGAGGAAATAGTTGACATAAAACGTAGTGTACGTGAGGTAACGAAAAGACTTGCAACGCTTGATGAGAGCAGGGGTAGGGCCAGAGATGGGCAAGATCACCAACTTTGGTGATCTTGAAGATCAAGATCAGATCACCAGAAAAATGTGATCTTGAAGATCACTTTTCAAGATCACTTTTATATGAATTGAAAAAAGTTGTACTCTTGTAGAGTAAACAAAAACAAATTATTTTGTTAATCACTCCTGAAAAGTATCACTCCTAATACTCCCCTGAGGGCTGAGGCAATACAAGCATCGCATCCTACCCATGTCACCTGATCTAAACCACGGGGATTGACGATTCCCCTTTCAGTTTTTCAGGTGGTAAACTTAAAACTTAGTATTATCATAACTTATCAGCAAAGAAAAAACTATTAAATGACCTACATATAGTTTTTAGTTCTATTTTTCTCAATTCTCATTTCACCAGGTCCATAACCCATATCAATGAATGGTCAGCATATATAAGTAAACATTTTTTACATAGAATTTAATTTTACAGTTTTACTGCAGTACGCAATTACTGACAATATAAGGGTAAAAACCGCAAGTTAAGAGTGTTAATTTAATGTTCAACCGCTGTAAACATTTGCTTTCAGCAAAACCAATTGTTCAAAGTTACCATCCGAGAGACGACTTCGTTTGGGGCTATGAACCATGCCAGCAAACGAAAACAACCGTTCCACTGGTGCAGAGGAAGGTAGCGTGGTGTTATACCTCTTGAAGATCTTCTTTATAGCAGGATACCTATCTAAAGAGTCGAGTGCCTTACTGGTGTCCTGCAAATAATTGAGGACTTCCAAGTCTTCCTTCTTGTTAGGAGCAGAGAATGAGCCGTCCATAGTTCTGAAGAAATCGTCTTCAGATGATGAGTCTGAGTTCACCGAACTATTACCACTGCTGTCAGAATTACAATTTCTTACAGCCATTTGCAGCTTGTCTTTTACTTGAGACTTGATTGCTTCATGATCGCCGAAATTAGGCCCTTGCAACAATGATATCCATCTAAGTTTGAAATACGGATGAGATACTGAGGCCAAAACGGCATCAGTTACCTCGGGGCTCAACGACAAAAAATGACCAAATCTGGCATTGAAGCCAGAGACGACTGCTGCCAGTAATGGCATGCAGTGTCTCAAGCGCAGGTCGTTTGGTTGGATAGGCTCCAATCTTGCGAGGGCATCTTGAGTCACTAGGACTGTTGGAAGAAGACAACCGTAGTAGCATTCTTTCTCTGCCTGTAATTTGTTGAGGGCTGCTGCAATTGGTTTTAGAACAGACAAATATTCTGAAATAAATTCCAATTCATTGTCTTTGAGGATGGGTAGATTCAGTTCTTCAAGAGCTACATTCACGTCGTTCTTATGTTTATATATTTGGCTTAATGAGTCGTACATTGAGTTCCATCGGGTGACGCATGGGTACCTAAATTGGACGCGTTAGTTATTTCCTGTATTTTTTCTGCTGACTTGGGTTTACCAGCAGCATTCCACAGCGCCGAACATTTTCCCATTGCAGAATGCTTTATCTTCTTTAGTCCAGGTGAATTCAGTCCTTTATCTGCATCAGTTGTTGCTACCAAGTTCAATGTGTGGGAGGCACATCGAATATGGGATGATAGTTTCACTGACTCCTCTCCATGCTCTCCTGAATGTTCAGGAAAGTTGCTGATGATAACCTCTTCATCTGAATCTTTTTCATCATCTTCATCTGCATCATCTTCATCAATGTCGTCAGTACGATTCTGAACACGAACACCGAACTCTTTAAAGCATTTCACCATGTTCGATGCATTGTCGGTGACTGTAGATACAACTTTTCTATAAGATAAACCATGCTCCGAGTTGATCCTGTCCAATATTCCAGCAATTTTATCAAAGCTATGTGTTCCACGAAATCTTCGGCATGCCAGTGCAGCTGATCCTCGCGACAAGTCATCATTGATCTGTAATGTAAGAATATAAAATCAATGTTTGTATGAACATTTTTTTAAGCTTAATTTAATAATATTGGTTAGACACGCACCAGCTAAACTGCGCCACCAAACATTGAAGAGAAGAACTATGTGATATAAAGGAGGCAATTCAGCGATGAGTCGCCTACCATACCACCACATCAGTGACCCATCCCATAAGAGCAAAATGTGGAAGAGTCCATATTCACAGCCTGTGAATATGGACTCTTCCACATTTTGCTGTGAATCAGACACAATGACAGATGACAGAATCAGTGAATTAGTGTGAAATTACTGTGAATCACAGCAAAATGAAGACTCACCAAATTAATGAATGAGGAACACATGTCGAATAATTGAAAAGATTATACTATAAGTCTATTAGACTATCAGTCTATCACCAATGGTCAATTTATCAATTATATAAAAATAATACACTAAATCAATAGCATACCCAATGCGCAGTGACTCCCATGAAACTGCGGTGATTAGTTGACCATATGTCGCATGTAACACACACATGGTCAACTGCTGCCAGTTTTGCTTGTATGTCTTCCTTCATTGTACTGGTTGTTGTTGCAAGAGATCTAGCCAGGGTGCGTCTAGATGGCACCTGAACAGCCGGGTTGACGTCTGAAAAAAATATTTAAAAATTAAAACAAATACAATAGATTAGCTATGGAAAAAATATCAAAATATTTAGCTAGGCTAGCGATAGTCTAATGTTCATACAAATAATATGATTAATTATTTTAATCAGATATTAGCTATGGAAAAAATAGCAAAATATTTGAGTTATACTAACATGAAAGAAGATCCTTAAATTCATGTAGTTCAACTAGGCTCAATGGTAGGAGCCCATTAGCCACAAGCGAGAGAATCTTCTTTTCAAGGATATCCTTGCATATTGGTGGTCCTGGTTTTTGCTTGGAAATGTGGAACATGCTTAGTGTTGACTGCTTGGCAATTTTGGCAGGGCCAGCATTGCTGCCGCTGGCATCTTCTTCTTTAGCTGGACGCTTGCGAGATTTCTTCTCCGATTCATATTCACCCAAAAGATCCGAATGTAGTTTCTGCACAAGAAAATAAATTATTATCATGCGGAGAGACTTCTTGAACACCCTGTATAATATTTATCAGAGTATCAAACTTCTAGTTGAAATTAATACTTAACAAGATTCTAAAATTTTGTTATCTTTAACTAAAATTATTTTCACCATGATCAGTGCATTTTTATCCTATGTTAAATTGAAAGCCGAATTTCGTCCTTCAGTAACTAAATAGGAGAAATTACAGACATGGATCAGACAGAGAGAAAGACAGATACACCTGGCGTTTTATTATAGTTGGATATCGGCAGTTTTTAATGTAGTTACTAGTCCATAATCTATTAATATCTGAAGTGCACAATATATTCAAATGGACGTCTATGTAAATGTAGCATTAGTCTTGTATGGCACCAGTCACTTAAAATATGACTTGAACCATTATGTTAATGTTGCTACTTGCTACTTACTACTTAGTTACTAAGTAGTACTAACCCTGAGGTGCCTCAGAAGATTGCTTGTTGAGTCGAGGCCAGCAGACAGAATTGTAGTTTTCTTTGTACACTGCCTACAAATAACTTTGATACTGTTTCTAGTTTTTTCGACAATTTGAAAATATTTTCCGTTCAATAGCACAGATTGATCCTTATTACCAACATTGTTATCTAAATATATTGAATACTGTTCTGGTGACAACCTAGAATATTTGGTTCCCTTGGGAGCCTGTTGAAGTTGTAAAATTGCACTCATTATTAAAAAATTCAATCTGTAAATAAAATATGTTTAGAATTAATTTATTATGAATACGGACCTATAGGCTATATTTTATGCCTATATATAATAATATATTAATAGAACACTTTTAACATAATTGCACAGTAAATTACACTTTTTACGAGCCTAAATTCCACAGCAACTACACCTTCCATGAGCCCACGCATGACGCAAGTCACCCAACTAACAGAAAACATAAACAGTCGGTGTTGAACAAAGTTGCCACCAGATGTCGCTTGGACAAAAAACAAATGACATTCGCATAGCGGCATATTTAAGAATCTGAAATTAAAAGTGATCTTGAAGTCTAAAGTGATCTTCAAGATCAAGATCACAAGAAATAAAGTGATCTTAGATCAAGATCAAGATCACCATAATAAAAGTGATCTTGAAGATCAAGATCGTGCCCATCTCTGGGTAGGGCTACAGTTGACGAAAGCCGAACCAATACTAACGTTGAAGACGTTAGTAATTTGAAGGGTGAGGTGTGTAACCGTTTCTAGTTTAGGTAGCTTAGCGGGAAGGTTGGATAGAGTTGAGGAAGGGGTTAAGGTTGGTCCGAGATTAGTAGATGGGGAGGGATTTAGAGAAGTTAAGGGTGGAGCTAGGCCACGTACGTTACGTGATAGGAATTCCCCCACTATCGAGGTTTCGAACCCTTTCGCCCATTTGGGTAGGGACGTGAACGAGGGGGAAACTATTTTGATTGGGGACTCTTTAGTGCGCCATATGGACAAAGAGTTCGTTGAACGGCACCCAACCAAGAGGAGGAGGGTCTGTCTCCCAGGGGCCAGGGTTGACAGAGTTAGGGACGAAGTGGATAGGATTGATGTTGCCTCCCGTCACTCGATTTTGGTGACGATGGTAGGGGAGCAACGACTCGTATAGGCTCGATACGAGAGTGCCTGACCTTTTGGAGAGATATAGGGGGTTAATTAGGTCCCTGAAGGCGAGGTCAGGTAGGTCTTTAGTTCTAGGTATTACCCCTAGGCACGGTTTGGGTCTTAGGATTACGTCAAAAACGATATTTTTTAATACTAAATTAGAAGAGATTTGTGCTGAGGAAAATGTACCCTTCGTAAAGCTGTGGTCGGAATTCAGTGATCCTAGCCTTTTTATAAAAGATGGGGGTGCATTTTAATGAAATAGGTAATGCTAAGCTAGATAGGTTAATTGACGAAAACGTTCGAAAGTTGTATAGGTCGAAGCCTTTTTCAAACGTTGTGGGTCCGGGAAACGCGGGCCCGACGTGAAAAATAGTTTAAAACGCCGTGGTAAAAATTAACTTAGTCTTTTATTGTAACGCGCGTAGTATTAGAAATAAATTAAACGAATTTAAGGCGATAATTTATTCCGGTAACAGTACTTGTAGGTTATCCTCCCCCCCCCCCTACCAATTTTGACAGAATATTTTCGTTAAAACTAACGAAAATATCACGACTTAACCCTCTAACGCCGACTGGGTAGAATACGTACCGTTTCAAATACACGCATTTAGACTTAACCCTACAAAAACGTTCGGCGTTAAAGGGTTAAGCTAACCAATTATGAAGGGCGTACAGCGTACAGTTGATCTATTATTAATTATAATATTGTTTGTTTCTGGAATAGTATTTACTATTTACTAATAGATCAACTGTACGCCCTTGATAATTGATTAGGTTAAGTCGTGATATTTTCGTTAGTTTTAACGAAAATATTCTGTCAAAATTGGTTGGGGGGAGATAACCTACAAGTACCCCGGTAACTACGATATAGTTGCTATCACTGAAACGTGATTAAATACCGTGACTCGGGACTTGTTCGGGTAACTTGATATACCGGGTTTTAAACTCTCTACTAATGATAGGTTACATAGGATTGGTGGCGGCGTTTTGCTGTACATTCGTAATTCCCTTAGGGCTGTCGAGGTTAAGATAGATTTTCCGGCAATTAATGCGATATGCGTTGAAGTTAAGGCGCGTAGTCTTAGTTTCAATTTTGTTGTTTATCGACCTCCCGTTCAATCCCTCGATACCGATATTAGATTTTACACACTTCTTGGTAACTTTATTAATAATCGGGATAGTATAGTTGTCGGCAGTGGCGTACTAAGGGGGGTGCGAGGGCGGCGGACCGCCCCGGGTGACAGCCAGGAGTGGGGTGCCATCGGGAGAGTTGAAATACCAGTACAAGTTTTCAAACCAAATGAAAAATTCGCCAAAGTAAGAAAAAAAATTTAAAAATGTTCAAACTATTACAACAGCTTAATGTTAATTTCCACTATAAAATAAATTTTTATTTTTATTGGCAATACAAAATTTACAAACGAAAAATTAAATATTTGATAAAAATTACGTCGAAAGGCGAACGTTTGTTGACGTTTTAGTCATCAGTTTGTTGAGCATAGCCAGCTGGCTGCAACTGACATTACAAGTCTTGTTCACTTGACACTGTGATTCCACATACATGAGGTATGTTTCATTAAATAATTATGATAAAGCATAAAGTGCTGGTGTTTATAACAATATCATGGTACTTATACCAGTGTCCAATAATTTTTGATAATGTGGTATCATAGTGATGTTTAAGTGTTTATAAATGCATCGTCGTGATGTGATTTATTTTACTTCTTTATTTACTGGATATACTGTTAATTTTCATTTTGTCAGTGGTCTAGTTATTTGTGAGTAATACTCATAGTTTTCTGCTTTTTTCGGAGTCGTGTTTGCACTTAACCCCCCACCCCCCCACCCCCAAATAATAATAATAATAATAATAATAATAATAATCACCACAGACAATTTGTTCAGTTAATGTATTTCAAATCATAATGTTCATGCTTTATACCTTTTGATTTTAAAAATCTACTTGCAAACATAATATATTTTTCTGTTTAAATTTTAAAATTATTAATGGAGGGTGCTAAAGGAAGGATCCGCCCCGGGTGCCAAATACTTTAAGTACGCCCCTGGTTGTCGGAGACTTTAACTGCCCTAACGTTAATTACGAGACTTTTACTGGTAATGATAAGGGTTTGAGATTGATTGAGTTAATGGAAGATAATTTTTTACGACAGATGGTTACCGAACCAACGCGCGGTGACAATATTTTAGACGTGGTGATGACGAACGGCGAAAATATAGTCGAAGGTTCTAGTTAGAAGTAGGCGAGAGTTTAGGATGTAGTAATCATCAAATTATCGAATTATTAGGTTTCAGTTATTGATAGAAAACACTAAGGATAGTAACGTAATAGAAGTCCCTGATTTTCGTAGGGCTAATTTTGATAGTTTTGCGGATAGGATGAGAGTAGTGGACTAGTAAACATAACCCAAAAAAGTTTTTCGATTACGTGAATAATCGTAAGCTGATAAAAGATAATATAGCCCCTCTCGTGGACGCTAATGGCGCTTTGGCTTCCGACGCTCAGGCGATGGCGGGTATTTTTAATAACTTTTTTGCGACAGTTTTTACCGTAGAAGACGTCAATAATGTCCCCGATGTGGACGATATCGTTCCATTTAGCAGAGAGACTATTTTGGATGAAATAACTGTTTACGAGGGTGAGATTGCGCATTATATCAATAGGCTAAAAGTTAGCAAGGCTCCAAGCCCTGACGCGTTTTATCCTAGACATCTGAAAGATTTGAAAAACGTTATCGTAGGCCCCTTAACGAGGATTTTTAATCAGTCACTCGAAACGGGGATTACTCCTGAAGACTTCAAATTAGCTAACGTCACACCCATTTTTAAAAAAGGCGAGCGCACAGTTAGGGATCGTATCATCGATCACTTAGAAAGTCGAGATTTGATTAATAGTAGTCAGCATGGGTTTCGACGCCATAGATCTTGTTTAACTAATTTGTTAGAATTTTATAACGAAATAGTGCGCGAATACGATAGGCATAGAGCGGCTGACGTTATTTATTTAGATTTTATAAAAGCGTTCGATACAGTTCTGTATAAAAAATTAATTGTGAAGGTTAAGGCGCACGGTATACGCGGTCAGGTAGCTAACTGGTTAGAGGAATGGCTTCGTGCTAGGAGGCAGAGGGTCGTTGTTAATGGTAGTCAATCGGAGTGGTTGGATGTAGGTAGCGGTGTCCCACAGGGTTCAGTGTTAGGCCCATTGCTATTCGTAATTTACATTAACGACATAGATGTAGGATTGACTAGTAACGTGTCAAAATTCGCGGGCGGTAAGGTTGTTAACGAGGACGATAAAAATAGGCTCCAAGACGAGATGTAAATAGGATTATGGAGTGGACGGATAAGTGGCAGATACAATTTAACGTAGACAAACATAAAGTTTTGCATATAGGTTCTCGTAACAATAATTACACGTACATGATGGATGATAGAGAGTTAGCGAGCGTTGACGAGGTAGTAGATTTAGGCGTACGCGTATCTAAGGATTTAAAAGTTCGGAACCAGTGCCTGGAGTCTTGCGCAAAAGCTAATAGGATGTTAGGCTTCATAGCGCGTAATTTCGAATTTAAATCGAAGAATATTATATTGCCCCTTTACAAGTCCCTAGTCAGTCCTCATTTAGAATATGCCGTTCAGTTTTGGTGCCCGTATTTGCATGAGGATATTGATAGGTTAGAAAGGGTTCAGCGTCGCGCCACGAAACTAATTCCGTCATTGCGCAACAAGTCTTACGAAGATAGGATTAAAGAGTTAGACTTGCATTCACTCGAAATTAGGAGATTAAGGGGAGAGTTTATTGAAGTTTTCAAAATCGTTAATAAAATTGATAACGTAAATTTTGACAAACTGTTCACTTTCGATAATAGCCCTTAACTAGTCGTGTGGGGTCATTGTGACCCCACTGATAATTTCGTGGCTAATTTAAAAGAAATGGGGAACTCTGCAAAAACCTCGCTCAGGCTAGCTTACTTTATGACCCAGATGTTTATCTTTCAGTTGAAATAGGTCAGCTACAGTGAAAGGTTTACACGTTTGTATTGTACACATTGACCCTACGCGACTAGTTACGTGACAATATAATGGATACACTGAAATTTTATGGAAGGTAAGTTTTGAGTTATTTATAATTTATATATATGCAAAATGTGTTTGATTATGTGTGTGGGTGTGTGTGCGCGCGCGCTCGTAGGCCTATAAGTAAGTTTATATTTTCAGAATATTCAAAAAAATTTTAAACTTTCGCCAGTTTGCTTATTTTCTTTCTTTATCGTTACCTACCTATGTACTTATATATATATATATATATATATATATATATATATATATATATATATATATATATATATATATATATATATATATATATATATATATAATTCAATTTATGCATGTTTATTGCAGGCTGCTCGATGAAGACGAAACTGAAGATGGGGAAGAGAGCCATGAAGAATGCAATCAACACGACTCCAATTCGGAACAAGAGGTTAGCTGCAGTGAAGATGAAAATGAAGCCAGTTTGGGGAATGAAGCCAATTACTTCATTGGTAAGGACAATACCACAAAGTGGAAAAAGGTTGTTTACAAGCAAAATGTAATAGATACCGAAACAGTAACTAGACGAATGTTTTTGAAAAACTGGCAAGTAAATTGGTGAAGCCTCATCAAATATCTCGAGCCCAGTGTCAATACATCGCCAAAGATCTGCGAAAACGCATTCGACTTCTTCAGGATATTCCTGAAGACGTATTACGTCCAACATCTGCAACAGGTCCATCAAGAGGAAGGTGCAAATTATGCTCAAGGGGTAAGGACAGCAAACTTTCAACAAAGTGCTCAAAGTGTAATGTTTTTATTTGCAAGGAACACGTGATTATCATGTGTAATGATTGCGAGGAAACGTAAACTCGTTTAGAAACTATAAGTTTGTGAAATGAATTCTAATAAATTAGAAACCACTCAATTTCCTTCTGATTCCTTATTTTGTTTGTCAATGTGATGTTATAAATTATGATTTTTTTTGCAAAAATGTATAAGAAAAGATATTGTTTTTGTTCATTTTCAATTGAATATTAACAATATATGTCTCTCTAATCATCCTTTGTGTTAGAGTGTGGAGTTGAACTTTATTAATAGTTGACAACTAAAAAAATAAACTATGGGGTCATAATGACCCCACGCGACTATTTATATTATTTTCTCTAACGCGACTAGTTCAGGGATAGCAATACACATAATAACGGATTTAAGTTACGTGGCAGACGTTTCATTACTAACATCGCTAAAAACTTCTTTACGTTTAAAGTAATTGATATATGGAATAATCTTTCCACGTCAGTCGTTAACTCTACCAGCGTTAATATGTTTAAGAACCGTTTAGATAGACATTTTAAAAATATTAACGTTGTTTAAAATAAAAAAACAATTAGCAACAGGAGCTCCAGGGGTGATGGTCGAGGATAAGTCCGTTGACGATTAATGCCAGCTTGTGTCATGCCAGCGTGTGATATGCCAGCAATAAAATTATTAAAAAAAGAAAAATTAAACTAACACGAACGTAAGGGGTTCCAAAAAACCTTAGCACCCCCATTTGCAGCTTACATGTTTACTTATATCGAAATAGTTTTTAGTGATTATAAAAATATATAAAATTATTTATTTATTGCAGGTATTAAAATTACTCTAGCTGATAAAATGATAATATAATGGCTTCTCAATTAATTGGTGATTCGGAGAGGCAACGTGTGATAGATCGCATACGAGCAATAACATTTCGGGAAGCTCGTGATGCTGGAGCCACCTTTATAACACGTTCATGGGTTGCCAAAAACTTGCGAAGAAGTGAGGACTTCGTCAAAAGAAATTGGAATAAAACTTTGGATAAATGTGAAATGGATACAACCAAATCTGGGCGCCCAAATTTGCCACTCTCTCAGGAAACAAAGGACATCATTGAAAGCGGTACGCGTAAGCGGAAAAACAGCTGTGCTAAACTTTCTAGAGAGATCGAAGTGTTGAGAGGAAAGATCGTTAGTGGTGAGATCATTCGACTGTACCGTCATAGGCAAGGTTTAAAGCCTTGGCATGAACTTCCAAAGCCAAGAAAAACTCAACTTAACATCGATGACAAAATGTGGTTTGCCCATTATCTTGAAGATTAGGATGTGGATGATCATGCATTTAGCTGTCTCCGATGAATTTTTTGTTTACGTAACACGTCGGCCTAACTACCAAAATGATCGTGTGTGGGCCACAACGCCAGATGAAATCGATGACAATGAACATTATCGCGAATTATTAAAAAGTCCAGACTGTGTTGGTGTGTTTGTTTTGTTCACTGCAAAGAAGCTCATGTGTGTGCTGAAGCCAAATGGTCAGAGTTGGGATGGACAGTATTTTCGTGATATTATTCTATCCCAGCATGTCATTCCTTTTCTAAGAAACCCAAACAATGTTATGGATGTTGATCAGGTCACACTTCTGCACGATAAGGCCCCCTGCTTTAAGGCATTAGCCACTCAACAGTTGTTGCGGAATCATGAGATCGATTTCTTTGGAAATGAAGAATGGCCAGGAAATTCTCCTGACCTGAACGTCTGTGAACACATTGGATCAGTTATAAAGGACAAGGTTGAATGTCTCTTGTTTCAAGAACCTGCAGCAAATCGATTTTCGAAGGATACAATGACGCAACACATTGAAACTGTTTTAGCAAATTTGCGTAACGATCAAGATCTATTCACGTCACTTTTGGCAAGCTACCCAAAGCGAATTCAGGCTGTCTTGGAAGCCAATGGCGAGAACACCAAGTTTTAATTGTTTCTCATTAAATGCAGGATTAAATTCTCTTTTGTAAGGTATGTTTAGTTTTACTGTACCTCTAATGGCTTCGGCCATATGCGGGGGGGGGGGGGGGGGGGCTAAGGTTTATTGGAGCCCCGTAGATGTAGCTTGTAGCGTAAACTAACCCACTTTTTGTTATACTCTCTTTACTTTTTGTTTTCTTTTCTTATCCTCTCGTTACTTGCATGTCTGTAGTTTGCATGGTATGACAGTGTTTGAGTTAAGACTGTGTTTGCATGGTTTGTAAGTGTTCTTATTTTACTTTTTTTCATCTTTCACCCCTTTTCTATTCTCTTTGACTATTTTTCCGACTTGTCGGCAGTGGCCGGCGGATGATGATGGTGAGTCTTTCGTTCTCTTTTCCTGAATGAATGTTAACCCACGAATGATAGGTTTTGTTACTTACTTAACCCCTTATTCTCCTCTTTTAACCCCTTACTCTTTCCTTTCTCTCGGGCTAACCTTAGAGTGGATCTTAGGGTCTTTGTTAGCCTTAACTTCTGTAGATCTGTGGAACATATGCATCTAATCGATTTTTAAAGACGTGTTACTAATTACTTCTACCGCCAAACTATTCCGGCTATTTACTATTCTATGTGTAAAAAAGGTTTTGGCAACTGCTGTCTCGAGCCTTCTACTTGTCAGCTTACACTCGTTATTTCTAGTTCTACTATATCGTGCAATTTCAAAAAAGCTATCTCTATTTACGTTATCGAACCCATTCATAATTTTAAAAACCTGGATTAGATCACCCCTTAGCCTCCTAGTCTCGAGTGTAGTCAATTTTAACTCCTTAAGCCTATCCTCGTATGACTTCGACCTAAGCGACGAAATCATCTTAGTTGCTCGTCTTTGAATCCTTTCGATTTTTTTTATATCTTTGCGCATATGAGGATTCCAAAACTGGATCTCGTACTCCAAATGGGGTCTAACTAATGATTTATAAAGAGGAACAATAATATCGCCCGATTTGTACTCAAAATTCCTAGCTATAAAACCTAACACTTTGTTCGCCTTATTGACCGCTACTGTACTTTGTTTCGCCACTTTCAAATTACCAGTGACTATAACTCCTAAATCTTTTTCCTGATCTACGAACCTATATGTAAAATTTTTCCCTTATAGACGTTAAATCTCATTTGCCACGTGACCGACCAATCTTCAATTTTATTCAGATCTTCGTAGATTTTACCTCTATCTTCGTCATTGATTGCCCTACCACCCAACTTCGTGTCATCCCAAACTTTGAAACTGTATTGACTAGGCCGACATCTAAATCGTTAAAATATATAAGAAAAAGCAAGGGGCCCTGAGGTGACGTGTGTGTGTATATATGTATATAGTCTAAAGTCACTAAAGGGAAAAATCACTAAAAGAAAGCTGAATGGCAACACAAAGGGATAAACAGAGCAATGCGGGCTGTTCGTTGGTTTTTGGCTGGACTAGAGCAGTGGTTCCCAACCTTTTCACCACAAAGGACCCCTTTTATTTTTATTTTTTTCCCACGGACCCCATGTTTTTGAAAGATTCCGTATACCAAACAAACTGTTTTTATTAATAATAATTAATTCGTTTTCTCATTTTTCACTATCAAATAAAGGACATATAAGAGTATGCAATTAAAATACAGCATATTAAAAAAGTATTAATAATTCCAGCCAAGAGCGAGGAAACTTGAAATTTTAGCCTGAGCGCCCTTATCGTGGGTAAATGTATGATTTCCATTGGAGCCTCTCAAAATATTGAAAGCTCACGGACCCCCAGTACTACCTTCGCGGACCCCCAGGTTGGGAACCACTGGACTAGAGCATGGTTATTCATATCTGACTAAATCGTTGGTGCTAAGTTTAATTTGGTGATGTTTCTAAGGTGACAAATGGAGTAGAAAGTTGTCAGTAAATAATAATAGTTAGGGGTAATGTCTATAGCTTCTAAATTAGTAAAGTTAGAGAGTTTAGGTAGACTGCTTTGTGGGACGCAGGAAGTCAATGATAGGCCCTAAAGAATATCTAATTCAACGCACTGGTAAGTGCCTTTGTTTGTTGTTTAGAAACTTAGTAACTTAGCGGGGTCACTAACCCCAAGCTATTACAATTGGCGAAGAGAATGGGATTCAATTAGGCTCATGGGATTCAATTAGGCTCGTGGGATTCAATTAGGCTCGTGGGATTCAATTTGGTTCGCGGGATTCAATTTCGCTCGTGGGATTCAATTTGGCTCATTGGATTAAATTTGGTTCATTGGATTTAATTTGGCTCATTGGGTTCAAGTGGTTGTTTGAAAAATTGGATGTAGCCTAGTGGACAGGGCCGTTTCCTGGCATAAGTAGACTAAGGGGCCGCTTAGAGCCCCGCTGCTACTAGGGGGCCGCTAGACAGCTCCCAGGTCATAGCTCAGTGGGCAAGAATAGGAATATAGCTGAAGTTATTATTATTATTATTATTATTGTCGTATTAATTACAGTTTTTGTATGAGACAAATGTGATAAAACGGAGACAAACGAATTTTAGTCGTTATGTGTAAATAACTATTGTGAGATCTTATTTCTATATTATTTAACTTTATTCTTACTATATTCTTATACTTTCCTAAATGCTTAATTTTTCTAGTATTGTAAAACATTATTATTATTATCATCATTATTATTATTATCATGATTATTATTATTTAGCAGATTAGTTGTGGTTAACTAGATGTGACTTCGTGCATCTTGGAAAATGAAACATTATCCATCAGGAGCTGAAAACGGAAAAAGAAGAAAATAGAGGAGGAGAAGCTTTCCAGTAGCACAGGTGAGATGTGCCACTTGTATATTCTTATGATTACAGTTCAGGCAACTAGGTTAGGTAGACCATCAAGCTTAGGCTGACCATACGTACCGTTTTGAACGGGACAGTACCGTTTGTTTTATATTTCCTGGCCGTCCCGTCGTTTTAATAAAAATGTCAATTTTGTCCCGGTTTATGTACTTACTTTTTCATGAATACAGAATATTACATAACCCCGTCCCTTTTTTGCCATCCCAATGTCCCGTTTTTGTCTCAAGGAAATATGGTCAGCCTAATCAAGCTAGGCAAGTGCTCAGGAATCGTGTAGAGTAAGCTAGTCTCTGTAATATTTATAATATTTCGAAATGTGAAATTTAATGGATCACATCACTTCAAATTCTGTTCACACAGATCAGTTATTTATCAAACAAGATAAGAAAGAGTATTTTAGCAAAATCTAACAGAATATGTAATGTTATGTTCTTCTCAGGAGCACTACTGAAATATTTGGAAAAGCCATCCTCAGCCTGATGAGCATCATGAGCCAACAGCAGGACCATCCTCTATGCAACCTCAAACACCAGTAGATGCCTTGAAGACAGATCTGGCGTCTCGAGGACCATTTCAAATCAGTCCAGATTTCACATTCCCTAAAAGAGAGGACGGTAGTAGCTTTCAATCACCATTACATGTACAGAACATTAATTAATGGGTGTAATAGCTTGGGGTTGATTTTGGGAAAGGCTAGTGAGAAGTGTAAAGTGTCCATTAAAGAAACTTTTAGCTAATGCTCATTTGAGCAAAGAAGAATTCTGCACTGTTTTATGTGAAGTAGAAGCAATGGTGAACAGTAGGCCTATCACTTTTGTTTACAACAGTATGCAGGATGCAGAGCCATTGACACCAAATCATTTTCTTTGTGGTAAACGATTAACATCAAGCCCCAGTGTGCCAGAAGACTTGCAGCCTATATCCAGAGCACTCAAGGAGAGTTAACCAGACGGTTCAGGTACCTTGCAGAGCTACAAGATCAGTTATGGAAGAGGTGGCAGGGAATACTTGCCAGAACTCAAAACAACATACATCAGGCAAGGTAAAGGGCTCCAATGCAAATTGTATCAAGGTGGGAGAAGTGGTAATGATTGGGGATGAAAGACCAAGGCAATGCTGGAAGCTTGGCATAATTAAAGAGTTGTTTGTTGGCAAAGACAATTTAGTTAGGTCTGCACTGGTAAAGACTTCAGGAGGAAAGTTAGAGAGACCTATACAAAAACTCTATGCTTTAGAAATCAGCAAAACACAGATAGTCAAGATGAAACATTTGAGTTACAGCCTCATGGAGAAGGCTTGGCTAACTTGCGGAAGGTAACGACAACAATGCCTCTTCGGTGGGGAGTGTTAGAAAATCTAGAAGAGGAAGAACCATGTTGTCCCAAGGCGATATGATGACTAAGCTGATGATGCAGCATTGCTTGTATATATTAAGTTAAGTGTATATATATCCATCTCATAATTGTAAGGTTAGTGAAAAATTCACTTAATAAGAGCTAGCATTTTGGGCTCTTGTGGCATCAGTGTTTGGGACGCTGGTGCATCATTTTGGGGCGCTGCGCGTCTTTTCTACTCGTTTGTGGGATGTCGTACGTAAAGGGTGTGGTCTTGTAGAGAGCTCTCTTGCAATTCAGTTTGGTTGTTTAGATACAAGATTGTTGCACCGTGCAATAGTCCAGGTTGCGTTGTTGTTGCAAGGTTGAGAAAGAAGACCATAAATAGTACCCTTTTTGTTTACATTAAAATTCATGTAACTAGGTCTAAGGTAGGCCCGCATCGAGTCAGCAACCCTGAGGTTACCTGAGGTAGGACCTAATAGGATCTCAAATCCGTAAGTTTAATTTAGCTTAACTTGGGCTTTAGGTAGAACTGGCCTTTAGAATTTGCCCGTTCACGGCTCAGCTGGGATTTTGAACCCGACGAAAATAAAATAACATGATCCGGTTCGAAGGACCATGTTATTTTATTATTTGTCGGGTTCAAAATCCCAGCTGAGCCGTGAACGGACAAATTCTAAAGGGCCAGTTCTACCTAAAGCCCAAGTTAAGCTAAATTAAAACTTACGGATTTGAGATCCTATTAGGTCCTACCTCAGGGGTAACCTCAGGGTTGCTGACTCGATGCGGGCCTACCTTAGACCTTAGTTACATGAAATTTAATGTAAACAAAAAGGGTACTATTTATGGTCTTCTTTCTCAACCTTGCAACAACAACGCAACCTTGACTATTGCACGGTGCAACAATCTTGTATCTAAACAACCAAACTGAATTGCAAGAGAGCTCTCTACAAGACCACACCCTTTACGTACGACATCCCACAAACGAGTAGAAAAGACGCGCAGCGCCCCAAAATGGATGCCACCAGCGTCCCAAACACTGATGCACCAAGAGCCAAAAATGCTAGCTCTTATTAAGTGAATTTTCACTAACCTTACAATTATGAGATGGATATATATACACCTTAACTTAATATATACAAGCAATGCTGCATCAATCAGCTTAGTCATCATATCGCCTTTGGACAACAATGGTTCTTCCTCTTCTAGATTTTCTAACAGTTAGTGACCCCGCTAAGTTACTAAGTTTCTAAACAACAAACAAAGACACTAACCGGTGCGTTGAATTAGATATTCTTTAGGGCCTACCATAGATTTCATGCGTCCCACAAAGCAGTCTACCTAAACTCTCTAACTTTACTAATTTAGAAGCTATAGACATTACCCCTTAACTATTATTATTTACTGACAACTTTCTACTCCATTTGTCACCTTAGAAACATCACCAAATTAAACTTAACACCAACGATTCAGTCAGCTATAAATAACCATGCTCTAGTCCAGCCAACAACCAACGAACAGCTCGCGTTGCTCTGTTTATCCCTTCGTGTTGCCATTAAGCTTTCTTTTAGTGATTTTTCCCTTTAGTGACTTTAGACTATATACATATATATACACACGTCACCTCACTCCTCCCCTACAAGTTTAGTCTGTCAGGGGGGGTTAGAGGCCCTAGACGACCTGCGGAGCGGGGTTGATGTAGTAGGAATAGGTGCAATATGCATAGGCGGGCGAATTGAACCATTTTCCAGAGAATCGGTTCTCTCTTTCGGAAGACTCCGATCATTCTGTAATTCACGTTCCTATATCTGGTCCTGATGGCGTTTAGTAGAACGACCGTCTTCTAGTTGGCACTTGAAGGAAACAGGGCCCGTTCTCTCCTGCACAGTTGCAGGAACCCATTTTGGTCCAGCCCCATAGTTGCGAATCATAACTGGATCATTAGGTTGCGCTTCTATAACTCTCCCGTTTTTAGTGTCGTGGTACAACTTCTGTTTTTCCTGATGGCGTAAAACTCGTCGTTCTAACGTTTCGTTTGGACGTAACAAATCGAAAACTGAACGAATTCCCCGGCCAATCATAAGTTTAGAAGGAGACACCCCCGTCGTTGTGTAAGGTGTTAGTCGATATTTAAACAAAAATTTATCCACCACCACTTGCATTTCCTCCCAACGAGAATGATGCAAGGCCGACTTGAAAGTACGGACCATGTTTTCCGCGAGACCGTTAGTAGACGGGTGAAAAACACTAGACCGGACATGTCTAATGCCATTTAGGTGGACAGAAGAACGAAATTCCTCACTGGTAAAACAAGTACCATTGTCGGAAACCAGGACTACGGGTAAACCCCATCGAGCGAAACGAATAGTAACACCCGAAGTCGTGGAAGTGGTTGGAAAAATTTCCACACACTTAGAGTAGGCGTCCACAATGACTAGGTCACTAGGAAATAGGTATTATTTATAGGACCTGCATTAGTCAACATCGATCCTATGCCAAGGTATAGTAGGCCATTCCCAAGGATGAAGTAGACTTTTCCTTGGGAGATCTCTCTTCTCTAGGCAACTTTGACAGGAACGAACCAATGATTCGAGTTCTCCATCTAAACCGGGCCATCAGAAATAAGCTCTCGCCAGCTCTTTCATTTTTGTTGCACCCATGTGTTCAGCGTGAAGTTCCTTCACTAAATTCGACCTGCCTTCATTCGGAATTATCACTCTGACCCCATAAAAGACAGCCATTTCGGATCGAGAGTCCAGACTAACGTTGATAAAAAGGCTGTAATTCACTCTCAACCTTAGTAGTCCAACCAACTGAGCAGTAATGATTGACCCTAGACAGAATAGGGTCTGATTTTGTCCACTGCTCTATTTGTACTGCAGATACTGGAGTGAATTCCAAAAACTCCACCAAGTGAACCCATTCTGTAGGTATAGGTACACATTCATTTGGATTTTCTAAAGGCAACCTACTTAGCGCATCAGCCGTACCTAGAAGTTTGCCTCACCGATGTACTAAGTCAAATTTATAGGCTTGTAGAATCAGTGCCCATCATTAAATCCAATCCGAGGTCATAACTAGAATATTTTTATTAGGTGAAAATAAACCTAAGAGAGGCTTATGGTCAGTAATTAGTTTAAATTCATGATCCCATAGATAGAAATTAATTTCTTTTACTGCAAATACTAAAGCTAAGGCTTCACGTTCAAGTTGTGCATATCGTCTTTCAGTCTCAGTTAGTGTTCTAGAAGCAAAACAGATAGGCCTATCTACACCATCAATGTGGTGAGATAACACTGCCCCAATTCCATAAGAATTGCTATCTGCTGAGACTATGAGAGGAAGTTTAGGACCATAATGTACTAGGAGAGTTGACTTTAGTAGTACGTCCTCGGGAGCTTCAAATGCTTTCTTTTGGGTTTTCTCCCATCTCCACCGTTCCCCAGATCGTAATAGCTTACTTACGGGTTCAAGGAAAGTCGATGCATTAGGCAAAAATTTCCTATAAAAGTTTAGGAGACCTAAATAAGCTTGTAACTGATGTTTAGTGGAGGTGGTGCATTTTTTATTGCTTCTAGTTTATCCACCGTTGGATGAATGCCTGAGGCATCTATGCGGAACCCTAAATATGAAACCTCGTTAGTGACCCACGAACACTTTTCTTTCTTTAGTTTAAGTCTGGCATCCCGGAGTCTTTTTAGAACTGTGGTTAATCTAGTTAGGTGTTCTTTTTTAGACGAACCTGAAATGAGGACATCTAGAAAACAAAGTACACCCGGAATGTGACCTAGAACTTGGTCCATTGTCCTCTGAAAAATACTTGGAGCCGATGCTATTCCATAGCATAGCCTATTGTACTTATATAGGCCTTCGTGCGTATTTGTGATAGTTAGTTTTTAGAATTTTCATCTAAACTTAGTTGAGCATAGGCTTGGGACATATCTAGTTTTGCGAAATATTTACCCTGAGCAAGAGAGCTAAATAATTCATCAGGCTTGAGTATAGGATAGCAATCTAGAAGGACTGCTCTATTTGCTGTTAAACGGTAATCCCCACATAACCGCACGGACTTGTCAGGTTTTAGTACAGGAACTACTTGGGCAGCCCACTTAGCGTGTGTGACTGGTTCGATAATTTTATCTTTGAGCAGCCTGTCAATTTCTAAATCTACCTTCTCCCGAAGTGCATGCGCAATTGAACGAACCTTACAAAATTTCGGAGTTGCATTAGGATCTACTTCTATACACACCTGATGGCCTTTTAGGTTGCCTACTTCTGTCCCAAAAACAGAAGAAAACTCCCTTAACAATGAGTCTATGTCAGACGGATATGAGAATGTATGCACATCTGCCTGAACCTTTGGCAAAATTTTGTCAATCGGCATTTTCAAAGCATCAATCCAATCACGGCCTAATAGAGTAGGCCCTTGCTCATCCACCACTAAAAGAGTTAAGGGATGAGACAAAGCTTTCTTGTTGAGTATAACTGTGATAGATGCTTCTCCACAAAAAGGTATTTGTATGTCCCATATTCTTTTAGTATTGTTTTAGATGTATGTAGTTTAGGTGCATTTTTGAAAGTTTTGTCAAAAACTGTTTTGGACATGACAGTTCAGGCAGCACCTGTATCTAGTTCTAGAGGAACTGTAATTCCATTTAGGCCTACTTCTACAATATATGGGCCTGTATTATCACTTTGCTGCTCATAAAATAGGTACTCCACTCCAATGTTCGAAGTATTTCCCTTTTGAAGATTTACACTAGAAATGTTATTAGAATTTTCGCCCCTTGTTTTCTTTGAAAAACAAACTTTAGCTATGTGGCCTATTTTACTATAGTTTCGGCAAACTGCTTCTTTAAAAGCGCAGTCCTTCTTCCAATGGTGTTTTCCACACCCAGTACATGGCTTGGAAGGCTTTTCCTCCTGTTTAGCGTTTGAATTAGGTTTAGTCGTATTTGCCGCATACCTTTTATTTGTCTGTCTAGTAGGCTCATTAGGTCTGCCAGGCCTAGAAGATTTACAGCTGTTTACGTGTTGGGCTTTACTACTGTGACTGCCAAAAGCTCTAACATCTTTAGCAGCTGCTTCTCTAGCCGCAGCTATTTCTACAGCCTGATTAAAAGTTAGGTCCTGTATAGATAATAGGGCTCTCTGGGTAGACTCCTCTTTGAGACCCATTACAAACCTACCTCTTAGCATTTCATCTAATTTGTCCCCAAATTTACAAGTACGGCTATGGGCTTTTATTCTTGCAACAAACTCTGCAATGCTTTCATTCACCGTCTGATGCCTCGAATAAAATTTGAAACCTTCATAGATGAGAACGACTCGAGGTTTGTAGTGATCGGTTAGGGCCTGTACCAATTCACTATAGGTGCAAGTTTTCGGTGCTTTAGGAGCAACTAGGTCCATAACTAAGCCAAACGTTTTAGGGCCTATTATAGTTAAAAAGGTAGGTACTTTCTTAGCATCAGGAATGGAATTTGCCTCGAAACACAACCTCACCCTAGTGGCATAAGCTTCGAAGTCCTCCCCAGAGTCTTCGTAGGGGCTTATATGGTCAATTACCGACATGCTAGAACAAAACCGATTTAGGCCAAATAACGAAGTAGGTTAGATTTGGTTTAAATTTGATCTAGTCACTCCCCACTTAGGGCTGAATAGTAAATTGTATTGAGTTAGGGCTGAGAAGGAACTAGTATTAGAGTTAGGCCGGCGGGACCTAAGCTATAGTACGGTAGCTTACCCACACAAGCCAACCAAATCGGACGACCCACTAGGCTACATCCAATTTTCCAAACAACCACTTAAACCCAATAAGCCAAATTGAATCCCATCCTCGTCGCCAAATGTAATAGCTTGGGGTTAGTGACCCCGCTAAGTTACTAGGTTTCTAAACAACAAAAGGCACTTACCGGTGCGCTGAATTAGATATTCTTTAGGGCCTACCATAGATTTCATGCGTCCCACAAAGCAGTCTACTTAAACTCTCAAACTTTACTAATTTAGAAGCTATAGACATTACCCCCTAACTATTATTATTTACTGACAACTTTCTACCCCATTTGTCACTTCAGAAACATCACCAAATTAAACTTAGCACCAACGATTTAGTCAGATATGAATAACCATGCTCTAGTCCAGTCAAAAACCAACGAACAGCCGCGTTGCTCTGTTTATCTCTGTGTGTTGCCATTCAGCTTTCTTTAGTGACTTTAGACTATATACATATATACATATATATATACACACACACGTCACCTCAATGGGGAAAAAATAAAGCGAAGCTGGCTGATGTACTCTAGAAGGAATGATGCTCTTTATTGCTTCTGCTGCAAGGTGTTTTCAAGGAAGTCGTACAAACTAATTACGGATGGACTTTCAGACTGGATAAACGTTGGTTCGCTTCTGAAAGGCCATGAAAATAGTTCAGAACATGCAGATAACATGGCAACATGGAAGGATCTGGAACTGCGGCTAAAAACTGGGAGGACCATTGACCAAACTGAAATGTCATTAATGGAGGTGTGACTCGCAGTTAATTTTCCGCATTTATATTATTTTTATATTAGTTACCGACAAACCAATTTTGCGCGTTACCAAATTGTATATATTTTATCATTGTGTAATTTTAAGAATCATATATAATCTTTATAAATAAGTATTGTACATAAATTTATATATATATTTTTAATTAATTCAGCTGTATATACAATAACAACATCTTCTGTAAAATTACCCCAGCCAACCAAGAACTCAATAAACTCTGAAAGCGACCGGCTTTTTCTTCAAGACGCCAACCAGCTACAATTGGTGTCCCCGGAGTGACCCGAAGCAGCCAGCGGAAGCAGCATCCTTCAGTCGCCGGGCGGAACAAACCGAAGCCACGCCTCTTCGCCGCCCACCCGTAGTAGCCGGTCGGAACCGAAGCAGCAGCAGACCCGAATTACATTCCCGCAAGATGGAATCTGTTGAATCAGGAGTGCACCATGTCACCATCAAGCCACCCACGTTCTCTGAAGCGTCGGCCGCAGGATGGTTCTCCATCATGGAGGCACAATTCCACATTTCCAGAATAACATCCGAAGAGACCAAATTTTTCCATGTTCTAGCCTCGTTACCCCCCGAAGTCGTCTCACGAATTTCAGCAGCAACTCTCTCCAACAAGTCGTACACCGATTTAAAAGAAGAAATCGTGAGTCATTACGAAAAGACGAAGCCAGAACTCTTCGAACGACTCATCTCCAACACTCCTCTCACTGGAAAGCCCTCCCAATTCCTTCAAGATATCCACCAAACGGCACTGAAGGTGGGCGTCAGCGATGATTTGGTGAAGCATAAATTCATCCAGGCGCTCCCATCCTCAATAGCGCCCGTCGTAGCAGCACAAAAGGAGCTGACGCTAACTCAACTCGGCAAACTAGCCGATGAGTTAATACCGTTCGCTCAACAAAGCTGCTACGCGGCGCCAACGTCAACTCGAGCCAATACAAGCCCAAGAACGAATATCCCCATCGGCCTAAAACCCTTCAGCGAGAATCAGCGGCCGGTGGTGTGCCGCGCGCACCTTTATTATGGCCCCCAAGCAAGGACCTGCAGGCCATGGTGCAAGTGGCCAAATAAAGATGACGCCAAGCTGCTCCCCTCGTCACGCCCAAATTCAAGATCTTCCTCACCATCAAGAGAAACGTCGGAAAACTAGATAAGCAGGCTGTGATTAACGCGACGTCCGGCCTGCCGCTGATCTCAGTCGCAGCTCGCATCGCCAGTCTGAAGGTCAATTTTATCATTGACACAGGAGCGAGCATCTCAATTTTACCACCAACTTGTGTCAATGATTGTCAACTCCACCCAACCGCAGTAAAGATTTCCACCGCAAACGGTCAGCCGCTCGAAATATTCGGAGAAGTAACACTGGACATATCAATTCCTAAATTACGAAGAATATTCAGGTGGCCATTCGTCGTCGCCCAAGTCTCCAGTCCACTTCTCGGCGCCGATTTTCTATCCCATTATGACATCCTTGTGGACTGCAAGCATGGCATTTTGAAGGATAGAGCAACAACTCTTCAAGCCACTACTAAACCTGTGCAATCCAAAGACCTTCACCTCATCAATATTAACCCTACCGACAAATTACCTCAAGAAATCAGGAACCTGCTTGACAAGTACTCCTCACTACTGAAACCAGCTCAACCGCAGAAAGTTTCCACCAACACTGTCAAGCATACCATCGACACTGGCAGCGCACCACCAGTGTTTGCAAGCCCTCGACGTCTTCCACCCGATAAATTATCCTCAGCTAAGGCTACTTTCAACAACTTACTTCAAGATGGAATTATAGAACCCTCAAAATCACCATGGGCCTCACCGTTACACCTCGTTCCGAAGAAGATACCAGGCGAATGGCGGGCGTGTGGTGATTATAGAAGCCTAAACGCTGTCACGAAACCGGACAGATATCCACTTCCTCATATAAGAAGTCTGTCAACATCTCTGCACGGAAAATCATGCTTTAGCAAAATCGATCTAGTCAGAGCATATCACCAAATTCCAGTCCACCCAGAAGATATCGAGAAAACGGCTATAACAACTCCATTTGGTTTATTTCAGTATTTATACATGCCATTTGGTTTAAGAAACGCCCCTGCAACATTTCAACGCTTCATGGATACAATTTTCAGAGGAGTTGACTGCGTATTTGTGTATCTCGACGATATTTTAGTCCATTCAAATAACGCAGTTGACCATTTGAAAGACTTAGAACGCGTATTCAAGATCCTTCAAGAACACAATTTAAGAATTTCCTTAGAAAAATGCATATTTCAGCAATCCAAAATTGAATTTCTGGGTCATGAAGTTTCCCCAGCAGGCATTCGTCCTCCTGTAAACAAAGTCTCCGAAATTCAAGATATTCCCCAACCGCAAGATTACCAAAGCCTCAGAAGATTCCTAGGAATGACGGGATTCTATCGCCATATGATACCCCGTTACGCCGATTTAGTCTCACCTTTAAGTGAAATCGTCAGAACTCAAGTCAAAAGCAAAAGTCTACAGTGGAACGACGAAGCAATTCAAGCCTTTCAAGATGTCAAGGATGCACTACGGAACGCCGTTACGCTTTGTCATCCTCTTCCATCAAGCTCAATCCTTCATTTAGTTACGGACTGCTCACAAATAGCAGCTGGAGCAGTTCTTCATCAAATAATCGACAGCACACCAGTTCCCATCGCCTTCTTTTCCAAGAAATTAACTACAACTCAGCAAGCGTACGCCGCATACGATAGAGAATTACTCGCAGCATACCTAGCCGTCCTGCATTTCCGTCAATTTTTAGAAGGTCGTCAAGTAATACTCTTCACGGATCACAAACCGATGGTTTCTGCCTACAAGAGTCCCTTACGAGCCAAGACAGACCGACAACAACGTCATTGGTCTGCCATCACGGAATACGTATGCGATGTAATACATATCTGTGGATCCGAAAACGTCGTAGCGGACTGCCTTTCACGCAACGTAAACGCAGTACATATCGACGCTTTCGATTTATCAGCAATCGCGGAATCTCAACAAAAAGATCAAGAAACGCAAGAATTTCTCCCACGTCTCAAGCCGTTCCCGTTTCCAGAAAATACAACTTTATATTGCGATACATCCACGCCATATCCCCGTCCTTTTGTTCCCAAGCAGCATCGATCTTCCATCTTCAATCAATTTCATAATATTTCTCATCCAGGCATCAAGCAATCACTTCGTATCATTAAATCAAGATACTTTTGGCCCTCAATGAATAAGGATATTCGAACTTGGTCCCGAAATTGTGAATCATGTCAATCCTCAAAAATTTCTCGCCATACAAAATCAGAAATAACCCCCTTCGATTTACCAAGTTCAAGATTTGAAACGGTACATATCGACATCGTCGGTCCCTTACCGCCAACCACTTTGCCCGGTCAAACATATCCTTCCCCATATAGATATCTCCTAACCTGCATCGATCGTGCCACAAGATGGATAGAAGCATATCCTCTGATTGATACTACAGCCACATCAATAGCACACGCATTTCTCGATGTATGGATTTCAAGATTTGGTGTACCACTGCAAGTCATAACGGACCGCGGATCCCAATTCGAATCCGAACTCTTTAGGGAACTCTCAGCTCTCATCGGATTTCACCGACTAAGAACTTTGTCGTATCGCCCTCAGACCAACGGAATAATTGAAAGATCTCATCGCACCATCAAGACAGCAATCATCGCTCGAAAACAAGATTGGCTCCCCGCTTTACCCATAGTTCTCCTTGGTTTACGCAGTCTCCCCAACGAATCGGGTTATTCACCGTTCACCACCGTCACCGGAACCACCCTATTATGCCCGAGGCCAATGATCGCCAATTCGTCGTCAAAATCCAATTCAAAATTCATCTCCGAATTAGCCAAGAAAATGACGCAAATCGATTTCGCCCAACTCTCTCAAGGAAACATTCACTCAGCCCCCAAATCATTCATTCCATCGGAACTCCACAAATCAAGCCACGTATGGGTACGCATCGACCGCGTTCGAAAACCATTCGAGGCACCATATCAAGGACCTTTCCGTGTTCTCGAACGCCACGATAAGTACTTCGTAATAGAAAAAACAACGGATCATCAGAAGCCATTTCAATTAATCGTTTAAAACCGGCGTATATAGTTTCAGGTCCCACACAGGTACCGGGCGCACAATCGGACGACATCGGATCGGAGAAAAAGCACGCAAGGAAAAAGGACGATGGAGGACGCACCTCGGAGGTAGCAAATACAGACCTCAGGACGGGCGCGCAGGACAACGCAACAACCGGAAACGAGGCCGACCGAGGATCAACGCGAGCTGGACGAAGGATCCGATTCAAATCAAGACCCGAATATTTCTACTTTTGATATACGTGCTCCGCTTCTCGGGGTGGGCAGTAGTGTGGGGCCGCGCAGTTAATTTTCCGCATTTATATTATTTTTATATTAGTTACCGACAAACCAATTTTGCGCGTACCAAATTGTATATATTTTATCATTGTGTAATTTTAAGAATCATATATAATCTTTATAAATAAGTATTGTACATAAATTTATATATATATTTTTAATTAATTCAGCTGTATATACAATAACAAAATCTGTAAAATTACCCCAGCCAACCAAGAACTCAATAAACTCTGAAAGCGACCGGCTTTTTCTTCAAGACGCCAACCAGCTACAGAGGTAGAGCGAAGACGCTGGCGAGATATTCTCACACGTCTTTTAAGTATAATCCAATCACTGGCAGAGAGAAACCTTGCTTTCAGGGGGTCTTCCTCTACATTGTACAATCGAGACAATGGCAATTTCTTGAAGGAGGTTGAGCTGCTTGCCAAATTTGATCCAGTGATGAAACAACACATCAGCAGAGTCAAAAGTGGCCAATATTGTCATTCAAGTTACCTAGGAAACATCATTCAAAATGAGCTCATTGGGTCCATTAGTGGGAAGATTTTGGATGCCATTGTTGCAGAAATAAAACAAGCTAAATATTACTCTCATTTTAGACTGCACTCCAGACATAAGCCACCAAGAACAGATGTCGATTATTATCAGAACTGTTAAAATGGGTGAAGTACCAGAAATAAAAGAATACGCCTTGGGCTTTCTTGAGGCTTCAGAAAGTACAGGCCTGGGTTTATCAGTTCTGATTCTGAAGAGACTAGATGAACTGAATATTCACTTTGATGACTGCAGAGGACAGTCATATGACAACGGAGCAAACATGAAGGGCAAGAACAAAGGTGTTCAGGCAAGGTTATTAGAGAAGAACTGTCGTGCACTCTATGTTCCATGTGGGGCTCACACTCTGAATCTTGTAGTGGCTGATGCAGCTAAAGCTTCCACAGATGCCATCAGCTTCTTTGGCAACGTACAAAAATTGTACAACCTTTTTGCAGCAGCTACACAGAGATGGACAATCCTAAAGAAGCACGTGAACATAACACTCAAGTCTTGGAGTGAAACCAGCTGGGAGAGCCGGCTTAAGAGCTTGAGGTTGTGCGATACCAGAGCCACAACATCAGAGAGGCCCTGTTGGAAGTCAGAAACAATACCACAGATGCCATAGCCAGGACTGAACGTCTACAAAGCGTTTACGGGGATGCTGTTGTTGATTGAAGTACAGTTGGACACTGGTCTAAACGTGCGAGATCATCGGAGAGGGGGAGAGCCAGCCTCGATGATGAGCAACGCAGCGGTCGCCCAGCATCGGCTGTGACATCTCACACTGTGCAACGTGCTAACAGCATCATTCGATCAAATCGGCGCGCCACATACAAGGAGCTAGGAATTAGTGAAGGAAGTGTGAATACGAAAATTCAGCAACTGCGATACTCAAAAGTGTGTTCACGGTTTGTTCCTCGCAAACCGACTGAAGATCACAAAGCCCAAAGAAAAGAAATTGCTTCAGAGTCGTTGGTTCGATACGAGACAAAAGGGGATGACTTCCTTCCACGAATTGTGACTAGGGATGAGACTTGGGACTTGGGTACACCACTTTGAACCTGAAACAAAACGCCAGTCCATGGAGTGGCATCATGCAGACTCCCCACGCAAAGAAAAGTTCAAAATGGCTCCCTCTGCAGGAAAGGTTATGGCCACCATCTTCTGGGACATGAAATGGGTGATTCTGGTGGACATTATGAAGAAAGGACAATCAATCAACTCAGAGGCATATATTGTTACCCTAGAGAGACTCCAGAGACGTATAAAGCGAGTTCGACAGGAGAGAAAACTGGAAGACGTCCTTCTTTTGCACGATAACGCAAGACCACACAACAGTTTGCAAACAAGAGAGGCCATCACAAAAATGCGCTCGACTCTGTTACCCCACCCTCCATACAGCCCGGATCTGGCACCTTCAGACTTCTATTTGTTTGGGCCAATGAAGGATGCTATTCGTGGAAAAAAGCTTCATTGACGATGAGGTTCTTGAGGTTAAGAGGTGGCTCCAGCGGACTTTTACCAGCAAGGAATAAAGGCCCTTGTTTCGAGGTGGAGGAAAGCCATAGAAAAGGATGGAGACTATGTAGAAAAATAAAAACTTGTAAAAAAGATATTAACTACTTGTGTACGAAATTTCTGGAACTTATAAGGAAACCTGGAAAGAAACAAAAAAGGTGGGGCAAAATATATTGAGTGGCCCTCGTGTAAGTTGGTTGGTTGAATATAAATTCAATAAAAACTTAATTTTTCCGACTCTACTTAACTCTACTTTCCGACTCAGATAATGCTTATGATCCTTGCCTCTTCCTAACCTCGGCATAGACAGTCATCTGCTCCTGACACGATTTCCCCTTTACAAGTCCCTAGTCAGGCCTCATTTAGAATATGCCGTTCAGTTTTGGTGCCCATATTTGCATGAGGATATTGATGGGTTAGAAATGGTTCAGCGTCGCGCCACGAAACTAATTCCGTCATTGCGCAACAAGTCTTACGAAGATAGGATTAAAGAGTTAGACTTGCATTCACTCGAAACTAGGAGATTAAGGGGGAAGCTTATTGAAGTTTTCAAAATCGTTAATAAAATCGATAACATAAATTTTGACAAACTGTTCACTTTCGATAATAGCAATACTCGTAATAACGGATTTAAGTTGCGTGGTAGACGTTTCATTACTAACATCGCTAAAAACTTCTTTACGTTTAAAGTAATTGATAAATGGAATAATCTTCCCGCGTCAGTCGTGAACTCTACCAGCGTTATGTTCAAGAATCGTTTAGATAGGCATTTTAAAAATATTAACGTTGTTTAAAATATAAAAAAATTAGCAACAGGAGCTCTGGGGGTGGTGGTCGAGGATGAGTCTGTTGACGATTAATGCCAGCGTGTGATGCCAGCAATAAAATTATTTATTAAAAAGAAAAAAATTAGACCAACACGAACGTAGATGTAGCTCGTAGCGTAAACTAACCCCCTTTTTGTTATCCTCTCCTTACTTGCACGTCTGTAGTTTGCATGGTATGGCAGTGAGTTAAGACAGTTTGCATGGTTTGTAAGCATTCTTATTTTACTTCTTTTCATCTTTCACCCCTTTCCTATTCTCTTCGACTATATTTTTCCCGACTTGTCGGCAGTGGCCGGTCAGGGGAGGATCTAGCCTCTAAAACTGACCGACTTCCAGGGGGGGGGGGGGGAATCTGTTGGGCACGAAAAGGGGCGGTCTGTTGGGCCCCCCAATTTCTTTTTTAATTTTTATATATTTTTAGATTGCTCCTTATTCCTCTGCAGCTGTCTTGTTTCCTTTGTTGGTTTGTCACAAATGTAGTATCTTATTGATACAAAAAATATGAGAATAAAAATCCACTTTATTAAGAAAAACTTATTCAAAATATTCACATTATTTTTTGTGTATATAATAAAATACAGTATGATATTGATATCATAGTTAAATTAATTTATCAAATTGGATACCGTACCTGATGACTTTAATTTTTATACTCTCCAAATACTGACTGTCTTCTGGAGGACAGTATGGATCCACCACTGCCGGCGGATGATGATGGGGTCTTTCTTTTTTTCTGAATAAATGTTAACCCACGAATGATAGGTTTTGCTATTTACTTAACCACTTATTCTCCTCTTTTAACCCCCCTCCTCTTTCCTTTCTCTCGGGCTAACCTTAGAGTGGATCTTAGGGTCTTTGTTAGCCTTAGCTTCTGTAGATCTGTCGATCCCAATCTCCGTCGAAATGCCCCTGATCCTGAGGACGATGAGGAACGTTTTCCAGTGTATTCCTCGTACATATCCGACTCAGAAGCGGCGAGGATTTTTCGTGGAATTCCTGTTCTAAATGTATTGTTTTCTCGGAATTTGTGTGTATTTTTTAAGCTAATTTTACTGGGCGACCAAGTGGGAGGGGGGAGGGCAAAGGGACCCGAACCAATAGTAAATATCTTTATATCACTAGCCAATACAAAATTATATTTGTATTTATATATTTTAATATACTCGCATTGAAGAGGGTGCCAATATTATTTATAAATTTTATAGGGGTGCAACTTTGGGTACAAGGGCACGCACAAAATTAGGTATTTTGGTAACAAAAGTTGAAAAATCCTTGTCGCCCGTACCTTAAAAAGTCATTCACTAGGCGACCAATTTCCTTGACTGGGGAACATTTATGACGCCCACTCACTAGGTTAAAAAATGCACGTACGTACGTGTGCGTGCAACCTTTCTTGTTAGGTGTTGGGGTCATGTTCTTGGTGGGTTTTTGAGGAATTTCTTGTACTATTTTCGACTGAAGTTACAAAGGGCAAATTCCAGAACACCTGATAATGCGATGTAAAATTGGTAAAAAGTAGGCAAATCTCCTACACATACGAAATGACTCGACAGAAATCGTTTATTTTTATCAACGAAAAAGCAATTTATATGAAATTTTCCGGATTGTGATTGTGACTTCAGAATTCCGTTAAAGTCGGCAAAATCGGTGGAAAAACAGTGCCAAAGGAGTTCCTTTTTTAGTGGTGTGAACAGGAGATTTCTGGGTAAGAATTACAATTCCAACACATTTCCAATACTTGGGTATAAATAAAAGCAACAGAAATCTGCAATTATTATTAACGTAAAAGTATTATACATAATTTTTATTAAAATCAATTACTGTAAGTAATAAAAAACACATTAGCAACATAATGATTTCCTTGAAAAATATCAAATTACCTGAACTTTTTAAATAGATAATGCTTATGATCCTTGCTGTATCCTTGCCTCTTCCTAACCTCGGCATAAACAGAGTCATCCGCTCCTGACATGGATCCCAAAGATCCCACTCTCCTTTGAAATGCCCCTGATCCTGAGGAAGATGAGGAACGTTCCCCAGTGTATTCCTCGTACATATCCGACTCAGAAGCGGCGAGAATAATTTCAAGGAGGCCGACTTGCTCTTCTCGTGTATTGTACCGAAGATTCTCTTCATTCATGCCGACGAGTTGTTTTGGAGTAATCACCTGATATGCGTAACCCTGATTGATCAGAAAACTCTGTCTTTTGCGGGAGTATCCCATTTCCCGCGTGTCTTGGGAGAGGAGTGCATAGAAAAAGGCATTGAAATTTTCGGCGATGGCAAATTTCTTGGCCCTCAAAATACGACCTAACCTTTGTGCTTCTTGACGACGGGAACCTCCTTGAGAAGATATTTCTATTAAAACATTTGCTTCGGGGATGTCGAACGATGTATCTGCGACCCTACTGAAGAATATTGTATTTACTTTAGGATTTAACTTGAAGTTCTGGATAATCATCATACGCTCCTTTTGAGTTGTCTTGCCGTAAATATAGGGCTTATTCATTGTTCGAGCATAATGTATGAGTGCATAGACTTCGTCAATAAATACAATAATCTTATCATTACGATTTTCATGGTATTTTATAAGGAACTGACATGTTCTAAATTTATTTGGGTTCATAGCACAAAGCAATCTAATTTTCTGATCTGAAACTTTGGCAGTCAAGTACTCACGATAGAACTCGGGTGTCATTGGACACCATACCTCGGCACACTGAACTTTTGCAATATAGCCTTCCTTTTGAAGTTCTAACCAATTAGCTTCATACAGTTTTGGACCAATCAAAAAGTTAAGGTCGGCTATTTTATCATCTTCTCGAACTAAAGTTGCTGTGAGGCCCAATTTGCAATGAGACTGAACAATAGTTAGAACTTTCCTAAACATTTTGGCTGGGATTGTATGAACTTCATCTAAAACCATGATTCCCCATTCTTGTTCTTTTATCCACTGCATGGTTTGTTCTGCTTCATAAGCTCTCTTTTGATTATGTGATATCATGGCATAAGTTGTTATTAGAATACCAGCATTAAAGGGTTTATCTTTAGCGTCAGACGTAAATCTGCAAATCATGTCATCTGTGGCAGTTGACCACATTTTAAATTGTTGTTTCCATTGTTCAACAGACACACCAGAATTACACAGCACTAATGCCTTCTTATTAACGGTACAACACGCTGTCACTCCCACTAAACTCTTTCCAGCTCCACATGGTAAAACAATTATACCAGATCGTGCTCTTCCATTCCCAAACATTTTTCTCAGACTCTTTTCTTGATAAGGCCTTAGTACTGCAGAAGGTTTTAAGTCAATTTTTATATCTTCATTTACTGTATCATTTTTGAAATCATATTCGGCCAACACAGGGAAGTCAAGGCAAATGCAGGTTTTCTGTAAGGTTTCAATTAGGCTTTGCTTTACCTCAAATGAAAGAGTTTTCAATTCTTTATCTTCCTCCTCCTCTTCGTCTGCTTTGTCAAACTTCTCATAAAAATTAGCAATATCATCTGGAACAGTAGTTTGCGCGTTTGTCTTTTCTCCATTTTTTAACTCTTTATCTTCATCAGGATTCTCTCCTGCCATTTGAGCTTGGTGGCTAGCAAACATAATTGAAGTAGACTTTTGCTTCTCGGATGTGGTGATTCCTTCATCTGGTCTGAGCATGCACTCTTGTATGGCGGGATGTTTGATCAATGTTTGAATGACATCTGGGAAGTCACTCTCAACGTAGTATCTGTTCCTTTTCAAAACTAATTTTACTTTACCATAGGAGAGCGTGCACGCTCTGATAAATTTACATATTCCTTCAGGTATAGACGTTTTACTTAAACGCTTTAAATATTCTATAATATCATGCGTTTGTAAACCAACACTAACTGCAGCATAAAGGGAATAAGCAGTTAACTTGTACTCATGAATATTTTCTGGTCTACACACAGGTTCAGCAATAGTAATTAAGAAGTCTTTGGCATGTTTATATACAGGCGAAAACGATTCTAGAAATATATGGCCATTCGGAGCAACCCAAAGAGGTCTTGAACTATGATCATCCCTTAATGACATCAGAACACGATAATCAAAAGCCCCATATTGGTCTTTGGGAGTGATCTGCTCTCCTTCTTCCTGTAACAGAAAATGTTAAGCTTTTAAATAAAGAAAATGAACAAGAATGGGAAAATAAAATCAAAGGTAGAATAAAACTTATAATCCTATTAACAGAGACTTGCCACTAAAAAACGAATACCCTCTCAAATTTACAGCAGCAGCTGATTTTACATACAAACAGAACATGTTCTCAATCAAAAAGCTCTGTACAGTAAATCAAAAGATGACTCGTAGTTGGTGCTTGTGATATATTATCATTAACCAAAAAAGCTTATGCAGCATGAATACATATAGCAATTTATACCATCGGCTTTTGATTCAAACTGTCTTCTAGTAACTAGTTAGTAAAATCTTAAAAAATAATATAAATGCTGACCATATATACCTCAACTTCACAACCTCACAAAGGTTCCGCGCGATGATTTCTCATTTCGCGAAGGTCAAGCTTGTTGCCCCTCCTCTCTTTTATATATATTTTTAAAAATTTTATTATTGTTGTTGTTTAACCTCCTTCGCAACATCTAAGGTCATATGACAGAGGGGACCTACAGCTTTACGTGGGATCCAAACCATGGGTCACTATATAATCTGGGTGCAGATGGTCTCCCATCCAACTACTACCCAGACCCAATGTCACTTAATTTCGCTGATCTCCAGGAAGCAGGGTTACGACATTGGCCACGATGTAGCCCATATATACACACACAATGAGTTTCATAAATATATATTCTTCAATGGACTATATTTACATATTTACTTTCATCTAATCTCAATTACGCTATTTAAGAAAAAATAATAGGACTATCACATTTATTGACTGAAGTTTGTGTGGAATAAAATTACCATATTTATTTTTTGTTTCATCACTCACTAAGTTTCATTGAAATTCTTCATCTAAAATCATTCAATATTGGTTCAGCCTCACTTCAGGCATAACATTGTTCAATAAAGTAATTTTTAACCATGGCACTCTACTTACTTCAACATTTTGTTTAGAAGCTTGAGGTACATTTTCTGCTAAATCAATAAGGGTATCATCTTCATCTGATTCATCATCATCTCTTTTCCTCTTACGAGATTTATCATAATATTTACTTTTTTTGCCCATTTCATCTAATTTTCTAGAAATTTATAAGGTATTTCTATAATTTTCCTGTAACATCAGAGTTAAATGTTAAATTAGTATACCTACTATTGTACAGTCAAGGGGTTTATCTGGTAGATATTATGCTAACAATAAATGTAAAGGCTTCATAACTGAATGATGTAGAATGACACACAGTAGCTGATATTATTTAGTTAAGTACCCTATACAAAATATCTAACAAGTCATAAATTTACAGCAATATTTAGAAGTTATTGAGAGCTGTGCTGATAGCAGCATACCTCAGGGCTCAGTTTTAGGTTCAGTCCTTTTTCCTAATTTACATAAATATTTGTGTGTAAATCTTAATTGCAGGTACAAAATTTTTGCAGATGATCTGAAGATATATTTAAAGATAAGACTGGAGTCCCATTCTTCATCACTGTCAGATATAGGTTGATGTCAACTTGGACTAACAAACTGTTTTGTACCACCAGATCCTGGGGGCTGCATATAAACAGTAATAAATGTTCAGTACACTAAACCCCTGCTATTTCGTAATCCATAATTCATATGTCAAGCTATTTTGCAATTTTTTGCACCACTGAAATAGCAAAACAGATTCTGTGAGATTGAACAAAAATCACAAAATTACCCACATGGTACTGTACTTTATTATTAAAACACTATTAGGTTTATTAATTTTCTTCTTTGTTCTTGGTAGGCCTCCCACTGTTAGACATCAAAACACATCTATATAAAGCAGTACTGAGTGATTATTTCTGAATAATCACACAACTTTGGTGCAATAATCAAAGATTTCCATGATTCTCAAATTCTTAAGATATATATATAGTGAAGAGAGGTGTGGAAAAATCACAAATTGGGAAAGTTAGTGATGTGGGGATAATTCATGATTTTCAGTACTTAATTTCATTAAGCCAGAGCCCAAGAGCCACAAATTAGTTGGGGTTTGGTGTACTTAGATTTTGTAAAGTGTTCTTAAGCCTTCACCTTTTTCTCAGTATTATTTTGGGGATACTCCTATTCCTTTTACACCTTGGGGGGGGTACTTCTAATCTGCTTAAATCTACCCTTTGTTACATACCATGTTTTATGTTGTCATTGCATGAAGCACATGTAAGACCACTTTTAGAGTTTGGATCAGTAGTGTGGAATTTGGGCTATGTTGATGATGAGAGACTGCTAGAGGCTGTTCAGCAGAGATGGACAAAATGCATGTATGGTATAGGTCAGTGATGGCATACCACTGACCCGCGGGTCAAGTACTGACCCATGAAGCAATTTTTTGTGACCCACAAACTCTTATTTAAATAAAATATGACTAATTTTTAATATTTTCTGCCTTACATTTTTAAAATTATTTTATTCTCCCACTGAAATAAACAGCTGATACACATTGAAACATTTTTAAATGTGTAGTATATGTTTAAAAACGTGCTAACAATGTTTGATTCATCTTATTCATGTGAAGAGTTGTTTTCCTCCATGAATTTCGTCAAATCCACCACTAGGAATCACCTTGGCACAGATATGAGTGCTGCATGTGTGAGACTAAAGACAACTAAATATACATTTTTAGCAGCTAAAATCCAACAACACGTTTCTCACTAAAAAGAGTAAGTAAATAAATTATTGTTACCCAATTTAATTTTTTTAAAAATCAAAAGTAAAAAAATGACCCACCAGCAAAAAAGGTTCGCCACCACTGGTATAGGTGATTTGGTCTAAGCATCTAGACTGGCTGCTTTAGATTTATATTCAATTAGTAGAAGACTGCTGAGAGTGGATTTGATTAAATGCTGGAGGTGATGAATGAAATGTGCCCATTTTGCAGGGATGATGTATTTAGGTTTGCCATATTTTGGACATTAGCATCAGCCAAATTTAGCCACTTCTCTCAGATTCTTTGAAATTTGAAAATTTAAAAAAAAAAAAAAAAAAAAAAAAAAAAATCTATATTTAGAGAACACTAAATATACAAAAACATTATGATAATTTATACTAATTTCAAAATGCAATTATGTAAATATATTTTACATTCATGAAAAAGTCAAAGCTTAAGTTAAGTTGGCCATAAATTTACATTTTCTCCAACTAGCTAATCTCTAAATATTATAAACTATTGTAATCTCCTACTCTATATTAATAATAATAATAATTCTATATTAAGTTATACTTTATAATTTATATATCAAACCATCTTATTATGTTGACTTTATTAAGTATTTTACTAATTTTATAAACCAAAATTGTATATCCATTTTTTAAATGAAATTTTAATGGAAATTGTTTTTGTTGTTTACATTGTTGGAGAAAGAAAATACCCTCAAGATAAGGAAAACCAATTAGTCTACTTTAAATAGTGGTTTTCAATTTATGAAACTAAAATAAAATTATTTTATCATTTTACTGAGTAATAAAAATATTTATCATCATATTAGCTACCATACAGTATATGAGTAACAAATTCTGGTACAAGCAGTCCTCAACTTACGTACTTAATGTGTTCCTGAAAACCTGTACTTAAGTTGAATGTATATAAGTCAAATGATGGAAACATGTTATACGGGGTAGTGTGTTCCAAGTTCTCCAAAAATATACCATACACTCCCTAATTAAGTCATAAAATCTTAGTTTTTTTCAGCCCTAAGTGCTATTCAATGTGTACACAGCAAGAAAACCAACGCAAAACCACATTAAAATGTAACAATACCTGTAAAAATATTAATAAAATATACAACCTTTTATTACCTTAGACTGTGAACTTGAGAGCATACTGGAGGTGGCAATGATGGAGGAAGAGGGGGCTTTATTGGGAGGAGGGGAACTTGGAAGGGGACTTGATGAGGAGACTTTAGAGGGGATCCAGAGGTGGATCTTGTAAGAGGTATTACGGGTGAGACTGCTGCAGAGGATGTTGATGGCTCCTCAGATGACTTGGATGGAGATGAAGGTTCATTCCTCAAGAATTTGTCCAGTATGTGTTGGACAGAGGACTTCCTCTTCTTCATAGAGCAGCTTGTAGCAAGCTGTGGTCCTCTCCACACCTCTTCTAATCAGGGGGCTTCTCTCAGCATTCAGGTCATGGTCTTCTATGATCCTGATGAACTTGTCAAATGTACATAGGTGAGAATTTTGGTGTATGCAGGTCAAATGATTTGTTTTTAATAAAATGTACATCAATGCGAAATGTATGCAGGTTGAATGTACATAAATCAAGGACTGCCTGACCTGTATATTGTGGAGTGAGCTAAGGAAAAACATTTAAACAAATTTGAAATGCAAAAATTTAGTTTTCACATTAGATTAGTAAAATTCATTAAGTGAACTGATTTTTTAAAATATCAGGTCATCCCATAAGTAATGTTTTTTATGATAGATTAAGTTTAAACTAGTCCTACTCGGTTTAAACAAATTTTCCAAAGGTTATATCTAAGATGAGATCTATCGTGTTTCGCTATATACTTTACAGACCTTGACCAGTGAAGACATGTGTTTTGCTTTACGTGAACCCCTCATAAACATGGCAGTATCAGAATAGCATCACAGACATATAATGCTTTACGAGTTCAAAAAAGGGAACAGTGCTACTGAAGCAACGTGAAACATTCAGGATGTTTATGACAACAATATTCTGCATGTGAGGAAATGTCAAAGATGGTTTCAAAAGTTTAGGAATGGTGACTACGTTTGACAGATGCAGCATGCTCTGGATGACTTGCTGAGTTTGATGATGACCTGCTGTTAGCCACACTTGAAGAAGACTGTTCAACAACTGTTGAAGAATTGGCCCAGAAACTAAATTCATCCCCGTCCACCATCCATCGACATTTGCAACAACTCGGGAAAGTGCCTAAGTTAGGAAAATGGGTGCCACATGAATTGTTGTTCGACAATCTGAGGGTGCGGGTAAACATTAGCACAGCTCTTCATTCCCGTGAACTCCAAGATCCATTTTTGCACCATTTAGTGACTGGTCATGAAAAGTAGATACTGTAACAGAATGTTAAGCGCCATTGATGGTGGGTTTGTGCCAGAGAACCAGCGACACCACAGCCAAAACCAAATCTTCACCCTTAGTGTTTGGTGGGATAAAGGTGGCAAAATACACTTTGAAACCTTACCACACAACCAAACAATCACCGCTCAAGTCTACTGTCAACAACTGGATTGATTGAACACTGCACTAAAAGAAAAGAGACTTTCTTTGGTTAATCGGAAAGGAATAGTGTTCCACCATGAAAATGCATATCCTCATACTGCTCGGATCACTTCTGCAAAAATTGAGGAGCTTGGGTGGGAAAAACTTCCACATCCTCCAGACCTTGTGCCTTCAGATTATCATCTCTTCAGGAGTCTGCAAAACTATCTTGACGAGAAACAGTATACTTCTTTAGATGACCTGCACACTAGGGTGGAGCAATTTCCCTGATTTTTGAAATGACATTAGTAATAGTGCAGAAAATGTGCTATTGTATGTAGAATGCAAAGTGACAAAACCATTTTTCTCTAAGACAATATCTTCAGGTGCCAATATGCCAATGAATTTCCAATAAAAACTTGAAACCTCTTTATTTTGACAAAAAATTATATACAGCGACCCCATAAATAAACAAATTTATATGTAATAGTACCCGACACATGGTGGTGATTGGCATATTGACGCCAATCGCCATAAAATCATCACGCCAATCACCTACGTGTGTGGCCAGCATAACACAGTGTGTTAGTGTTAGACCAGCTGTTGCCACAGTAAGGTGTTACGCTCTGTCCACTTGCACAATCACATCAGATCCTTTCACTATTTAATATTTGATGTATTTCAGCACATTCTCTTACACTTTTGTGATCTTGTTTTTATAAATTTAGATTATATATTATAAATCTTGTATAGTAAAAGATTTATAATCAGGTCAGACATGGCAACTAAAAGAATGCCTCAGCAGTCAAGAACAACGGACTGTCACATATTTGGCAATGAAGAAGAACTGAGTCATCGTGTTCTACCAACATTTGAGGGTGTTATGAAATGATATATATATATATATTTATATTATATATATATATATATATATAATCTATATATATATGAAGAAGATGACTGAAAGAAGTTAAACAATAAAGATTCTTCTGTTCATGAAATATCATCGGCAGTTGCAGAAAACTTAATTTCATTATGATAAAGCATCAATTCCAACTGTATCCTTCAACCGCATTGTAAAGAAAATAAAAGATTATCATACGAAATATAGATCTATATTAAAACAGCCTAAAGGTATGAAACAAACTGAGTCTTACTTAGATAAGTGCAAAAAATTTAAAGATGATGCTCAAAATCTTTTTGATATTGCCGCTTGTAAATGTAAAGACTTTCAATCCTGCAAATGCCCAAAATCAAATCGAGTACCGAAACATGAACAAGAATTCCTAAAACACCAAAGAACAAAAAGAAAAATGGCCATAGGATCAGTTCATGTTTCTGCTTCTAAAAAAATACAATTAGCACAAGTTAGAAAAAGCAGTAGAGATTTGTATCTTTCAAAACAACTGCCAGTAATGTCATCAACTTCATATTCAGAAAATTTTCAGTTTGAAGATATATCTTCTTCAACAGATACAGAAAAAGAATCTGACAAAACATTTGATGAGCCAATCTCCGTAAAGTGGAAACGCATCAGAAGCAAACGCAGAAAAAGTCGAAGCAAAATCTCTGAAGCGATTACGCTTCCCTTCACTTGCAAAAGCTTGTGATCATACAGGTATTTCAGATAGAGCAGCTGCCATAATAACAAGTTCTGTTTTGCATGACATTAAACAAACATCTGAGCCTGATCCATCCCTGGTAATAGATCACAGTAAAGTGAGCAGAGCTAGGAAGCATCAACGTGATGAGCTTCAACAGGATGCTAGCGTAGGAAAAACAATTATGAGTATTTATTTTGACAGTCGCAAGGATAAAACTATTGTCCAAGAACAGAAAGGTTCTAAATTTTATCGTAAAGTTGTTGTGGAAGAGCATGTAACCTTGGTAGCAGAACCAGACCAAGTGTATCTAGGGCACTTTACTTCTGAATCTGGGACATCTAAAAGTATATGTAAAGGAATATGCGATTTTTTTTAATAAACATAACGTTGATTCTTCAAATTTAGTTGCTATGGGATGTGATGGAACTGCTGTGAACACAGGAGTAAAAGGTGAAGTCATTCAGCTTATGGAAATGCATCTTAATAGACCTTTGCAATGGTTTGTGTGTCAGTTACATGCAAATGAGCTTCCTTTACGCCACCTCATGGAGAAATTGGATGGAAAAACCACTGGACCTCGTGAATTTGTTGGCATCATTGGCCAGCAATTGCAGAAATGTGAAACACTTCCAGTTGTTCATTTCGAAAAAATCGAAGTTGAAATTCCATCTACTGACAAAGACGACTTGAGCACAGATCAAAAATATTTGTTTGATATTTATCAAGCCATTTCAATTGGTGAGTGTAGTACAGCCATCCCCTGGTTAACGACCTACTCATTTATCGACCAACCGCAGATACAACCGCGACCGATCGTACCGATTGAAGACTATTCATATGTACATTTTGAGTGATTTAGTATTTTATTTTTGCATTTACTGTATTTACATTTATTGTGTGTTCTGTTTTATTTTTATTACTGTATACTGTACAGTACAGTACAGTACATATTTTTATACGTATGTCTGTAAGAGCTTTGCAAAATAAAAAAAATTTACTAAAGATTGTGTTTCCATTAGACCTCTTTGTTTCTGGCGAAATGTTATTTTATATAAAAATTAACAAAGATTCATAAACAAATGAAAAAGGTATAAAAACGGGGGTGAAGGTTGGATTTTTAAGCCGTAAAACAAGGCTTTCATTTACCGACCATTTCGTTTACCGACCTGGTCGTCGGAACGGAACCCGGTCGTTAAACGGGGGATGGCTGTACTGACCTATCAAGACGAAATCCTGGGAAGATGGTGCACTCTAGGTGGTTAACCACTGCAAATTGTATTCTGAGATTATACGTAGCTACACCTGAACCTTTTGATGATTTGAAAAATTTGGTTTCGTATGTTATGCACATATATATCCCAATGTGGTTTACAATCAAAGCAAATCAATTGCATATGGAGCTCCTAATGTTTTCCAAACTATTCAGTATTCCCGAATGTTGAATGATTCTGTTTGAGCAGTTATTGAACCAGTGATCCAAAGAAATGCATTTTTCAGTCATCCAGAAAACATACTTTTGAACATGATACAAGATGAGTGTAGCCATGTAAGAGTACTTGGATGGAGAAGAATAAAGAAAGCTAGAGAACAATATCGTGGAAAAAGTCTGACTCTTTAAAATCCCAAAGTTAAATTTCGAAGCCACAGACTACACAAACATGATTAATTGGTATGACATCGCAGTAACTGAACCTCCAATGACGCGTGATTGTGTTTCCAATGATGAAATTGATACAATGATTGCTAATAGAGAAGTGAAGGATTTCAACAAGATGCCATGCCATACTCAAGCTGTTGAACGAGTTATCAAGTTAGTTACAGAAGCATCGTTTGCTGTGTGTGGAACAGGATCTACAGACGGATATATTCGATCGAGAATGGTAGCACAGAAAATGATGCCCTCACTTGAAACCAAATCTGAATTTTGAATATAATTAGATATTGACTAAAGTTTTCATTACATAAATCATGTCCATATGGTTGAGTGGTAGGGTTGGGCATGGGTGGAACTCAACATACAGCCTAGGGTGGCAATAGCCAATAGGGGTAAAAATCCGAGTTGCCTGGAGGAGCGAGTGCGGTGGCGCGTTTGGTGCAGTTCCTGAAGAAAATCACTCAGGCAAATTTTTAGGACTTTTGATAAACATTAGGGGGTGGTACAAGAGTAACAAAGTTTCCACCATTGTCACTTACTAATTCTCTATTTTGTATACTTTGCAGGTAGATGAAAAATGGCGACTACTCTAAGAAAGAATGTTTTATGGCTACTGGAGACTTCTCCCAACTCATATGCCCTTACAGGAGCCAAATTGCCGTCCAAGTGGCAGGTCCTGGAATGATTCTTGTTCTTTCACCTGTCCGAGTCTTGCCCTGTCAGAGAAAATAGCCGACTGGTGATGACAGAGGTCGAACAGATGTGGAAGAATGCAAGTCTTCCGACTCAAGCTACGCACCAGGCACAAGACAAGCTGGAGAACCTCCATTCTGAGTGGAGAAGCTTAAAGAAATTATGAGTGAGGCGTACCAAAACCCAGATGGACAAGGAGAAGGTCTTTCTAGAAGGTCTGAAAGGCCTGTTCGATTGCGCTCATGGTGATGCATTCAAAATCATCAAAAATAAAGAAGACAAGCAGTTTCTTCTTGCACAGCATGAGCCTGGTCATCGAGGAACTATAGGACTTGTTGATCAGAAGTATATTAGACAAGAGGAGAACAAAATGACGCAGCAGCGTGAGCAAGAGAAAAGGAAATGAAGGAACCTGAATGAACTCCAGAAGATGGACAGGTCCGTGGTTTTGGAGTCGAGCAGCAGTTCTACAAACAAGGATACTGACAAGGAAGATGAGGTGAATGTCGGAGCAATAGGAGGCACGTCATCTGCCACTCCCAAGAGGAAAAGATCAAGAGGGTTAAATCAGATTGTCACTCAAGAACTGGCGCAAGCGTTGGACCGCACAAAGATATCCAATCGCCGGGCAGTCCATGTTGTGGCCAATACCTTAGCAGCTGCTGGACAAAGTATGGAGCACTAAGCATTGAATCGAGACAAAATCCGACTAGCTCGAAAGAAATTCCGCCAAGACATCGCGGATGAGCTGAGAAGGTCCTTTTCCCCCACGGTACCATTAACAGTTTCATTGGGATGGCAAGCTCCTTCCAGACCTTACAAACAAAGAAAGGTCAATCGCCTTCCAGTCCTGGTTTCAGGAGAAGGTGTGATGAAGCTGTTGGGGTACCAAAGCTGCCATCATCAACAGGTCTGGCGCAGGCAACAGCAGTGCATGACATGCTGGAAGACTGGAAGTTATCTCCCGGGATCGTAGCCATGTCTTTTGACACATCATCATGTAACACCGGTCGCTTGAACGGCGCCTGTCAATTCCTTGAGCAGAAGCTCGGGAAGAAACTTCTCAATCTTGCTTGTCGTCACCACATCGCGGAAATAGTTCTCGAAAAAGTTTTCGAAGCCTTAGTAGCATGCTCTTTGGGACCAAAGATCAAGCTCTTTCAAAGATTGGCGGAGGTGTGGCCAAGATTGTAAAGGATTCGTTTCTTTCTGCTGAGGGAGACCGTGAGGTGGCAGATCGGATGCACGCATTCAAGGAGAAAGTTGCAGAGTTTGTGCATGAACAGTTGAGATCTCAGCAGCCTCGCGATGATTACCGTGAATTCCTGGAACTCGTACTGCTATTTCTCGAATAAATCTACCACGGGGAAATCATATTCAAACTCCGGGTGCCCTCCACAGGCACGGTGGATGGCAAAATGCATCTATGCATTTAAGATCTTCTTGTACCGTCACAGTTGCGGAACTTGGGGAAACTCACAGACCAGGAGCTCCAGGGTGTTACTGACTTCTGCCTCTTTGTTGCAGAGATTTACGTTAAAGTTTGGTTCAATGCCCCGGTAGCCAGATATGCTCCATGGTTGGACTTGGAGCTGATACAAAAGCTGGTGCAGTACAGACAAGTTAACCGACACGTGGCAGAGGCCACTTTGAAAGGGATCACTAGCCATCTTTGGTACTTAAGTGAAAAGTTGGTCGCTTTGGCCTTTTTTGATGAATATCTCAGCAGCGCGGTGAAAAGAGGCATCGTTGAGGCGCTCAAAAATGAAGAAAGGAAGTCCTTCGCCTCATGTGACAATTGATGTGGGAGATGCTGAACATCTTTCTTTGGCAGCCTTTGTCACGAAGAACACATTGGCCTTCTTCCACCTGCTCCAGCTTCCCACATCCTTCCTCTCCAAGGATCCAGAGCAGTGGGAAGATGAAGATTTTCAACAAGCGAAACAGCGCGTCTCTGCCATCAGTGTTGTCAATGATCCCGCAGAAAGAGGAGTTGCCCTAATGAAAGATTTTAACGCTGTCTGACCACACAGGAGGATCACAGCAATACGTTCTTCAGGTTGTGGAGCAGCACCGGAAGATGTTCCCTGATGCAATAAATCCACGTTCATTCGAAGCCAGAAAAATTAGGCATAATTGTAATCTATCAGATCACTACAAGCTATTGCAGTCCTATTTGAGGTTGTTTGAGTCTTATCAGAATCGTTCTTTTCAGTTTTTTTGTTTTGTATACTTTGAAGCCTCACTCGAACACTCGTTTCCAATAGCCTAGAGCACAAAGTTCTTTGTCTTGTACCACCACTTAAAATAAGATTAGGAACTTGAAATTTGGCAGAATTTGTTTTTTCAATAAACTGAATAAAATGAGCACCTGCACATTTCAAATTTTGCGACTTCATTTTTTATTGCCACCCTAATACAGCCATCTCCTCATGGTGAGTTCTGGATCATTCGGGCTGTATACGAATTTACGTGACAGTCAGAATGAATGAATGAATAGCTGTATTTATGGAACCAATTATTATCTGGAAATAAAAAAATCAATGCAAATAATATAAAAACTATTTCCATTCATTGAAAAACTCAATATTTAAATCAGTTAAATTTCCTTATATCACTTGTCTGTGAAATACCATTTTTTCAGAATAAATTCATAAATTTAGGTAATAACATTGGTACCTGGAGATGTATCCTCAGGAGGCTACAACTTTTATACGTGCTTACTATCAGGTCACAGCATATTTTGCGCACTATTAGGAATCTTAATTCAAAACTTACATAGAACTTTCCATTTATGCCTTTTACTGAATATTGCTATTTTTTTGCCATAAATCTACATATCTGGAGTAAGATTGGCACCTGAAGACATTAAGTTAAGGTGCTATATAACTTTAGAACGCACTTACTATAAGGTTTTGGTCTATTCTCCACACTATTACAATCCATAATTCAAAAGTTACAAATAAATTTCCAGTTGTCTATTTTTTCTAAATATCACTATAATTTCGCAATATATTCATAAATATGGAGTGAGATTGGCACCTGAAGATATTAATGTAGGAGGCTAGAAATGTAATACACACTTTGTTTCAGGTCATAACACATTTTCTACACTATTACGAACCACGTTTCAAAAGCTTGTGAAAAACCACCCAAAAATGCTCCACCCTACTGCACACCAGTCTTTGTACATTTTTTGCCTCAAAACCACCTGAATTTTATAAACATGGCATTGAAAAGCTTGTAGGACGTTGGCAGAGTGTCATTGATTCCGATGGAAAATATATACTAGATTAAAAAGTTTCAGTTGAGTTTTTTTTTGTCCTTCAAATTCCAATCTAAAAAACAACATTACTTACAGGATGACCTGATATATGCAAAGAATCAGTATGGGCTAAATTTTTTAATTGGTACTGTACATCACTAGTCAAGTTGATAGATTTGTGGGATAATTTTCATGAAAGGAGGAAGCTTTAGTAAGGATGGATTACATCTTAGTAGAAAGGGAACCATTTTATAGGGATGTACCGATATCACACCTTAGCTGATAACCGATATCAATATTTAAAAATAGTATCAGCCGATAACCAATACTGATATCCAGCAGCTAGGGTTTATTAGTTCATCATATTTTTGTAACATTCATAATTTATTTTGTGTGTTGAAAATTTGGCAACAAAGCAATAATCCTTTTCATTAAAGGTGGCAACACTGCATTAGATGTCACTTTTGTGGGTAAAACTTATGTGCTACATTTCTTAGGACCTAGGCTATGATTAAAACAAAATAAAAGGCTATGATGAAAAAATAATGAGTTACGCGAAGTGATAAAACAATAAAATATTGGAAATTTCATCTTCCAAATAGTCTTTTATTCATATTTTGGAAAAGTCATACTTTTGAAATAATGGCCAATATTTTTTAAAACCGGGCAATACCAATACCGATATATCTGTACATCCCCTACCATTTTATATGGGAGACTTTTAGAGGACACACAAGTTCTTTGGGGTTTTGAAAGATAACTTTAGATCAACAGAGGGTATAAGACATTAGGGTGTATGTATATGTAAAGTTACTACTGTTGGGGTCTTAAATACAGATTATGTCAGAAATAGGCATATCAGCTATCTAGCCAAAAGTAGTGAAGCAATTAAAACTGAAGGGTTGAGGTATTTTTATACAAATGCAAGGAGTCTTAGGAATAAGAAAAATGAATTATTTAGTTATATGATTAGTGAAAATCTGGATATAGTTTGTATTAATGAGACTTGGATTCATGATGCAATATTCGATGACACTATTAGAACAGAGAGAGTTAAATAGCTATACAATGAATATTTATCAGAGAATGGAGAGGCAGAGGTGGTGGTTTGGCCTTATACATTAAGAATGATTTAACTTCAGTTCAGAACATGATAGTACGTACAGTCAACCCTCGACTTAGGTAACTCATCTCGGAATGGATTAATTACGTAACTCGAAAATGACGTAAGTCGAACCCCAAAATACATGTAAATTGGGTAATCCGTTCCAGGACCCCCAAAAAGTTGAAAATAATAAAATAACTAAATTTTTTGATAAAAACAGTATATAAACATAATTATAATGGTAATTAATAATTATTATTAAGAAACACCATCTGTAAAAGAAAATACATATTAAAAATTAATAATAAAAAATTAATTTGGACTTACATTGGAGAGAGTTATAAAGGGTGATCCAGAGAAATGGGACCCAAAAGAAACCCCTGTAACTCTTAAAGTATAAGTCCTTTTATAAAATCATACGCATCATTCGAAAGAGGATAGTTACAAGTTTGTACAGGATTGTATAGGTTTTGAAAATACAAGACAAGATAAGATACAAAACAAAATAAAAGTGTTAGTTAAAACTAACCCTTCAAGATGACTGCATGGACTGTGGAACAGCTGTGTTTCATAACTGAGCAATATTATGAGCATGGAAGAAGTGTAGTTTCAGCTCAAAGATCTTTCAAGACAAATTTTCAGATGTCAAAATCACCTTCTAAGAGCTGAAACTACACTTCTTCCATGCTCATAATATTGCTCAGTTATGAAACACAGCTGTTCCACAGTCCATGCAGTCATCTTGAAGGGTTAGTTTTAACTAACACTTTTATTTTGTTTGTATCTTATCTTGTCTTGTACTTGTATTGTCAAAACCTATACAATCCTGTACAAACTTGTAATTATCCTCTTTCGAATGATGCGTATGATTTTATAAAAGGACTTATACTTTAAGAGTTACAGGGGTTTCTTTTGGGTCCCATTTCTCTGGATCACCCTTTATAATGCACAGTAAAAATAACGATGAAATAACATGAAATACCCGGCATCCTGCCAGCGAGTGGTCATGCACTGCATTTGCGATTACGCAGCTATTACACAACACAAATCAATTACAGTCAATGGGGGCTTCTCGTAACTCAAAATTACGTAAGACGGTGATGATGTAAGTCGAGGGTCAACTGTATTAAACACGGTAGAATCAATTTGAGTTACTATTTTTGTATCAAGCAAAGAGTACCAGTATATTTGGATAAGTATCAGGTCATCCCATAAGTAATGTCATTTTTTATGATAGATTAAGTTTAAACTAGTCCTACTCGGTTTAAACAAATTTTCCAAAGGTTATATCTAAGAGGAGATCTATCGTGTTTTGCTACATACTTTACAGACCTTGACCAGTGAAGACGTGTGTTTTGCTCTATGTGAACCCCTCATAAACATGGCAGTATCAGAAGAGCATATCAGGCATATAATGCTTTACGAGTTCAAAAAGGGAATAGTGCTACTGAAGCAACGCGAAACATTCAGGATGTTTATGGCAATGATATTCTGCATGTGAGGAAATGTCAAAGATGGCTTCAAAAGTTTAGGAATGGTGACTGCTGTTTGACAGATGCAGCACGCTCTGGACACCCTGCTGAGTTTGATGATGACCTGCTGTTAGCCACACTTGAAGAAGACTGTTCAACAACTGTCGAAGAATTGGCCCAGAAACTCAATTCATCCCTGTCCACCATCCATCAACATTTGCAACAACTCAGGAAAGTGCCTAAGTTAGGAAAATGGGTGCCACATGAATTGTCAGTCAACAATCTGAGGGTGCAGGTAAACATTAGCACAGCTCTTAATTCCTGTGAACTCCAAGATCTGTTTTTGCACCATTTAGTGACTGGTGATGAAAAGTGGATACTGTACCAGAATGTTAAGCACCGTCGACAGTGGGTTTGTGCCGGAGAACCAGCGACACCACAGCCAAAATCAAATCTTCACCCTAGGAAGGTGTTGCTTAGTGTTTGGTGGGGTAAAGGTGGTGTAATACACTTTGAAACCTTACCACACAACCAAACAATCACCACTCAAGTCTACTGTCAACAACTGGATCGATTGAACACTGCACTAAAAGAAGAGAGACCTTCTTTGGTTAATCGGAACGGAGTCGTGTTCCACCACGACACTGCACATCCTCATACTGCTCAGATCACTTTTACAAAAATTGAGGAGCTTGGGTGGGAAAAATTTCCACATCCTCCAGACCTTGCGCCTTCAGATTATCATCTCTTCAGGAGTCTGCAAAACTAGCTTCACGAGAAACAGTATACTTCTTTAGATGACCTGCACACCAGTCTTTGTACGTTTTTTGCCTCAAAACAGCCTGAATTTTATAAAAATGGCATTGAAAAGCTTGTAGGACATTGGTAGTGTGTCACTGATTCTGATGGAAAATATATACTACTAGATTAAAAAGTTTGTAGTTTTTTTTTTGTCCTTCAAATTCCGATTTAAAAAACAACATTACTTATGGGATGATCTGATACATTTCACAGACCTCCAAACCAATCACAGGAAGTTGATGGTAGTATGGTTCAGGAAATAAATAAAGGTCATAGTGCTAGAACATTACAGTGCCTGCAAAAAGTATCTGCCACCCATCCCTAAAATGTTTTTTAAACTTTTATCATTAATTTATGCAGACCTACCTACCTAGTATTTTGTCATCTCTCCTTTCACCCTTTTTACTTCTTTTATGTGGTCTGGCATTGACAGAGCAAGTTTTTCACAGTATTCTGGAATTATTTCTGTGCACCACAGTGATTTCAGGGCTTCTTCCAATTTTGAGAGTGAACTAGTACCGTATCTCTAATCTTGAAGCTTATTTTTGATGATTGTCCACATATTCTCTATGGGATTTTCAGGTCTGGGCTAGTCCAACACTCACTTTCTTGTTTTTAAGCCACAAAGAGACACTTTTAGCCCTGTGACATGGGGCCCCATCATGTTGAAACCATGCACTAGAGTGAATGTTCATGAATGTCAGTAAATGGTTGGTCAGTACATTTATGTACATTTTTCCATTCATTGTTGTGTTGTGGCAAAAAATACAAACCTCGGTGATCATAGGCTCTACAATTTTTACAGTGTATGGTATTTGGGGTCCATCCTTCCTGCTGGGCTTCTAACAATTCCAGGCCTAGATGAAAATGTTTTGAAGGTAGATTCATCAGTAAACATAACTTCTTTCCATTGTTCTGGTGTTCAATTTTCATTTTTCTTACAAAATTCAATCTATTTTTTCTTCATACATGCTGTTAACAACAGTTTTTGGGCTGGACACCTTGCTAGTAGTTTTAGGTCCTTTTGGAGACATTCTTGAATGGTACAAATAGAGATGTCCAAGGAATTTAGGATTGTCATTCTTTACCTATCTAGGGTCTAGTCAACAACAACTACCTAGTCCCTTGCTTCTCAAAAGGTGACTATAGTAAATTCATGGAGTTGTTAGGCTCAGTAAAGTGGGATAATGAATTTGCCAATAAAAGTGCTATTGAGATGTGGCCTACATTTAAAGAAATTTTAGAGGCTGTACAATGTAGGTGTATCCCTTTCAGAACTGTTAGGAGTAACAAGATTAGGGAACCTTTGTGGTGGAATAGAGAAACAGCTAAAATGATTAAAAATAAAAAAAGAGCATTTAGGGAATTTAGAGTGACAGTGTTTTGGACTTGGATAATTATAGGCAGTTAAAAAATAAGCTAAATAGTTTGATTAGGAAGAGTAAAAGGCATACAGTAGTGAAATAAATCTAGCTAAAAATAGCAATAAAAATCCAAATAAATTCTTTAGTTTTTATAAATATAATAATAAAAAGCATGATAGGATTGACCCAATAGAACATGATGATAGAATATTTGAAGATCAGGATATTATTGATATTTTTAATGATTATTTTAGGTGTTTTTACTGAAGAAATTTTAAATAACTTTGATTTTAATTCTTTAGATCCTGTAAATTCAGGCATTCTTGATCATATTCATATAAGGAAGGATGATGTTAGGCAGGTGATTCATATATTGAAGTCAAAAAAAGCTACTGGACCTGATAATATATATGCTAGGATTCTCGGAGAAGGGGAGGTATGGAAAACTATACATGCCTACAACATGGTATCATATGTGGTATCTTTATTTCTTAATTAAATACAAATTATTAATTCATTGAATTAAATATCTACAAAATTGCCTTGGAATTAGCAACATAGTCTATTGGGAATGAAAATAATTGCCATACCTACATAGAACCCAATATGGAGGCATTGGGTCCACATAAGAAACACGCATTATTTTGTATCAAAATTTTCCATTGCTGATGCATGAAAATTACTTTGAGAGAAGATTAGATGTCTGGGGACTTTGTAAAGTCAGTGAAATTGAAGACAAAGGAATTTATATTAGCACCAGAGTGGGAAGTTCCAAGCAATGCTTTAAGCAAGGGACATAATTAATCTTCCTATAAATTCTGAGTGAATATAAAACTAAAAACTCAAAAAGGATAGGCCTATTCCTTTAGGTACTTAAATATAGTATTGCCTATATTAATTAAACCAAATAAACTCATTGTGTAACTCCATCATCTATGGACCTACATTGAAAGAGATCATCACACCCTACAACCAGAAACGAGGACCAACCAAATAATAAGGTATGGTCATTTTCTTTCTTTACCATTAGGCAGTGCTAAAATATCAATGGCAAATAAATTTAACATTAACCAAAAAAAAAACACTAGGTACTTAAGGAGGTCCTTTGAAGACCTCCACAAACATGTTATATAGGATTTTTGTTAACTCTCTACCAATATCTGCTGGAAATTTCCAATGGATGAGGGTAATGGCAATAAACCATAACCCTATATAGTTTTTTTGATATGGTGGCTCATGTTGGGAGGGCAATTACCCATAAGGCCCTATATAGTTTTTTTTATATATATGGTGGCTCATACAGGGACCCAACCCCTCTAAAATTTACGCTAACACAAACAAAGGCTAGGCCAATAATAACCATAACAAAGCCTCATTTAACATGCTTAACTCACTTTAGGTTCTATATGAAATAGGTCTGCTTCACCCTAGGCCTACTTAGTAAGCCCATCATATAGGTCTATTTAGTAGGCCCACTGTACCTTAATGAATAGGTCTAATATACTCATACACCTAGGCCTACTTCAATTTACAACTTAGACCTACTAAAAGCCTACATCTCAAAGTAGGCCTTACTCTTCACACTCAAGGCCTATCCTAATTAAAAACACTTTGTACATTTTTAATTCAACATGTGGTGTAGGTTATAAAATTTATTTCAGCAATTTAACTCACTCATAAAACTCAAACATCACAAAATTAAACTCAGAACTTTATCACACAGACCTAAAGCAATTGCACAAACTTATTTACCCATATATAGACATAACCCATTCTAAGTCCTATTTTACATGTGATGTGATGAGATGAAATGTCGGAGGTCTAGCCTTTTCAACTGCGCCTCCTGATGTCTTCATCCTCTGTGCTGTGCTGTGCTTTAACCATTTCATATTGTATTTTCCAGAATTTATATAGTACCATACCTATTTTTTGTGGTCTACGGGGCTCCAATAAACCATTAGAGGTATGTACAGTAAAACTAAACATACCTTACAAAAGAGAATTTAATCCTGCATTTAATGAGAAAATTAAAACTTGGTGTTCCCGCCATTGGCTTCCAAGACATCCTAAATTTGCTTTGGGTAGCTTGCAAAAGTGATGTGAATAGATCTTGATCATTACGCAAATTTGCTAAAAGTTTCAATGTGTTGCATCATTGTATCCTTTGAAAATCTATTTGCTGCAGGTTCTTGAAACAAGACACATTCAACCTTGTCCTTTATAACTGATTCAATGTGTTCACAGACATTCAGGTCAGGCGAATTTCCTGGCCATTCTTCATTTCCAAAGAAATCAATCTCATGGTTCCGCAACAACTATTGAGTGGCTAATGCCTTAAAGCAGGGGGCCTTATCATGCAGAAGTGTGACCTGATCGACATCCATAACATTGTTTGGGTTTCTTAGAAAAGGAATGACATGCTGGGATAGAATAATATCACGAAAATACTGTCCATCCCAACTCTGACCATTTGGCTTCAGCACCCACATGAGCTTCTTTGCAGTGAACAAAACAAACACACCAACACAGACAGCTAAATGCATGAAATCATCCACATCCCAATCTTCAAGATAATGGGCAAACCACATTCTGTCATCGATGTTAAGTTGAGTTTTTCTTGGCTTTGGAAGTTCATGCCAAGGCTTTAAACCTTGCCTATGATGGTACAGTTGAATGATCTCGCCACTAATGATCTTTCCTCTCAACACTTCAATCTCTCTAGAAAGTTTAGCACAGCTTTTTTTCCGCTTACGCATACCACTTTCAATGATGTCCTTTGTTTCCTGAGAGTGGGGCAAATTTGGGCACCCAGATTTGGTTGTATCCATTTCACATTCATCCAAAGTTTTATTCCAATTTCTTTTGACGAAGTCCTCACTTCTTCGCAACTTTTTGGCAACCCATGAACGTGTTATAAAGGTGGCTCCAGCATCACGAGCTTCCTGAAATGTTATTGCTCGTATGCAATCTATCACACGTTGCCTCTCCGAATTACCAATTAATTAAGAAGCCATTATATTATCACTTTATCAGCTAGAGTAATTTTAATACCTGCAATAAATAAAGAATTTTACATATTTTTATAATCACTAAAAACTATTTTGATATAAGTAAACATGTAAGCTGCAAATGGGGGGGCTAAGGTTTTTTGGAACCCCTTATATTTTCCTTCCTAAAGATAAACCCCCCAATAATCTCCTCTTTGTCTGCCTTGAATGGCTGTTTTAATTCAATGGCTTTTACTCTCTCCTCCCTGTAGGCACTACAGTCCAACAAGAAATGCTCCAAGTCTTCTTTTTCATATGCACACATGGGGCATTTGGTGTCCCCTCCTATAAATCTATTTCTGTCAATAAGTTCTAAATTATTTGCCCTACATCTGTACAATATGGTTGAGGCTGGGGTGTTGTCATATATATCCTCTGTGTCTCCAATGTTTCTTTTCCATTTCCTATATATTTTTAAACTTTCCTTTCCATCCATATCTTTCCTCCAGTGGTCCTCACTCCTCATCCCAGGTACATAGTTTGTTTGCCAGTTCTTGTTTTTTGCAATCTTTTAGATATTTTATATTTATTCTTAAGTCAATCATATATCCCTCAACCCATCCACTTCTCTCTTGTTTCTTCTTTTACTTTTCTAAATATTTCACCTACCAACCTGCCTGTGCCATTTTTCAAGATACTTTTTACATAGTTGAGCTTTCCTTTCATTATTCTTGTTCTCATCATTGATGCCCCTATTTCTCCCCTCAAACCACTCACAGCCACACTTCTTTGTGCTGATAGCATCGTTCTGTATACTCCATTCTCATATTTCTGTAGCTGTTGAATTTCTGTTTTGTTTAGTTCTATAATAGTCATTCCATATGGTCAATTCCATATGAAATCACCCAAATTTTGAACAACTTCCCAGGTCACCATCTCAGAAAATTCTGAAAAAATTATCATTTGAAATTCTATCCAACTTATGCACAAATCCCAAATTTTAGGTCAATATTACTTATAATTTTTGAGATACAACAATTTGAAATTATGCTTTTTTTTCCTTATTTTTTGGCATCATTGGCAAAATCACACAAATGTCCAACTTTAGGCAACCATATCTTTTTTGTTTATCCCTTCACAAGAGTGATATGTGGTATATATGGTAAACAGTAGTCATAGAATCCATATTTGATGTCAAATCAAACCTATCTCTTATAGTTTGCCATCTACAAGGCTTCAAAAATTAAAGAAAGCTTAAAAATTCACTAATGGTTACCTTCTTTTTACTGGTACTGATAAAAACTATCCATACTTGAGAGCTGAAATTAATTTTACAGTTTGTCACAATGTATTTGTAGTCAGAAATGCTTTCAAAAGCTCTCTCTTATCTATAGAATTGGAAACAATAAATAATAAAAAAATTGGAAAACTTTATTTTTGCAAAAAGAAGCCTACATTCATGCCATTATTACCCCATCAGGACAGTTAGCCATCACTTTCATATTTTTACCATATGTTCATATACATTTAGGCAAACTACAGTCACAGTTTGGTTGTCAGCTTCCTTCAATTTAATTTTTTTTTCAAAATTACCATAATTTACACAAAAATGCAAAGTAAAAATATCAGAGTAACATGAATATATTTCAGCATTACACATACATATATCATAAAAAATGATCATCTGAAACATTCGAGAATTACAGATACAACTTTATATCCTTCTGTCATTTAATAAGGGACCTGAAACTGAAAAATATTTCTGAAATCAAGATTCCAACTTAAATATTCAATTTGTTAAATTCACCATGTCCTCAATTTAGTAAATATGTACTGCTTAAACATGTGTTAAAAGTGAAGTTCCTACAAATGAATTACTTGATTACTCAACATTCATCTCATACTTAAAGCACTCTAAAGAAATGTAGGAAATAGTGTTTGAATTTTGTTAAGGTCACTTGGGTTTAGGGTATAATGATGAGCACCTCTTCCCTGGACAGTTGGTGAACTTACTACACAGATAACATGTTAGAATGGCACCCAGCATTCATCTGTTCTTGATATTGCTGGCCAAGACAAAACACTTGTGTGTGATCTTTTCATGAAAGTGACAAACATCAGAATGTTCATCAGAATGATCTTTTATATTACCCACATACCAGTTTCCATCATAAACACATGCTACATATTTGCCAACATTTTGATCTGTGAGATCTGCCTATGGTCACAGTGGTGTAAGAACTTTGTCCTTGTCACTCTCAAATTTTAGAGGAGAACAGTCCAGAACACAAGCACTTGTGTTCAGTTCCTGACAAAGAACTACTTCTGGCTTAAAATCTTCAACTGATCCACAAGACCTACTGGTACCTGCTCCATCATCCAGTAGAGGCTGTAGGCATTGTTCTTCATATTGTGTGGGGCACTTGCTGCACTCTGGGCACAGATTTTGTCCTGGTTTTATATTCATCATCCTGGCAGTGTCACTGTCTACAGTGTGTAGTAGACACAAAAATAATCGGCCGATAATTCTTTTTATATACTGTATAAGTTTATAGCACTATATGGTTACTGAATTACGCCGCTTATACCTATTATACTGGTAAATAGGAGCACACAATATAAAACGTAGGCCTAATATCTAATATTTTTTTATCTAATATTAATCTAATATTTTTAGAACTATTTACATATTCTAATTCTTTAATTTCTTTTACAGATTAAATTAAGCATTTTAATGAAAGTTGCCAAGAAATTTTATATTTTTGTTACAAATTTAAATAACAAAGCCCTTATGGCTCCAAGCATTGCATGGAAATACTTTAAAGTAGATAAAAATAACAAAATTATTTGCAAATGCACCATATGCAATGTTTCCATCTCAAATTTTGTTTATCATTAGAGAGTAGGTTAAGACCACTTTTGTTTTGCAACAGGAAAGCCTAAATGGATTCTTTTGTTCAGTAAGGTACAATAATTTTTTTGTTTTAATAAATGGAGTGATAATGGAGTAAATTAATTCAATAATACTCTGCCTATTATTCTCCAAACAATGCAAATTGGTAGAACATATTTAATAAAAAACAAGCAAAATATTATTTAAGTTCATTCCATGTCTAGGATAACTGAAATTCTTAAACCAGGGATGCAATTTCTGTAATGTAATAAACAAAGATGACCGAGTATGAAAACCGATTAATCGGCAAAAAAAAGCCGATGACCGATTAATTGGCAAATGGCCGATATGGCCGATTACCAATTGTCAACCGATTAATCGGTGCAACCCTAATTAAAACAAAGAAACAACAGTTTTCAGCAGAAGGTAGAGACATTCGATGAAATGTTTGATATTTGCACTTGTACTTGTACTTGTTACGATAAAAAATCAGTTGAACGGATTGCAGATGTGATATTAGCATTCCAATGACTGAGTGGGAGTCTTTTGTGGGGCAGAAACAAAGAAAAAACCAACTAGGACCAATCGACAGAGTAATGACTTCCGCAAGAAAAAGGACTCACGATAGAGTTAAAGGATTAGAAAGAAGAGCCAAGATAAGCCTAGATATGAATGTCGCCTCAACCAACAAACTGGACCCTTTACATATTATGGAAGATGAGAGCATGGAAATTGATGATGACAGCGATGATATTGACTTTGTTCTGGATTTTGAGCTGAGAGAAAACTATCAGAACAGAATTATTTATGATAACAATAACAGCAGATAGATACTGTGTAAGTTACAGAGCTACTGCAGCTATAGTAAATGCAACTTTGAAGGATATGGGAATATTAGACAAAACCAATATGTTGGATAGGAAAAAAGTGGAAAGAGAAAGAATGTGTGTGGATAAAAAGAACAATCAAAGTGAAATCAGAGAACACACAGATTGAAGGCATTGGATTTGATGGTAGAAAAGATCAAACTAAGACAAAGAAGGGAATGGAGTACGAAGAACATTATGTAATAGTCAAAGAACCTGGCGATGTTTACATGGATCATATAGCTCCAGATAACGGAACTGCTGCTTGTATTGCAGATGAAATAACTTTTATAGTTGATTCTAATAGCAAAGAATCCCTCAAAGCTTTGCTATGTGATGGCACCCCAGTGAACACTGGCAGGATTGGTGGTGCTAAAATTGATTGAATTATATCTGGATAGGCCGGTACAATGGCTGATTTTCCTTTTGCATGCAAACAAACTGCCCTTCAGGCACGTATTTGAAGCAATTGATGGAAAAACTTCAGGACCAAACACCTTCAAAGGTTCTCTTGGAAATAAACTCCCAAGAGGATTTGACCAAACTGGATATAGTTGATTATACCCCTGTAGAGGGCAACATTAAAGAAGTTTCAGCCAATATTGTTAAAAGTTTTAGCAGTGACCAAAAATATATGTATGAAATGTTCACTAGCATACAATCTGGACGCATCTCACAAGCGTTAGCCACCAGATCCCCAGGTGCCCTCCATCATGCAAGATGGCTAACACAAGCAAACAGGATCCTGCACTTATATGTCTCTACACGGAATCCAGACAAAAACATCCAAGACCCAGTAAAAATTATAATGGTTTTGGATAAAGTCTCATCCAAAGGCAAATGAGGGAGCATCTAATTTTTGGTATATCATGCACTTGCTTAAAGGCTTAGATAAAAAGCATCAGATGATTATGGTGTGTGTCCTCAGAAATAATGTCTATTTTGCCCACCCAGAGAATATCTTACTCTCAATGATACATACGAAGAGAGGTCAGAGAGCTGGCTCCTCAGCACATCATTCAAGCAAGAACTAGGAGCACCAATGTGAGAAATTTTGAGCTGCCAAAAACACTGAACTTTGAAGCAGACAATTATCCTAACATGATCGACTGGGACAACGAAACCATCACCCCTCCACCTATTTTACAGAATTTGACAAATGATGATGATCTTAAAGTTCGAAATGAACCACTTCAACTTATTCCTTTTCCCTGTCACAGCCAGGGAGTAGAACATGCTGTAAATGTGGTAACAGAAGCATCACAAGATAGAATTGGTTACGAAAACAGACAAATTTATTTTGAATGTACTGGAGTTGAGAAAAAAGCTACCTGTGTTCCAATGGAAAGGCCAGTGGTATCAGTAATTTACAATTTTAAATTTCTTAAGGTGAATATTTTGGTTTTAGTATGCTTCAATGGATTCTTTAAGTAGGGTTGCCAACTCCATGAAGTTTGAAAAAAGGACAAGAACATCAATTCCAATATACTGTCTACAGGGTCAGGGAAAGAAGTAAAATTTTATTTATATTTTATTACAATTTATACTGCATACTCTTTTATTGCATATTTTCTTAAAGGAAATATTTTTATTGATATACAGATATTGACCTATTGAGTCATGCATTGACAAAATTTATGGTAACTTAATATTTATTTATTGTTAAATTTATACTTTTCTTGATTTTTTGCAGATTTCAGTAAGAGAATATCATTTTTTATTTTTTTCGCAAAACCCAAACAATTATCCTTTAAATTGAAATAAACAAAAAGCTCACTTTTTATTAGTTCAACCGAACATTGGTTTCTATCATCACGCGATTGAGCGTTCATCACACTGAAAATTCTTTCGCAATATGCAGATGTTCCAGAAATAGATAAAACAAAAGATACTACTTTGAAAATATTCACAAATTTGAAATCACTATGTTTCAATAGCAGGTGTCATTTGCTGCCTGTATTTGTACACTTCAAATTTATATAAGGTGAGGAAATTACTATGATTATTGCGTAAATAACGTACCTATTTGTTGACACTTTCTCGCCTCAGGGAATTCTGGAGACTGGAGAAGAACTGAACGAATCGAGATGGGTTCTGCAATCTACATAGAAGTGATTGCCAAGTTTTATTTAAGAAACGCAATCCTACAGGCCTGCTACACGGAACGTTAATATTGAGGTGAAGAAATGAACTTATAAAATGTTACTCGACTTAAGACTAATTATTTCCTTTTAAACAAAAGTTTTATTACAAAACTGTTGTTTGGAACAAGATTGTTATCAGAAAAGGACAAATGGCATCCTTTCTGAACTCAATAAAGGACAAGGACAAAAATCTACAAAAAAGGAAGGTTGGCAACCCTATCTTTAAGTAATATACAGGAGAAAGATTTCTTATATATATATACCAGTGGCGTGCATTTAGGGCATGCAGGTCATGCACTGCATGACCATTGATTTTTCGTAAATACAAAAATAAATTTTAAAAAGTAATTTATCTAACAACATTTAAAAGCAGTAAAAAATTACTTAAAAATTGAATTAATTTGTTTGAGAGAACTAAAGGAAAATATTTTTTTCTTAAGCCATAATAAAACATCGTTTTTCTTGCATCCCAGATGCAACAAACGAATTGCATTAGTGTGGCCATTGAAAAATCCTCCGCGAGTCAGTAGTGACTCAAATTCTTTTTCGTTAAATATCGTCGACTCACATGCAATTCCAAAAATGCATCCTGCATTTAATGCTACCCGTGCCAGTGTTCGGTGAGGATGTGCGCGTTCTGTGTTTTAACTTTTATTGCCACTTAATTTATTCATTTCTTAAATATCTTTCAAAATATCAGCCCTAATGGGTGAAATGTGTGTTATAGAAGAACTTTTGAAGAATGGTTTTTCAAAGAGACTTTGAAGCGAGACAATTAATTATAAATCATGGAAGGCCTATACCGAAATTACCTAATTTACGGAGTTCCAACAAGAAATGTGTGAGGCATTTTCAAACTAATTTATACGAAAGAAAAAACTGGTTAACAGGATGTGCTGAGTTAAATAAGTTATTTTGCTGGCCATGCTTGTTATTTAATTTAGAAAAAACTGTTTGGAATGAGAAGGGATACGATGATTTAAATAATCTACATATGGCTATGCTAAAACATGAATGTTCTCAAAGACACACAAAATCTCTGATCGATCTTAAAACATTCGGAAATGTTCGCAGAGACTTACAATTAGATATTCATAAAAGACAAAGCATACAGCAGCATAATGAAAAGGTTAAACAAAACAGAGCTATTATGCGAAGATTGATTGATGCAGTTATTTTTTTTAGGTCGACAAGAGTTATCATTTCGTGGTCATTTTGAATCTGATGCATCCAATAATTGCGGGAATTATAAAGAACTTTTATATTTATTCAGTAAGTATGATGAAAAATTGGCAAACCATCTAGATACAGCTTCTATTTTCTCGGGTCTCTCAAACAGAATACAAAATGACTTGATCGATGCGGTTCAAAAGGCAATGTTGAATGAAATAGAAAATGAACTTAATCAGGCAAAATTTGTTGCTATTCTTCTAGATGAAACGTCCGATGTATCAAACTATTCACAACTTTCAACTGTTTTGCGATATGTTACAAAAGATTGTGTTGCTAAAGAGCGATTTATCGGGTTTAACGATGTGAGTGCAGACCGTTCAGCAAATGCTTTATCTGAACACGTATTTAAATGCATTGAAACTTGGAAGTGTGAAAATAAATTAGTTGCACAAACCTACGATGGTGCTGCTACAATGGCAGGACAATTAAATGGGTTGCAGTCAAAGGTAAGGCAGAAATATGAATCTGCAATCTTTATTCATTGTTGTGCCCATGTGCTAAATTTAGTTCTTTCACAAGCATGCTCTGCTATGAAAGAATGCAAAATATTTTTTTCTACAATAAATGGACTGGGTACATTTTTTACTAAATCACCCAAAAGAACCAATGCGTTGGATAATATTGTTAAAAAAAGATTTCCCAAAGCTGCAGCAACTAGGTGGAATTACTCCTCATCTCTAGTTAATACCGCAAAAGAAAATCTAGATTTCTTAAACAGCCTTTTTGAAAACATCATTGAGAATCCTGAATCATGGGATGAAGTCACTATAAATTCTGCAATTGGATTCCGACACAATTTAAAAGATCCTGATTTCCTGTTTTTATTAGAAGTATTTAGTGATATATTTTCCTTCACTGATGTTTTATTTAACATCCTTCAGACCAAAAATCTTGACATTGTGTATTGCAAAGAGCATATAGATAAAACTAGAACAATGCTCAAAAATAAACTGGACGACTTTTCATGTTTTATGAAACTTTGGAGGAAAAATATGGCATAGATGCAGCAAACCAAACTAAGAGATGCAGGAATAAATCTGACCAATCTGTTGACCCACAACAGCATTACAGAATCCTCTATAACAAAATTATTGGCACAATAGTTGACCAATTAAAAGTAAGATATTCATCATTAGAAGAGCTTAAATTCCTGGAGCTTCTCAATTTTAGCAAAGCTGAAGAATATTGCAAAAAATTTCCAGTGGATGCTTTAAATTCGTTAAAGGCCACTTATGGTGATTTTTTTGATATAATTCGTCTTCAGAGTGAACTATGTGTTTTGTATTCAATGGAGGACTTTATAAAGCAAAGTGTATGCAATTTAATGCATTATATTTATACCAAGGATCTTATTGATGCTATGCCAGAACTCCAAGCTTTGCAATTTGGTTTTGACAATTCCTTCTACGACTGCCTCTGTAGAGCAATCCTTTTCTGCATTGAAGAGAATTAAAACTTACCAAAGAAATACAACAGGAGAGCAAAGGATTTCAGGGTTAGCCCTTATGTCTATTGAAAAAGATTTGCTCCAACATTTAATTAAATCAGAAGATTTCTATGAAAAGATAATAAACATATTTGTCCTGGGATCGAAGAATTGAATTAATTTATAAATGAGGTAAGTAAATAATAATTCTTATTTTTTATAGGTCTTTTTTTAATTTAGATGTACTTATCAGTGATCCCATTACTATGTTACGAAACTAAATGGTTCCTCTTATTGAATTAATTTAAGAAATAATTCAGTAGAATGCATGAGTAACCATGGGCATCCGCAAGGGGGGGCGGCAAGAGGGGGCAGTTGCCCCCCCCCCCCCTGGAAATTTATGTTCGCCCACGCAATGGCTTCTATAATTCTATTGCAGCTTAGTCAGTGTTTAGTTTCCAATTTAATGGCTGAAATAGTTAAAATTTGTTTGGCTTCCGGGTCCCCAACCCCGCTGGGGAAGCTTACAATGCTCCCCCAGACCCCCTAGCTGCATGCTCATGCACTTCATCGAAACATGCTCTTGATAACCCATCGTCTGTGGTTGATGCAAATGCATCACAGATATTTTTTGACACCATTCTTTTCCATGAAAATGTATCATTAGTTAAAATTCGTTTGGCTTATGGGGCTCTGGCCCAGACCCGCTGGGGGAGCTTACAGCGCTCCCCCAGACCCCCTAGCTGCATGCTCAGTTATCATTTTTGTAGCCGAGCCCCCTCTTGGAAAAATTCCTGCGGATGCCCCTGTGAGTAACTATTGCATGCCCAACCTCGAAGGTCACTGCACGCTGTCGCGGGTGACTCGACCCGCAACTACTTCACGTTTGCAGCTGGTCTTAATTTGCGTGAATGTGTTGAACCCCCAAGATGGACACACTGATCTCTCCCTTCGACTTTTTCCCTCTACTCACAATTAACTGCTTTACTTTAATCGCTATTGATTAATCCGTATTAACACCAAAGCAGCCTCGAAGAATTGCTAATATAATTACTTTTAACGGAAATGCCTATGGGAACATTAACCCCCTCTTCAGTGGCTCAAGATGATAACAGGGCAAAACTGTACAAAGTTAGGGACCCTGCAAAATCAATTCCATCCAGGATCCAGAGAATGAATAGCGAAGTGGGAATGCGAAAGTCACAGGAAAAAATTGGGTTTATTTGTAAAAAAAATGCTATTTACATACATTATACGTCTCTCTCACCTTCATACATGCTCATTCACCCACACAACCTTCCACACAATTTTCATTCACCATACAGATCAAGATATTTTAATGGAATGCTTTACACTTGAATTTTCTTATAAATTTCATTAATACTTATTCTTTACAATACCATATTTTACTATTTCTAATACTTGAGTCCCTCTTGAGACCCCTATCTAGTCCTTAACTGGACTCTGGAAAGTCATTTCCTTGCAAAGGAAATCCTTCCTATCCTTCCTAGGCCTTTTAGGATACATCCTACGGTGGCCACTCTTAAATTATTCTAATTCCAGGTGTTCTGGACCTACTCAGGAGGTCTCCCTTATGGGGCCCTTTACAATAGTAGGTAATGGTCTCCTGACCACCTAGGCCTATCCTGCCAGTATCTTGAGGAGTCACCCTTAGGGGCCCCTCTTACAAACTGGTGGACTAAATCCATCTACATCAAGCCTGTATAGTTTTTCCCTTTTCCTTTGTTTTGTTCTTTAATCAATCAAACTAGATGATCACCTAACATGACTTCTTGAGGTGCTATGACTGAAGAAATTACCCTGCCAGAAGGATAAATAATATAAATTTTAACACTTACGTTATGTTGTTTGACTTAAATATATATTTCATTTTCTGATATCATTAAATTCGCCCTTTGGGCTACAAAAACAGGGACCCTCACCTGCCAGGTCCTCTCGACACATATTTCCCTTCGAGCCACCACCAGAGGAGGGGATGCCCCCAGTGGCTAGGTATTTATCTCAACATGCTGCTGAAAAATATGCTTCCTGAAAAGATAGATAAAAACTAAGCAAAAGGCTAGGACCTCAGTTAGTTGAGGGTGAAATTATAGGGATCTCTCGGACCCCCACATCTCTCCCCTCACCCTCAACTCCACAAGACCCCACCAGATTCGCTCAACTTCTCTCTACCTTCTCAACATCAGGCTCTGGCAAGCGAGTTCCTTACATTTCTTAAGTTTTCTTTCTTAATAAACATACATATATATGGTACGTACATACATAGAATATATATATATATATATACAGTATATATTATATATATATGAAAATATATATACTTCCATACAATATACATAACAAACCAAATTCTATCCAACACACCCCATACCCCACACCCCACTCGCCACTCACCCCCCCAAAAACCCTTCTGAAATTCATCTCCCAGTGGTTCCCTTTCTGGACCTGGCAGGGTTCTTTTTCTTTCATTTCTTTCTTACTTACTACCCATCACCAAACCCATTACCTCTTTTGTTATGTACAATTTATATCTACATTACTCCTCCTTTCCCCGCTGTTTCCGCTCTAGTACCTGCGGTTGCACCCATGGTACCTCGATGACTCTTCCTCTCTGCCTAGTTAATCGGCTCTCCGGCTCAACCTTCTCTTCTTCACCCCTTTCTCTTCCTAACCATTTTTTCATCTCTGTAACCTTACCCTGAACTTCCCCACAAAACTCCTCTAGATGGTCCCTTCGCTCTAACTTTTCATCTTCTGGACCAGACCCTTCCTGAAGAACTCTATACTCCTGTAGTATGCTCTCCAACAGGAAAATCACACTCCCTTGTGTAATGGACTTGTTAGTCTCCCTTTTTTTCATCCTGCCCTGGACCCGGCCCTGATCCTTCATCTTTCATCTCCCATTCCTCTCACAATTCAGTCCAATCTCCAATTTCCCACCAATTGGACCAATTAGACGCTCTCCCCAGATTTTCTTCTGGAAAACCACTAAAACTGAAATCCCATTCGAATCCCTCAAAATCATTTACTTCAGATTTTCCTTTCCCTTCCTGATCTAAACTACATACTGGTTCCTTTTCCAGAACCTTTACCGGTCTCTTTTTCCCTCCTTTCTTCCCCATCATGAATACTATCTCTTTCCCCTCTAGATCAAGGGAAGTCTCCTCTTTCTGTTCCTCTTGATCCATTCTCCTCTGCTCCTCATCCTTACACATCTGATAAATGGGATGACTAGTCAAGTACTCTGGAACCTCTCTCCACCTCCTAAGTTGCTTCTGGTGGACTCGAATCTCCTCCGTCTCACCATGCTCATTCACCCTTTCTGCCACATAGTGACTTCATTCGGCCAAGCTTTGATGATCTTATATGGCCCCTCAAACTGATCTTGTACCTTATACTCCACTCTCCGCCCGATCTTCTGGATCTCTCGAAGCACTAAATCTCCTTCCTTGAAGGGAGTATATCTAGAATGGGCCTCTCTCCACATTCTTTTCTCGTTCTCTCCTAGCCGGATATTTGGTCTTACATTTCGTTCATAGTTTAATATATATTGGCTAGGGGAAGTATTCAGAGCTGCATGAAACGTGGCATTATAGCTCCAGAGAACTCTACTTAAATGCTCGTCCCAGTCATTTAACTCTCGACTCACCATCCTTAACATTTCGGTCAATGTCTTGACCGTTCGTTCTGCCAACCCGTTCGAAGACGGCATATATGGTGTCACCAGAACTTGCTGGACACCACACTCCCTCAACATACTGGCAAATGGTTCCCCCGAAAACTCGGGGCCATTGTCACTGAGACATCTTGATGGTTTCAGCAACATCATCGGGAAGATGATGTCTCGAACCACCTCTGCCACTACCTTACTCGTCTTATTCCTGAGTGGCACAGCATATGCGAACTTGGACTTATGGTCTACTACAATCACCATCGCGACATGTCCCCTCCTTGTTCGTGGTAAATTCACACAGTCAGTGACCACCATCTCCCCAATTTCTTGAGCCTCCACCTTCCGTAATGGAGGTCTCACCACCTGAGGTTGCCCCTTCCTTTTCTGGCACCGCTCACAGGAAGTTGCAACATCAGCACACACCTGACCCAAGTACGGGTGGAAGATAAGGGTTTTCATGACTCCCCAAAGTTTACCCTTTCCCAAGTGCCCATATACATGATGAATCAGGATAACCAGACCAACCATACCAACTAGAGTTAAAACTGGAACCAGTGTCCGCTCCCCATAATTGTTTACACGGGAGAAATACACTAATCCCTTGCTAATAGACAGATTCCTCGCAAATCTTTTAAAATCTCGTGTTCTGTCTCCCCACTCTTTTACAAGCACCTGACCCATAATTTCGCCCCGCAATTCGGAAATTACAGGATCAGTCTCCTGCATTTCCAGGATATCCTCATCATCCAGGACCTCCTTATCATCAAGTTCCCACTCAATTGTCCCAACCATTCCTATATTCTCCAGTCCCAAAGCGGCGACTGGATCCCGTACCACCGTCAATTCCCTTCCCATATAGAGAATCTTTCCCTCACCCACATCGACACTCAACTTGTCGTTTCAGGAAATTTATACCCAGTAGAAAACAGTAAGGCATCGTCTCCTGGTGAATGATCACAAACACCTGCTCGACATTCTCACACCCCTCTCCCAATGAAACTCTGATCGTCACTGCTTCATGTGCTCGAACACGCCCTTCACCCAATCCCTTCATCAAAACTCTTGTAGGCCTCCTACACACGTCCAAACCTCCCCTTTCTAACTCAGTGACAACCCTTTCACTCACTAAACAAATCTGTGCTCCAGTATCCACCAGACCACAGAATTTCTTTCCATCAACTTCCACGTCAACAACCATTGCACCTATACACTGTTTTCCACATTTCACCTCCACTCCAATACTTTCGTCTTCCTCTTCCACACATGCGCCTGGATCTACATTCTCGTTCTCATCCTGACTCTCCTGACGCACGTACCTCTTAGTCTCTACTACTAAATTATAGTGGACACCACTCAAACACTGAAGGTGCAATACTAGTCCATCCTCACTCATAGCCAACTTTTTATCCTTATATACTATCGGTCTCTCCAAACCATAATGCACCATCAGCACAATCCCATACATTCTACTCACCATCATTAACACTTCTTGAAATGGCAATCTCCCCGGTTCACACATCACACGCAACTCTCTTATCTGCCTCCTCCCTTTCATCAAACCAATACTCTCAGGCTTCTTCACTACCTCATTCATAACCCTCATTCTCAATTCATTTATTCCCTCAGGCACAACTACATCCAAGCCTTCACTTTCTAAATCTTTCAAACCATGCCATACACTTTCAAACATAGAGTCACCTCCACCCTTACTTTCTTTCAATCTCTTTAAGCCCTTTGGCAAATACTCAGGATCAATCACAGATGCGCTCTCACTTTCACTCATACCAGGCATTCTCGACATCAAATCAGCTAAATAATTACTTTTACCTGGCACATATTCAATCTGGTAATCAAAATCACTCAAATCTTCAATCGTTCTCGCAATCCTACTATCAACCATCCTCATCCGCTCCAGATACACCAAGGGTTGGTGATCCGTTTTCACAACAAAATGCACACCATACAAGAAGGACTTAAAGGCTTTCAAACAATACCTTATGGCAGCAAGCTCTCTCTCAATCGTTGAATACTTTCGTTCTGCACTATTAAACGCTTTTGACACATATCCAATCACTCGTCGCACTTTCTCCCCATTCAACATTTGCTCTTGACATAAACACCCACCCATGCAATAACCACTTGCATCCGTATATAATTCTAACGGACTTGCTCCTAATTCATAGTCCGGGTAAGCCAACTCGACATCCCGAGCCATTCTCTCCTTTAACTTCTCAAACGCCTCCATCATCATTTCATTCCACTTTAACACCGTTTTCCCCTTCATCCCAGTTAACTCATTCAATGGCTTTGCTATACCTGAACACTCTTCCACAAACTTCCTCTGGAATTCTATCAAACCCAGGAAAGACTTCAATTGCCTCACTGTCTCTGGTCTGGGAAATTCCCTTACTTTATTTATGTAGTCAGGAGATTTCTGGATTCCAGATCTCCCTACTACATGTCCTAAAAATGCCACCTGGTCCCCAAACCAAGCACACTTGGATGGTTTCACCTTGACACCTACCCCTTCCAGCATCAGCAAGACTTCATTCACCAACCTAACATGTTCATCGAACGTCTCACTGACCACTAGAATATCGTCAATAAAGACCATCACATTCTTTTTCCTGAACTTGCTCAAAACACCAGCCATAGCTCGCTGGAAAGCAGCTGGAGCATTCGCCAAACCAAATGATAAGGCTTTCCAGGCATAATGCTTATGAGCAGTTGAGAAGGCTGTCATTGGTCTTGAGGACTCTTCCAGGGGCATCTGGTAGTATCCTCGAACCAAATCCATCTTTGTGAAATATTTCATGCCATGCATAGAGTACACGCTCTCGTTAACTATACACATTGGGAAACGATCCTTGATGGTCTGTGCGTTTAACCGTCGATAGTCAACGCACAGCCTGAGCTTCCCATCTGGTTTCCTAATTGGTACTATCGGACTATTCCAGGGGCTTTCACACTCCTCTAGAACACCCGCTCGTACCAACTCCTCACATTGCGCCTCTATCTCTTGAACTAGTGGCTGAGGAAAATGCCTTGGTCTAGAATAGATCGGGGTCTCATCCTTTAGAATTATTCTAAATGGTGGCAAACTAGTCGGACCCAGATCATCGTCGCTCCGACTCAAGGCATGCCTACGTTGCTCTAGAACATCATACACCATTTCCTTCTCGTTATCCCTCAAATTCTCCCCAATGTCCAACTCATTCTTTATTCTCTCTCTTGTCCACTCTTCCTTCTCCCCACTCATCGCATTTACCACCACTGACTGCTCACCCTCTGAACTACCCACAAGGTCTCTATCATTCACAACAGTATTCAGTCTACCCAAGATATCGCCCCTCTTAATCCCTCGCGCTTTACCCTCACTACCCGGCTTACCCTGCACACACACAAATGGATCTTCCTCATTTATAACCCCATCATATACACATGCCACTCGCTTCACCTTATAATGAACCCCCCTTCCCTCAACATACAACATTTGATCAGTTTCCTGATCTACAATGAGGGTGTCCTGCTTATCCCACTCTATCCTAACTTTAACTGGCATTTCTCCATTCAACTGTACATCCTCAGCTGCTCTCACAACACAATCCCTCAGATACAACCTTCCACCTTGACCATTCATTCCCAAGTACAACTCCCAGCCTCCTTTCCCTTTTCCTCTCCTTTCAATCATCATTCTACTCGGATGTAACACCAACCCATTCTTCTTCAGGAAATCCTTTCCCAGGATAACCTGGTAGGACTCCTCTTCTCGCTCGACTACATAAAACTTGCATTCATCCATTTCTATTCCCTCCATTTGCACTGCTATATCACACACTCCCAGGTTACCCACACCCTTGATCTCTCCCGCACATCTTTGCATCTTCAATCTCACCCTATCTCTTCTTGTCATTCTTTCCAACACTTTCTTACTAATCAAATTTGTCGGGCAACCAGTGTCCACCAATCCTACCATCTCTTGATTCCTGGCATTCACCTTCACTTTCATACACTCAGTTATACCCTCTTCCTCTACCAGATTCACACTTACTTTTGAAAACCCTGCAAACAATTCCCATTCACCCTGATTTACTTCATGTATTCCAGAGGCCCCACCAGGGGAGGACCCCTGCTCTACACGTTTCCCGCCCCAGAAGGGGAACTGCCCTCAGCTCCATTCCCCTGATTACTGGGTCGCATTCGCCCCTCTCCTGATGTTCCAGGTCTTATGGACCCCTCCCCAACACTTAGGCCTGGCTGGGGTCCGCACTGGACATTTGGACAGAATCTAGCCAAATGGCCATGCTCCTGACAATGCCTACATTCACTCCCCCTCTTTCGGCAATCTCGTGCAAAGTGGTTCCTTTCCCCACAAGCATAACACGCCCCTAATCGCCTCCTACAATTATCAACACCATGACCAGGCCTCCCACAATAAGAGCAATCTGATCTGGATGTCCCTTGCTGTCCCGAACCACCTCCCATTGGTCCCCTGCCTTGCCCAAATTGCTGTTGCCCCGATCCAGTGCCTACCGAACCTGATCCCTGCCCATTCCACCCACAATTCCCAGAATCATGGCCTTGTCTAGAATAAAAATCTTCCATAAACTTAGCCATAACCTCTATAGAATTATGCATGAGCGCATCTCGATATGAATTAAAAACAGGAGATGGCTCTACATACCCAGTACCACCAGTTCCAGAATGGCCCATAAAAACCTCCTTAGCTCTGGCTCTCTCCCTATCCTTCTTAATATTTGATTTGGGGTAATATCTCCCCTCCTCATCAAATGGTCGATCCTCAAGAAACTCGAGTATCTCCGACCACCTCAATCTCTTACCACCTAACCGAATGGCCTCTTTCCTCTTAATGTTGATAAATTCCGCCACAGCCTCTGGGATAGTTTCTAGAAACTTCCGGACTAGTGCTTTGGAATTGTCAATTCCGTCATTGCCGAACTTTCGACGAGCCAATGTCTCCAATCTGTATGCATACATATCTAGATTCTCATCCTGATACATACGCGCCCTCTCGAAGTCATCTTTTCGTTTATACCTGATACTACCCCTAATTCTTTTCACCTGCTGGATAACCCTCTCCTTCACCACCTCATAGCGAGGTTTCCCAGAGCTGACCACGGCTTTATAAAAGTCATGCATCCTACCCTCTAGGAACTCTCCCAGTTCTTTCACCCAGTACTCAGGATGATCAGGATACTTCGTCTTACAGTACCTTTCGTACTCCTTGAAGAATCCATTCACATCCCTTGTACTATACACATTAAATTTTGGTGCCTTTGGCACCTCCCGAATCAAGATTCCTTTATGGACCTTGATCTCGTCTTCCCCAGACCCACTGGTAGTCCCTTCCCGTTCGTCAGTGTCACTCTCTACCCCCTTATCTTCCACACTGCTGTACAGAGAGTCATCCGCACTGACATGCATGTGAACTCTCTGTGAGCCCTTCTTCTGGGGCTTCCTATGCTTTCTACTCTTTTTCCGTTTCTTTACTGGAATCCAATCTGAATCGCTCTCACTATCACCCTCACTCTCCTCTGGTTCTACCTTTTCTCTTATCTTCTCTTTCGGAGTTGAATGAAGCACTTTCTCACTTTTCTTCTCTCGTACATCCTCACCGTCCCCTACCTGGATTTCAGGTTCTACCTGCCTTCCTACTGCACCCTCTTCATGTATCTGCCTCTTCATTTCCACCCTTCCTAAACGTTCCAAGACCTCAGCCAAGGCTGATTCGGTCTTTTGCTCCATCCTCTCCAATCTCTCTCGATGTTCCTCCTCCTGCTGTTTCATCCGCTCCTGCATGTTCTCCAGTAGATTCTCTAAATGGCTATTTTCTTTCCTTATTCCTCCTTTTCTTTCACCAGTCTTTTCTTTTCTTCCTCCAATCTCTTTCTCTCCTCCGCAAACATCCTTTCTGCTTTCTCCGCCTTCTCCTTCAACTTTGCTATCTCCTTCTCCATCTTGGCTGTTCCCGTTCGTAGAGACCCACTCGGGTCCCTGTTCGGGCGCCAATAAATATGTCGCGGGTGACTCGACCCGCAACTACTTCACGTTTGCAGCTGGTCTTAATTTGCGTGAATGTGTTGAACCCCCAAGATGGACACACTGATCTCTCCCTTCGACTTTTTCCCTCT
>JAJOZX010000869.1:722500-897500 GCA_023014485.1 Bathynomus jamesi
CAAACTTCCACTGATATTTCCTTGCACCATACCTTTTTGATGGCCTCTTGTAATTTTTCGACTGAGCCAGTGTCGTGGCATTCAACCTTATTTTTTATTATAGCCACAGATTTTCTATCGGATTGAGATCTGGACTATTACCAGGCCAATCCAAAATATCAAATTTATTGTCAGTAATCCTTTTGTCACTATTTTGGCCCTGTGACATGGTGCACCATCATGCATGTATGTTTTTGTCCTTTGGATTGCCATTGCCATTAGAAGTTTATCCTGTAGCATTGCTAAATACCGTGCACCATTCATAGTTGTGTTCTTCGGAAGAAAATATAAGTTTCCACGCCCATAGTAACCGAAACAACCCCAAACCATCACACTTGGAGGGTGTTTCATTGTCTTTAGGGTGTATTTAGGGTCCATCCTATTTGAGCCAATAGGCCGGCGAACCTTTTTTGGACAACTTCTGAATGTCAAAAATGTCGACTCATCGCTAAATAAAACCTTCTTCCAGTCATCAACAGTCCAATGAATGTGTTTTTTACGCATTTTTTCATTAATGAACGGTTTCTTAGCAGCATGGCGAGATGGTAATCCGAGTTCTTTTTGGAGCCGCTCCTGGATAGTTCGTTCAGAAACACCAGATAACAAATTATTCATATTAAATTTTATTTCTTTCGCAGTTATTGTTGGGTTTTTCAATACTAAACGTTTCATAAGTTTGTCTGTTCGCGAATTTGTTTTTCTCGGTCTGCCAGATCGTTTTTTAGGGACTGGCGTGGTTAGGCCACCATTGTTCTTAGCCCGTGAAACCCATAAATTAACGGTACTTTGGGATATGTTTAATTCCTTAGCTATCTGTCTCTGTGATTTCCCACATGCATGCAAAGCAACAATAGCACCTCGACAATCACTCTTAAGTTGTTTTTTAGCACACATTATATATAAATTTTATTACACCACTTTCTGTAAAAAAAAAAAAAATATCAAGAAATTTACACAAACAGTGAAATCTGACAAATTTGAGACACAGCCACCCGCAACGAAGGCTACCAGAACACTAATTTGAGAATGCGTTGGATAGCTCTCATATCAGCGAGCAACCTCGAAGTTACCAGATGTCGCTAGAACAAATAGAAAGTGAATTACGTGTCTCTGAATATTAAGGGAAAATATTGTATTTTCTTGAGTGATCGGATACTTTTCGCGGGCACTGTATATATATACAGAGCTGGGCACTTGCGTTTTTTTTTGCGTTTTTTTGCGGTACTGCGGTACTACTACCGCACTACCAAACCGGTACCGCATAACGCAGTACCGCAAAGGATCGCTGAAAGTACAGCAGTACCGCTACCGCATTCAAATTTCCCGCGGTACTTTCCGCGGTACCGACCACACGGTAGTACCGCAGTACCGCAGTACCGCAAAAAAACCGCAAGTGCCCAGCTCTGCATATATATATATATGCAATATATATATATATATATATATATATGCAATATATATATATATATGCAATAAAAGGAGAAGTAAAAATTAAAAATTAAAGGATTATCAGAGGCATACAGATTTGTAAGGAAAAAATATCGATTTTTAGCAGAGCTGGGCACTTGCGGTTTTTTTTGCGGTACTGCGGTACTGCGGTACTACCGTGTTGGTCGGTACCGCGGAAAGTACCGCGGGAAATTTGAATGCGGTAGCGGTACTGCTGTACTTTCAGCGATCCTTTGCGGTACCGGTTTGGTAGTGCGGTAGTAGTACCACAGTACCGCAAAAAAACGCAAAAAAAAAACGCAAGTGCCCAGCTCTGATTTTTAGCACAAGATCAAATGAATTATAAAAATACAAATTTATACTGGAAATCTGCCCGGGTTTTAACACACTGCCTTTTATGGTTAAGTTTCGATGGATGTAAAAATAAAATGAAAATTAAAAGTTAATAAAGTAGCATACAAGTTTACCAAAGATTTAGCGTTCTACCATTCTTATCTAAATCTGTTTTGAAGGAATTCAAAACAACAGGATCGAGTTGAAAAAGACCTTTGCTTATGTTGAAGTTATTTGAAAGTTGAATAATGGCAGACTCAAGAATATTTCTATTAACAATGTTGCTAGAGTGGAATAAAACTGAAGCATTATTCCAATCAATACAGTGGGATAACTCTGACAAATGGACAAAAAGGGCACTGGACAACTGTCCTGTTCTAACGGAATATTGATGCTGTTTTATACGTGTGTGCAAATCCTTTCCCGTCTGACCTATGTAAAATGAATTACATTGTTTACAACCAATTTTATAGATAATGCCTGAATTATTGGTAGGGCTATTTTTTACTATGATATTTTTCACAATATTGTTATATGAAAATACTACATTAATATCCAAAAGTTTAAGTACATTAGCAATGCCTAAAAAGCCCGGGAAAAATGGAAGTACTAAAATATTTTTTGACAAAGTACGAGTGTTATTATTGACACGATAGAAAGTTTGTTTTGCCTTGTTGAGACAAGATTCCATAAACGCAGATACTTCCAGACAAAATATTTTACTCGGTAGCGTGAGAAATGCAAATCGATTTCAGACCGCTTTCTCAGCGGAATATCGCACGAAGGTCCGAAGTCATTTTGCGGCGGGTGTAGATATAGATATATACAGTGGACCCCCGATTTGAGTACGCATCGATTTGAGTATTTTTTATTTGAGTACGCTCGTCCATAGGCTCCTATTGACTCGACTTGAGTAGAAAACTCAATTTGAGTACACCAGCCAGCGACGCCGAACGCGTTTCAGTTTGTCTAGAGCATTCGTTGCGGGAACATTCGGGGTCTAATGTTTTGAATAGTACAGGTGTTCTTAGGGATTTCTGTTAGAATTTCGTACATTTTTTTCTGACTTTGTACTTAGTGTTTATTTATGTTAGTTTCTGTTGATTACAGCATAAAATAGTCAAAATATAGCATAAATTTGGTGATTCATACATGCAGTGACTTTGATACTGTATTTTATATTGTGGCATAGTGACATAGTGTACTGTTATAGTGATGGCTTCTAAACGTACATCTACATCAAAAGACTCACAAAAGAAGAAATGCCTTTTTACAATAGAGATGAAATTGGAGATTATTACAAAAAGTGAAGAGGGCAAAAGTCTCAAAGACTTAGCTGAGGAATATGACATTCCTAAGACCAGTATTTCGAGCATTTTGCATCATAAAGATTCTGTGAAGGGTACGAGGGCTGTTAAGGGCTCTACCAGGCTTTATAAGGGCAGGGAGGCTATTATAGAAATGGAAAGGCTGCTACTTATTTGGTTTCAGGAGAAGGAGAGGAAAGGGGAATCAACTACTCAATCATTCATTTGTGACAAGGCCACCAACATTTTTAATGAAATTAAAGGGACAGTGGATACATCTAGTGAGGCTTTTGAGAATTTTCATGCCAGTAAAGGGTGGTTCAAACAGTTTAAGAAGCGGTGTGAACTGAAAAATGTGAGAAGGCATGGTGAAGCTAGCAGTGCTGATAATGAAGGTGCAGAAGCTTATAAGACCGAATTTGCTGAACTTATAGAAAATGAAAATTATCTGCCACAGCAAGTGTTCAATGCGGATGAGACTGGCCTCTTCTGGAAAAGGCTACCGAACACGACTTATATCACCCAGCAAGAAAAGAAAGTGCCTGGCCACAAACCCATGAAAGACCGATTTACACTTCTTGTTGCTGCCAATGCCTCAGGAGACCTTAAAATCAAACCTTTAGTGGTGTACCATTCTGAAAATCCAAGAATTTTTAAGCAGAAGAAAGTGATGACTTCCAACCTTGGGGTTTTCTGGAAGTCTAATAAGAAAGCCTGGGTGACTAGGGTTAACTTTCATGCTTGGCTGATGGAAGTTTTTTGCCCTACTGTTAAAGCATACCTTGAGACTAACAAGCTGCCCTTAAAAGCTCTGTTACTGCTGGACAATGCAAAAGCCCATGATCCGGACCTCAATGCCATTGTTAAAGTTAGATTTCCCTTCATGAATGTACAGTTTCTGCCCCCTAACACTACCCCCTTAATTCAGCCAATGGACCAGCAGGTGATTTCTAATCTTAAGAAAATGTATACAAAACATATGTCTATGAGGCCATCAGGCATGTTGTGAGAGCATGGAGAGATGTCTCCAATGTCTGTCTTAATGCCACCTGGAAAAAGTTGTGGCCATCAGTGGTTCATAACTTTGAAGGCTTCCAAGATGAACCTAATATTGCAGCCGAAATTGTCCAGCTAGGCAACCAGATGGGGCTTAACGTCAGTGACAATGATGTTGCTGAACTGATCCAGGAGCATACACAGGAACTCACGACTGAAGAACTCCAAGCGTTGGCCAGGGAGTCTGGTTCTGGATCAGATGATGGGGAGGAAATTGAGGATGAATCGGAGAGTCTCACTGTTGCTAAGGCTAAGGAAGCCATTGAATACTGGTCTAAGCTTAAACCTATTGTCAACTTGCACCCCGATGTGGAAATCAGTGAACCTGTTTTATGCTTGTTTAGGACAAGGTCATGAGCTACTTTAAGTCATTCATAGCAAACAGGCAGAAGCAACAGAAAATTGATGCTTATTTCAAGCCCTCAAGTCCCCAACCCTCTACCTCTTCCATGTCATTGGCTGTGGGCCTAAGAACGCCTAGCCCTGATGAGTTACCAGACATCATCATGGAAGGAGACTCTCCCTCCAAGCAATAATTCCTCCCCTCCATTCCTCATCTGGAACTTCCAGCACATCAAGCAAGACTCCTACAGGATTATTCTATTTTGTCTATATTGTATGGTATGTATTTTGTATTCTATTCTGTCTATTTTTAATACAATTACTAAATTTCATAGGCCAATTTCTATAGAAAAAGTAGGGGTGGGGTGAAATTTTTGGGTTTTGGAACAAATTAATTAATTCCCATAGGTTATTAAGTTCGATTTGAGTACATTTCAAATTGAGTACGCCATGCTGGAATGGATTACGTACTCAAATCGGGGGTCCACTGTACAATACTAACTAATTAATTTGAAGAAAAATAAAAAAATTGTAATTGTTTCCATTTTGTGTAATTGAACCCAACCCTGGCTTTTAAGCTACATATTTTTTTTTTTCTTTTTAGATAAACAGATTTCAGCAGTTTGAATATGGGCAGGTTCTGTTGTGACCAAGTGAAAAAAGGCATTCATGCATTGACTAAAAATTTGATTGATCAAAATCCTGAATTGAAACTAACAAATAATCATAAAGCATGTGCAACCTGTCAAAATATACTAGCAAATCATCCATCCCCAATGCCTGAATGTGAACCACTTGAAAAATCACCATCCACCTCATCAAGTGCCCCATCTGAGCTAGAAACCATTGGAGATGTAGTTGAAATGCAGTATGAGCTTAGTAAATTCAATGCTTCATTGGCCACACTTGATAAGACCCCAATAAAACCATGTAAACTCTCTGACAGTGCTGGTTACACAAAGAGAAAGTTGAGGAAAGTAGGAGTAGTTATGAAAAGAAAGCTTGAACTTGCAACTAAATAACCAATTTCATGCAGTGACTCAGATGATACAGAACTGGAGATTCTTCAACAACTAAAAGAGGAATTTAATCAAGTGACAAGTCGAAGTGAAAAACTGACAATTCTTACTATCCTACCAAAAATATGGATACAAGTAAAGATCAGAGAAGAATTTAAGTGCTCAGATTACATGGCTAGGCAAGCAAAGAGTTTGGTGAGGGAGAAGGGAGTGCTTTCAACTCCTAATCCGCATTTGGATAAATAATTACCTTGAAAGGCGTACGGTATACAAATACTTTATTATTATAAATGTAACAATAATGGCTTCCATAAAATATTGTAAATACCTAATAACTGCCTTTTTTAAATATAAAGTTATGTTGATGCCTCTTTTTTCATGGTTTCACCCAGCTAGACAAGAATCAGTTCTTATAACTCAATTGGTAAAAATAAAGGAATAGGTTATTTTAATATACGGTACATATTAAAAGGCAATTTATCTTAAAAATAGCAGACATTATAGATCTCAGTGAGACAAATCTGATGGTACTTTTCTCAACACTCTAGCTCAAACAGTTCAAAAAAACAGCGCTCCAAAGTTTGGTGGAAAAAGGTACTTGGTCAAAATGGAGGTAGGTATAGTTCACTGAAATGGCTGTAGCGTCTATACTAACTTAATCAACACTAAAAATCTTGTTCTAGGTTAAGGTAGACATGCATACCCAAAATTGGGTGAAGGGAGGAAAAAAATTGGTTGTGACATCAAATGACCTACACAAGGTCAAAGGTCAAAAATAAGATAAACTTTTTTTTTTACCACTGAGGTAAAATATGAATAGAAACATAGTTGTAGATCTGCTTAAAAGCTTTAAAATAGTGTTTAAATGGTCTCTAAGTGCAATAGGAGCTTAGATATTTCATGTTGAAATATGGTATGACCTTGGAAATTGACCTTTTTTTTTACAAAATTTGAATGGCCATATCTCTGGAATCATATGGCCTAGAGTGTTAAAACAAGTGCCATTCTGTTTTTCTCACCGAGATCTATAAGTGTGCCAATTTTAAAAAAATCAGTGATGGTCACATTTTTTCGACCCAAAATTCTGTTCAACTGACATGGAATGACCTGTATACAAAGTTTTTCTCAGTAAGTCCTTTTATGACGTACATCATGTAATTTCTGTCCAATAGAACAGCTTTTTTGTAGCCTCCAACTCCATTTCTGTAAGTATGAGAATTCATGAGATTGGGACAGCTTATATATAGTAGCAGGGATTGCACAAGGTATGTACAAGTTCAGACAAGATTAGGTCATCATATTTCCTGTATGTAATATTGCGCAATACTAATATTTCTTGAACAAACTCAAACAAGTTTACTGTTTGTTAAACAATGATCATATTAACCCACTGTGCGCCATAGAAGGGGGAAAGGGGGTTATCATATATATGGGGCTCTCACCAAGCCATATATATGAGAAATTTGAGGACACCTTCATGGCAACAGCTCACAGAGTGCCAGCCCAAGAAGTTCCATCCATTTTTCAGGACATCAGCTTGAAATTCTGGCTCAGATCTGATCAAAAGTCATTTGACACCCCACAGGCTCACTGCAGTGAGGGTCATATGACACCCTCTGGCCGATGCAGCTTAAATATTGAAGGAAGCTGACCACCAAAACCAAACTTTGACTGTAGTTTGCCTAAATGTATATGAACATATGGTAAAAATATGAAAGTGATGGCTAACTGTCCTGATGGGGTAATAATGGCATGAATATAGACTTCTTTTTCCAAAAATGAAATTTTTCATTTTTTTTAATAGTTATTGTTTCCAATTCTATAGATAATAGAGAGCTTTTGAAAGCATTTCTAACTACAAATATACTATAACAAACTGTAAAATTAATTTCAGCTCTTAAGTATAAATAGTTTTTTATCAGTACCAGTGAAAAGGTAACCATTAATGAATTTTTAAGCTTTTTGATTTTTGAAGCCTTGTATGTGGGCAAACTAAAAGAGAGGTTTCACTTGACATCAAATATGGATTCTATGACTACTGTTTACCATATAAACCACATATCAGCCTTGTGAAGGGATAAACAAAAAAGATATGGTTGCCTAAAGTTGGACATTCATGTGATTTTGCCAATGATGCCAAAAAATAAGGAAAAATAGCACAATTTCAAATTGTTGTATCTCAAACACTATCAGTAATATTGACCTAAAATTTGGGATCTGTGCATAAGTTTGATAGAATTACAAATGATAATTTTTTCAGAATTTTCCGAGAGGGTGACCTGGGGACCTCTACTCCTCTAGGTGACTTCATATGGAATGACCCATATAGTATTGATGGCAGTGCCAAGCCTTTCCAGAACGCCTTTCCTACAACCAGTTTGTTACAACTCTCTTCTATTAGTGAGTAGGTCATATTTGCCATTTTCTATGCTTCTTGTAACATCAGTTCTTTTTGATTTTGGAAACAATTCTGTGTATTATTAATTATGCCTAGATATTTTATTGAATCTACCACTTTAATTCCCTCTATCTGCTCTGGTGCTTCTTTTTTGTTGAATATCATAAAATTACTCTTATTTTTGTTAATATCTAGGCCATATGTCCCCCCTATTTATATTACTTTTTTGATATTAGGGGCATTCCAGGAGAGATCACCCAATGCATGTCACCACTCCAACACGGATTTTGATGAAAATTGACATATGGGGTTCTTCCAGGTCCTGATTTCACTGGTCAAAATAAAAAAGTTCTATGACCCATAGTTTTTGAGATATGGCCCCCAAAATCTTGGGGGCCCCACTTTACCACCTAACTTTAATGGGCAATAACTCCCAAAGATCTTACCATAGACCTATAAAACTATACATTTTTAGAATCAGCATGAAGAGATCTATTAAATGATACCACATTCAAATGTGTAGAACAATAATGAAAATTTTCCCTCCTTTTTTATTTTTGACCCCCACCACCCTCAGGCAGTGAAATCCAATAAAAAAAAAATTATTTATTAAACTTCCATTAATTGTTAAAAGATACAAACAAAAAATATGGGTATCAAGTTGCAAGATATTTTAAAAATTACTGAAAAAATATGTACATTGTGAAATTTTGACATTTTTACACCTGTAGACTAAAATAGAGAACTAATGATATATTCACATGGATGAAAATAAACAGCAAAAATACAAATTGAACACACACATTACATCAAGTTGATTCATAATTACAAGAGTTTTTTCAACTCATTTTCTGGGAAAACATTGAATACACATTGTTCCTGCCTTTAAAGTTGGTGTGCTTAATAAACCTAAAATTTTATCTCTTGATATGTGGCATGTATCTCTAATTTGTGGAAAGTAATAGTAAACACTATATCCTAATGGGTGCAAAAAGCTAACCTCAAAGTCATCAAATTCCCCATTATAGGAATGTACAAATCCCAACCATTTCTGATCATTTAAGTACAAACTATGTACTCTCCTATTTTCGGATTAACTTCAACATTATCTTCATCCAGAAAAGCTTTGCTTATAATCCTCACCTCACCAACTTCATCAGAAGATAATTCAAATGTTTTTGTTATTTGCATTAATAGGTACAAATCTATGGAATTTTTGTGTTCCTGTTAGCCGCATACTTTTTTCATATCTGTCACTTAAAAATTTTTCCATAGCTTCAAATTTCTTCAGAATTTATTAAAAAAAACTTATGCTGTCACTTATATTGTTTGAACAAAATTCAAACATGTCTTCTGGTGTTAATATTTGATTTGCGAATGTTCTCTGCATACTCACTCTGGCTACAGATCTTTTCATACCCCCAATCCCATCACAAGTACCTTACCATGGCTTGTGGCAAAGAAATGCCACTCACATTCCAGTCCAAAATCTTCATGTTTACAAATGTTAACAAAGTTGAAACAATTTTTATATTGTCCTGCACAACTGTCAGTAAAATAATGTAATTTTTTTATATGAAGGTGGGATTTTCTAATAATAGGTACGAGTGTATTTAAAAAAGTGTAAACCATTGTTATGTTTTGTATTTGGAGATAAAAAACAATAATTTGAATGTTTTGTTTCATTATTTTCTGGTTCCTTATAATATAACATAAAGGGACGCACTGTGCATTAGGTATTTTCCCAATGAATACCTTGGGCTGCATCCTGTACTACAAATGAGTAGTTTTCTGAAAAGTCACCAAAAACTACAGCTGTATGGCTATTTAAATTATTCTTCAAGTTTTTTAGAAATGCACTCTGATTCTTTGCTATAAGGTGATGACGTGTCAATTTGACAATTTATGTGCTTAATGAATTTATAAAATCATCTACAGATTCTGTTTTTTCAACCATATTGCATCAATCTGTAGTAACCCATTGTTTATATTTTATTTCCTCGCATTCAGGATCATTAACACTGAAAAGTGAGCAAAAAATTCTTAATACCTTGTTCTTTTGGATAGAGATTACATATTTGCATCATGCAATTCCTGTTGTTGACATCACACACTGCTTTCTCCATAAGAATTCTGTATTCCAACCCTTTGACACCCAAAGCTGAGAATTATATTTTGGCATTCTGGTGGTATGTACATACACACACAGAATGGGTACCAGCAGCTCCAACTAAAACGCAATGTCTAGGGCGAAGGCTGGCAAAACTAGAGAAGCCAATTTGGGGACTATCTGGATTATTTTTATAGAGACTAAAAGCTTCTTTCAGAAATTTATGAACAGAATCTTTAGTACCTTTAGTTATTACTTTTCCTTTTGACATGGGTTCAATTTCACTTTTCAGGAATAATTCAACGGAATTTTGGGTAAAAAAAAACATGACCATCACCAATTCTTTTTAAAAATTGGCATACTTATAGATCTCAGTGAGAAAATCAGAATTGCACTTACAGAGACCATTTAAACACTATTTTAAAGCTTTTAAACAGATCTACAACTTTGATTCTACTCATATTTTACCTCAGTGGTAAAAAAAAAAAGTTGATCTTATTTTTGACCTTTGACCTTGTGTAGGTCATTTGATGTCACAACCAATTTTGGGTCTCTCTCTCTACTTTAACCTAGAACAAGTTTTTAGTGTTGATTAAGTTAGTATAGATGCTACAGCCATTTCAGTGGACCACACCTACCTCCATTTCAAGTGACCAAGTACCTTTTTTCACCAAACTTTGGAATTGTTTGAGCTAGAGTGTTGAGAAAAGTACCATTAGATTTGTCTCACTGAGATCTATAATGTCTACTATGGGTTTTGACAGTGACTGTAGAGTTCGTAAAAAGGAAGTAAAGATAGAGCTATTGCATGTGATAGCTGTGATGACTGGTATCACGTAAGCTGCAGAGGCCTTACAAATGATATATATATATATATATATATATATATATATATATATATATATATATATATAAAGGTATAAATGCTGCTTCTAAGCTTAATGTCAACTTGATGTGGTTTTGTGACAAGTGTAGTACTGTAATAAAAAACTAAGTCCAGAGGGTCTATTAGTGAAGGAGAGGCCAGACCAACTTATAGAGATATTGCAGTTGAGCCTAAATCTAGTGAAGTAGAAGGTCAAGTAAACTTAAATGTCCCTATACCTCATAGTGAGCCCAGGCCATGACTCCAGATTTGAAAAAATTTACTGGAGCACAGCTCTGAATTTACTTTTTTTCCCCTTACACCACTAGATAGGTTAATGATAGTAAACTCTTGAATTGACGACATACCAATTACAAATTGTTTTAGCTAAACATAATAATACAATAATGTACAGTTTATAACTCACCTTAAGTTTATTTATTCATTGCAGCAGCAACAGTGGACGATGTTAGACCTTGCATGTAGGCATTTGTTGTGAATTTACCACCATGTATGCTTGGCCACTGATCAATGGCTTTCTGTGTGATCATTACAGCAGATCTAGTGCCTGGAGCTGGACCCTCCTTCACAATTCTGCACAGCTTAGTCAAATGAGATGGCTTAATGGATCCTTTGTGTTCAACAATGTAACCAAGAATGGAGAATGTCCCTTCAGCTGGTGCTTCACTCCAGGCAGTTGATCCATCTTTATCAAAATGCTTTAATCTCTCTGTGATTCCTTTCCACAGCTGTTCTATATATTCTGTCAGCCAATTTATCACTGAGTCTTTTGTAAAACTACTTTCAGATCTGGTTCTGGATGGTCTAGCAACTTCAGCAACCTGGTAGTAATCAGAACGTTTCTTGATGTATTTGTAAACTTCATTTAGGATGTAATCCTCAGCTGTTAGTTCCTTTTGCTGCCCTGTGGTATCGTGCTTAAATTCAGAAACTACATCATTTGCATTTCCTCCATTAGCTAATTTGGAAATTGTTTCCATCACTCTTAACATAACAGTTTTCCCTCCTTCTTTATAAAATATATTTTCTACAAATTCTGCACTAACTGTGGTTTTTTGAGCTACTTGCAACATAATCTTTGTTACATAGGAAATCAATACATAGAACTTGGCACTAATTTATTTCTCTTGTGGATGATCAAAAAACACACAATTTTCCACAAATCTGTCAAATTGATCAAATTCGTAATTAACCATGCGAGTATCAGATTTGAGTTTTGGTCTCTTAAAACCAATGATATTGTCAAGAACCATATTGGTATAGTCAAGGCCTGATCTCAGATTTGAAGTGTGATTCTGAATAAAGTCTAAAAGCTCACTTAGTTTACAAATTTTCTTCAATGCATCAATGTGGGCTCTGTTCACAAGATGCATTAAGTTCCATCGAAATTTGAAATTTTCTCCAAACAACTTTTTCATTTCGTTTTTAAATGGCTCATTGTCCTTACAAAAAGCCCCATCTCCAACCATTCCAGATACCTTGGATTTAATTGCTTCTTCAGATAGTTTCAAGTGATTAGGAGACTTCAACACATCAAAAATTTCATTGGCCAAATAAACTCCTGATTTGCTGCGTACTAAATTTATCCCAGCAAGTTTTACAGTCTTATCTTCTTCACTCATAACTAATACAACTAGCATGCTTAATCCCAAAATTGTTCCAATGTCAGCTGTTATTGTTACTGAAGTTTGTTCTAAGAACCACTTTACAGTTTGTTCTTTAAGTTGATTATCTAATAGCTCACAAATTGTCTCGCACGCATGTGTGCTATGATTCAAATTTCCAACCTCACAACCTAACCTATGTAATACAGCTAGAAGTACTGGATATAGAGCCCATGCAGTGTTTGTTTTCATTATGTAGTATAAGATGTTGCCACATAAGTCTTCTATGCGTTTAGTAGTGTTCCGAGAAGATGTTTTCATCACTTCATAAACAGCAGCTCTTTGATGATGCTGAAGTTTAATTAAATGTCTCTTCAGGTGGGTTTTCAGATTTCTAAACCATCTCTCTTGATTTTCTCCTTGTTTGCATACATAGGTTAAATCTTTAACATTGAAGTAACCTTTTATGTTAGAATGTTTGTCTGAAGCACATGCTTTGGGGTCTGTGCAAGCTATGCAATATAATGTAAACATTTTATCATCAGAAGCATCATCAATATCTTCTTGATTATCATCATCTTCATCCTCAACAGCTATATCTACATCAGGCATATTAGTGTCACTATTTGCAATGTTTTCCATTATATCACTTGGTACTGAAAATGAATCATCAGCATGCCCTAGATCCTTCTTTTCCACCAATTTGAATGTAGATTTGATCAAATCATTGTTCAGGATTTCTTGTATTGATTTACACTTGCTTAAATGGGCTATGGAAATGTCAAATTTGTTGCTTTTTGCTTTATTAGATTTGGATGCAACACTTGAACTTGAAGGCATATTTTGACTTCTCTTTATTAACCACAACAGCTTGGTGAGTTTCTTTTGTTAGGCGCAAAATTGCATTCAATGTCTTCTGGATTTGGGAATTTTCAAATTCCTCTAAAGCAGTTTTGTTAGTCTGATGCGCAGATTCCTCACTTACCTTTTGTTTCTTAGGTGGAGGAGAAGCACTTTCTTCAGTCTGTGAAACATCTAGTGAAAAAGTTTCATTTTCTAGATTAGCAGTTGATGAAGTTGGTTCATTTTTCTGAGGTCTAGCACTAGCACATTTTGTGAACAAACTAAATGACTGCTTTGCCATATCTCTTTGCTGCACTTCATCCTGGTATTTCTTTACTGCAATATCTAAGCTGTGGGCCCAAACTCTGGGACCTCTTGTATTGTAACAAATATTTTTTTTGGAATTAAAATGTTCCTCCCAGTTTTGCTTCTTTGAATATTTGTTCTTGCATTGACCACAAAAGTAACCCCTTTTAACACCCTCACTTTTCTCTCCAACTTCATCAATATTAGGATCCATTATTGATTATTGACTACCTGAAAAATACAAAATAAGTAAAAGTTAGTAAATAGTATGGTAAAAGTGAGTAAAAGTAAGTAAATATAGTACAATGAAAGTAAGTAAAAGTAAGTGCTTTAAACTTAGTAAAAGTAAGGAAGAGTAAGTAAAAGTAAGTTTAAACTTAACTAAACTTTTCAATTCTAGAGTCATGGTGGATTACTTAAAACCGCACAAGTAATTATCTGGCCAATTTATCAAACCTGGCCGAGATCAATGGAACATATTCCAATCCTGATAATTTTATATTAAAAAAATATACGTTTTAATAAAATTTTAATTATCAAAACATTGAAGCCTAACAAAAAATAAAAATAATTGTTAAATATGGAATTACCAACTAAACTTAAAATAACTAAATTTGTAATTTAAAAAAATTGGTTTGTACAAGAACGTATACGCAAAAAAATTGCATAACATCTAGCGGATGAACAAAACCCAAACCCAAATTTACTTTTTCTCATGGTCAAATTTACTGGAGCAATGCTCCCAAGATCCCAGGAATCGGAGTCATGGCCCAGGCCTAGATATCCTGACAATTTCTGAAAATGATGAGTGGACTAAACCTAAGAAAACCTGGAAAGCTATAATTCAAGAGGCAAGGAAAAGTGTCCTTATAGAACTAACCAATCAGTTTCATGCTTTCTCGCTGGTCCAGGATCAAGATGAGAAAGCTGAAGAAAGTAGGCCTATAAAACAAAATGCTAGCAATAATAATCCAGACTCATATAAACTTAGGCACTCTAAAGCTATAGGTGTGTTTGAAACAGCATCCATTATAGGTGACTCAAGTGAGGGGCCTAGGATCTAAATTACCTAGAGGTAGCATAGCTTACTGTTATCCAGGTGCAGGGATAAATAGAATTAGTAATAAAATTATAGAAAAAGGATCTGGTATTGACCTAACTGTACCAAAGAATATGGTTATACATGTAGGTTGAAATGATATAAAGGGTAAGCAGTCCAAAGAAATCATGGAGTCATATAAACAGCTATTAACAACGTTAAAGGAACGGAGACCTAACCTTAAAACATCTATCATAGGTATAATTCCCAGGATACATGAGAATAATAAATGGTATGGTACTCACAAGCATTATATATAAATAGTAGGCTTAAGACACTATGTCAGAGCATGGAAATTACATATATTGAACTGTGGAATAAATTTTACAAAAAAAGATAGTTCTATAACAGAGATGGAATTAATCTTAATAGTAAAGGGACTGATTTACTATCAAAGATTGTATCATATAATTGACTAAAAACCAAAGGAATAGGCCAAATTAGTACAAATACCAATACTCTTGATAACAATAAACTAATAAAAAATATAATTAAAACTCAAAAGAAAAAGGTCAACAAAGAAAGTAAGAGAGATGCAAATAATATACCATCACATAACAAGAACCAGACTTAATTACAAGCAAAATATTCCAAGGGTTCTTTGTCATTTTCCTATGTAAATGCAAGAAGTATCTGAGATAAAATAAATGAATTCAAGGCATACATAGGCATTGAAAATCCTGATGTTATGATTGTCACTGAAACTTTGACAAAATTCAGTACAATACCAAATAGTCCATTTAGTGAGAGATATAATACCATTACTTATGAAATTGATGGCTATGAACTTTTTTATTATGAACGTAAATATTCAGAGGGTGGTGGAGTATTTATTTATGCCAAGACAAATCTGAATCCAGTTGAAGTTACCTCCGTTAAAGAGGAAATAGTTGAATCTGTATGGATAGATATTGGGCATAAAAATGCCAGGAAAATCAGGATAGGGGGTATCTATAGACCACCTGAGGGATGTTCAGTTGGGGGAATCCCCAAAAGTAGAGAAGAAAATAAGTATGTAGAAAATAAACTTATTGATGAAATAAATAAAGCAATGACAGGCATTATTATTATTGTTGGACATTTCAATTATAGGCATATAAACTGGGAAATATTACAAACACCAGAAAGTAATGAGAGATTCTTAGACTGTATAATTGAGAATGGTTTAACCCAGTTAGTAAAGGAGCCAACCAGGGCCGATGCCATTCTCGATTTAATTCTAACAAATAATCCAGATACCTTCCAGGATATCTCAGTTTCAGAAACACTAGGTTCAGGTGATCATTGTATCCTTTGGTTTAATATTTTTTGTAATTCAAGACCTAGTGAAAATAAAGTAGAAGTTCCAGATTTTAAAAGAGGAAATATAAATGGACTAGTAAATGATCTGTGTCTAATAAATTGGACAGATATTCTACAGCCTGAACAGACAGTAACTAGTATGTGGGAAAAATTTAAAAGTATAATAATGAACATACAAAGGAAGCATATCCCACAGTGTAAAATCAGAACTGGAAAAAATAAAAAACAACCTTGGATAAACTGCAATGTAAAAAGAGCAATCAGAGAAAAAACAAAAGCATTTCATAAATTCAAAAGAACTAAAAATGGCACAGACTCCGAAATATATAAAAGTAAAAGAAGCATTTGCAAGAAAGTAATCAGAGATAGCAAACGAGACCTGGAAAAAAGCCTAGCCAAGAATTCAAAAAACAATCCTAAGAAGTTTTTCAGTCACTTCAATTTGAAAAGTAGAGTGAAAAAGAAAATTGGCCCCCTCCATATAGATGATAAAACTATAGATGATGATCTTGAAATAACTGAAGAACTAAACAAATACTTCTCATCAGTATTCACAAATGAAAATTTAAATAATATTCCTGATCTTATACTACCAGGACAAGATAGAGAAATAAATGAATTAAGGGTAACAAAACTAGATATCTAAAAGCAATAGATAAATTAAAAATGGAAAAATCTCCAGGGCCAGATGAAATGCATCCAATAGTCATAAAAGCTGCCAAAAAGAATATAGCACAGGCACTAGAAATTATTTTTAATAAATCATTGATATGTACTGAAATTCCAGAGGATTGGAAGAAAGCAAATGTGGCTCCAATCTTTAAAAAAGGAAATAGAAACTTGGCAAAAAACTACAGACCCATCAGCCTCACCTCCATTATTTGCAAATTACTCGAAAGTATCATTAGAGGTAAAGTTACTGAGTTCCTTGAAGAGTGCAACCTTATAAATGATAGCCAGCATGGCTTTCGAAATGGAAGGTCCTGTCTAACCAACTTGATTGAATTTTATGATGGAGTCCTATTGCATTTGGACAATAAAGAGCCAGTAGATATAGTATACTTAGATTTTGCAAAGGCATTTGATACTGTTCCTCATGCAAGATTGTTGGTAAAAGTTAGAGCCCATGGTATAAGAGGTCATATAGCTGATTGGATAGAAGAATGGCTGAGAAATAGAAAACAGAGTTCATCTAAATGGAAATAAGTCTACTTGGAGACCCGTATTGAGCGGAGTCCCACAGGGGTCTGTTCTGGGACCTCTGCTTTTTGTTGTCTATATAAATGATCTAGAGAAGGGCCTATCATGTAAAACCTCAAAATTTGCTGATGATACAAAATTAGGCCATAATGTTAAGTCAGTAGCAGGAGCAATGACAATACAAAAAGACTTAGAGTAACAGCCTGGGCAGATAAGTGGGAGATGAAATTTAATGTTGATAAGTGCAAGGTTATGCATATTGGGCCAAAAAATCCAGAATTTGAATACAATATGAATGGAATTTGGATTAAAAATGATGATAAAGAGAAAGACTTGGGTGTCACTGTGACAAATGAACTTAAACCCTCAAATCACTGTATGGTAATCAGAAATAAAGCAAATGCTAGACTCAATCTCATGCACACACACATTGAATACAAATCACCCAATATTATAAAGCAACTATACATTTCATATGTGAGACCCCTCCTCGAATACTGCATTCAATTTAATAGTCCCTATTTGATACAAGATATTGAAAAACTGGAAAAAGTACAGAAACGAGCAACAAGAATGATCCCATCTCTAAGACAATTGACATATAAGGAAAGACTGGCGTATCTAAGCATGTTCTCATTAAAAAGGGGAGGTTAAGGGGTGATATGATAGAGGTGTATAAAATGATAAAAGGGTTGGATAAGATAGATTTTGAGTCTCTTTTCATTATAGATTATAATAATCTGACTAGAGGTCATAGTATGAAATTATTTAAGCCAAGATGTAGAACAAATTTAAGAAAACATAGTTTTACAAACAGAGTAATTAAGTTTTGGAACAGTCTGACAGAAGTGGTGACTTCAGATACACTTGATTCTTTCAAAAGAAGGTTGGATAATTTGATGTCTGCAAGGGACATCTGGTGATTGTGTTTAAGCCCATTTTTATTGCATAAATGGTACTAGTTTATTTCATATATATTATGTGCATTTGGGTGGTAGATCCCACAGCTCAACACAGGTGTTGTGGGATATAGGGAGGCAGCATCTTCAGTTAGGGGATACTCTCTGTCCTTACACACCCCATTTAGAGAGATTCCTCTGCTGAGTGGTGCCCTCCATAGTACTGTGAGGTATTGAAAAACTCATGATCTTCACTTGCCCCACAAACACCTTTGAATGAGAGACCCAAAATGGGTGCATACACATTTCTGCATTACTGTACAGTCTTTACAGCCACACCTACACTTTTCCTCCTAAGTATATATATTGTAATGTATACCTTACCTTACCTTATGAACCTTATGTTGTTTCGTGTGTTGGTCTCTTCACACGGAGGTCAAGCTGGTAGCCCCGCCTCTAGGTCTGGCCTGGTGGAGGAGCGAGTTACTTTCTTGCACTCTCCACCATACATAGCCAGGCACGCCCGGCTCATCTGGTACTGTCCTGAGCCAGGCATCCAGTCTTTTCTTGAAGACTTCAACTTTGACCCCCGTTACGTTTCTGAGGTCCTTAGGAAGCTGGTTGAAAAGTCTTGGCCCCCTGACAACCAAGCTATTTTCCTTCAGGGTTGAGGAGGTCCCTTGTCGTGCTTTTAATTTGGGAACACTACACATTCTGCCTTTCCTATTTTCCAGTGTTGTTTGAATGGTAATTGGGTTTAGTTTTAGGTTTGGTACCAGTTTTTCGATCATTTTCCATATGTAGATTATGATGTACCTCTCTCTTCTTCTTTCCAGTGAGTACAGATTTAGTTTACGTAGTCTTTCCCAGTACAGGCGTCCCCCGTTATACGATCGTTCGGTTTAAGATTTCCCGCGTTAACGATTTTAAAAAAGTACCCCCATCTTTCGATTTACGATTGCCTTATTTCACGTTAATGATCTCCAACTTGAAAGCATGTCTCAGAAAGGAACAAAACTGGGCCTACGTTGAGTCCAGCCCAAATGAGGAGGACGATGAGGACCCAGTCAGAATGCTTGATCTCAAAACCTTGAGAGAGATTCTGACTGGATTTGACATGTACATCGAGTTGGTGAAGGACAAGGACCCTAACTACGAACGTAGTGCTGCTGCTGTCAATCATATTGAAAAGGGTCTGAGCGTTTATCGGGAGATCTACCTGCAGAAAAAGAGGAACGCCAAGCAAACTACGATCTCCCGATTTTTCAAGCCTGCAACAGCTGCCGAGGCAGGAGAGAAGTGCGTCATCAGCAAGTGCAGCAACAACTCCTGCACGTCGGCAGCAGGCTAGATTTCAACTCCAACATCTTCGGGGATGGATTCTCCTGCAACTTCAGAAACTCCTCCATCTCCAAGGGACTCTCCCGAAGTCATCGATCCTCCTCCATCGCTGACCAATGCGGGAGCTGGCCCTCCTCCCCCATCACCAACACCCGGTGGCAATGAGTAGGCATCGTTACCTCGGACTGATGCATCATTGACAACTTGGACCGGATTTGAATACAATTAGGTGAGTGTTCATGTATAAATTGTCTTTTATTAATCACAATTTCTTACTTTCAGACACTTTTTGTACATAACAGTAAAATATATAGCAAAATAATAGTGGAATCTGCAAATTTTGGGGGTCTTCCAGAATGTTTGGGAACCTATCCCTATTTTTCCCATAAGGCCTTCAGTTCGATATACGATGGGGTTTTTAGGGATGTATCCCAATCGTATAACGGGGGACGCCTGTAGTTGAGTTCTTTGCAGCCATCAATCTTGGCTGTGAAATGCCTTTGCGTTTCTTCTAGTTTATTAGTTTCTTCCTTTTTATATGGGGACGTCAAAACTGAGCAGTATTCAAGTTTTGGTATAATCAGTGTTTTTAGCAGGGGAATCATTACTGTCCTGTCCCTTCTCTTGAACGTTCTTAGAACCTGTCCAGCGACTCTTTTTGCTTTATTTATCGCTATCTGATTTTGTGTTTCAAATTTCGCATCATCTGTCATTATTATCCCGAGATCAATCGCTTTCATGCTTCTCTGAATTTCCTGTCTATCTGGAGCATAATATGCAGTCTGTTTAAGTTCTTCTTTTCTACCATATCTCAAGAGTTGAAATTTCTCGGTGTTGAATGACATGTTGTTGTCTTCTGACCATTTGTATATTTTGTTCGTGTCCCTCTGTATATGGTTGTAAATTGTGACTTGGTCCGCAATTGATAAGGACCGTGACTTATTTTTGGTTGGCAAGGTACTGGTATTGATGGGTACCGTAATGAAATCAACTGGATTCTTTGGATCTGATATAATTGCATATCAGTTATAAATAGATATAGAGTGTAACATTGAAACGGGGGCACGATGCCGGTAAGTGTATCTGTGTAAAGATGCGTTTGCGTTACTCACCTACCGGATACTCTGTTAGTGGGGTCACGGCAGCTGCGGCTGGTTGCAGAGATGGGAGATTTAGCTGCCAGTGAGAACCACCCAGAGGGCCTTAATAAAAAATCCTTTGACTTCAGCACCACCTGCACTGCTAAGAATGAGAGAAATGAGGTGAGCAAGTTACCAATTTTAGTGTGGTTGAGATTAGGTCAGATAGGCAGCTCCTACCAATCTGAAACTGGGTTCTCACCTTTAAGATCTCTGGAGCATAGCCAGTCTGCCTCTTTTAACGACTTACTCTTCGGCTTATGGTGGGAGGATTTAAGAAAAGTAAAATGTCCTTTGCTTAATTTAATCAACGAAACAATAATAACACTTACAAGGTTAACTGCATCAGCAGGCAAGTTTTTACAGGTAACTAAAGAAGATCTGAACAATTTTATTGATCATACACCAATGTGTTTTCAGAACCAACTAAGCACTTGAAAAAAAATTAGTACTACAAAACAAAAGAAACAAACATCATTAGTCCCATACCACACACAAAAATGTCAACATAAAATAAAACCATTAAATTATTGGCCATCACCAGCCCATTACCACACAAAGGAGACAAGACTTACAGAAAAAAAATAACTTACATAACTAATGCAAAAAAAAAAAAGAATATTAGTTACTAGGGTAAGGTCAATGAGTGTTACCCAAATTGTATAAACCTGATAAGTCCCAGATGTGTCATTTTAAACTCCACTTCATCTCACAATCATTAAATGTATTCTTGGCTCAATCAGTACACACAAAAGCAATGTTTATAACAAAAAAATTATGTGAACACTGGCTTCAGCATTTGTGCAGGCATTGGGGAAGAAAAAGCTTTGTCCAAATTCACTTCAATAAGCAAATGTCCCAGCCAAAAACAAATCCCTGATAAAGAAAAAAAAACAACAACATTTAGAGATTATCCCCCTAGCACTGTCATCAGTGGACTCACAGGAATCCATGAGTGCAATGATGCCAGAAAAGGGAGCAAAACTGACAATGATAATTAATGGTCTAAAATTTTGGGATATGTATTTGCATTAATATGTTGCTCATATGGCAGTTAAAGGTACAATTTAGTTCACAGCCTGAGAAAGCTCAAAATCCATTGTGATGCAGATTGATAACTGAAGTTAGGTTTTTCAACGGTCTTTATAAAGGAAATCAGGCATTCAGAAATGATTATGATATTTACATGATAATTTTAAGTGATCCAAATATGTGAGACATGGTTCTTATAGCTAATGGTTAAGCAATACAAAACACCAATGGTAAAAACAAGACTGGATCACCTACCACACCATCAAGGAGAAGTGAGATGCTTTCCCGTCTCTTGAAATGGACATATGATTGCCTCAAGCTGCTTCTTGTTCTCTATACTGAGAGAGTTTCAAAGCTTTTATACTGAGGCATATGATTGCCTGTTTTTAACATTCTCTATATTGAGAGAATTTCAAATCTGTTATTATCAATTAAAAAGAGAAGAAAAACATTTTTAGTTAACCATACCATCTCAACATATTTGTGGATAGTAGCCTATTATGACTTTGATCCTCTGGATCCAGAGATTCTATCTTTAGTTTTAAATTGATAATTAATTAGTTTTAAAGGTAATTATTCATTTTTTGACCCAGTCTCTTTTTATAATGAGAGCAAACTTTTCTGGTCAATTTTGAGGTGTCCTGCATGAATCTGCCATCCATTTCCTGTGCAAATGCGTAGTTTTTGAGATATCGTCATCTTGAAAACTATGCATTTGCACAGGAAACGGATGCCAGTTTCGTACAAAACACCTCAAAATTAACCAGAAAAGTTTGCACTCATCATTTTTGTTTAAACTAATGAATTTAAATGAAAATATCATGACTTAACCTAACCAATCATCAAGGGTGTACAGTTGACCTGACCAGTGTCACGTACTGAACTGTCCGCAAAACTTTAGGACTGATCAATTTGTGATGGGTGATCTTTATGGGGGCTCCACCCCCATACCCCCCAAGACCTAAATTATACAAATGATAATGTAATAACATGTGCCAACCTTGTATGGGTAGTCCACTAAATTTTGCCTGCCCTTAAACTGAAATGACACATTTATTTTTAGGATTTATTTTATGGCACCTAAAGACCTTCTGGTCTTTTCTTAAAATACAAACACTATTGCATTAAAAAGGTCTAAACTCTTGTCTTCATTAAGGGCAATATGGCAGATCACGTCTTCAAAATCAAATATGATAACTGACACGTCATACTTCTTCACAAAAAAACTGAACTGAACAGATGAACAATTGCTAAAAATGATTTATTTGTAAAACAGGACAAATTGAATTACGTAGAAGTAGCCAGAATCACAAAAAATAAGAAATATTCACCAAATAGTTGATAGATAGATAGATATAGATAGATATAGATAGATATAGATATAGAAAAAACTAAAAATAGGAAATATATTTTAATAAAAAAACACATTTTATACAAATTTGCACAAGATAATATATATATATTCTTATTCAGTTTTGATTGGTTATTCAATATATATTGCTGTTATAGCTGGGTGTGACTGGGTCAAAAAACGAATAATAACCAGTTTTAAACTGATAATTATTTAGTTTTGTAAAAATTGGTTGTTGCCAATGTACAGGCAGTTTACATAGTAGAGCCACCTCGATGGGCCGAAGTGGCCCCAAGTGTGCCCACTATAAAAATTTCTTATGTTCTTATTTGCCTTTTAATATATTAAAACCTATTCCTTTATTTTTACCAATTGAGTTAAAAGAACCGATTCTTGTCTAGCTGGGTGAAACCATGAAAAAAGAGGCATCAACATAACTTTATATTTAAAAAAGGCAGTTATTCGGTATTTACAATATATTTTATTTTTGTTTTCTTTCCCACCTACCATCAGCTCCTTTTACAAAAATACAGTCTTTCAATCCTGGCATTTGTCTACTCACATCTGCCGAATGATAGAAGTCAATTACTACTTTGGCAGCAGTTTTACTATTCAGGCGTTCCCCCAAACAAGGATTAGGAGTTGAAAGCACTTCCTTCTCCCTGACTAAACTCTCTGCTTGCCTAGCCATGTAATCTGAGCACTTAGCTAAATTCTTATCTGATCTTTACTCGTGTCCATCTTTTTGGTAGATAGTAAGAATTGTCAGTTTTTCACTTTGACTTGTCACTCGATTAAATTTCTCAGTAATTGTTCATTTTTTGACTCAATCTCTCTTTATAATGAGGGCAAACTTTTCTGGTCAATTTTGGTGTTCTGCACGAATCTGCCATCCATTTCCTGTGCAAATGCGTAGTTTTCAAGATATCATCATCTTGAAAACTATGCATTTGCACAGGAAACAGATGGCAGTTTCGTACAAAACACCTCAAAATTAACCAGAAAAGTTTGCACTCATTATTTTCATTTAAACTAACGAATTTAAACAAAAATATCATGACTTAACCTAACCAATCATTAAGGGTGTACAGTTGACCTAACTGGTGTCACGTACTGAACTGTCCGCAAAACATTAGGACCGATCAATTTGTGATGCATGACCTTTATGGGGGTGGGCCCCCATACCCCCCAAGACCTAAATTATACAAATGATAATGTAATAAAATGTGCCAACCTTGCATGGGTAGTCTGCTAAATTTTGCCTACCCTTAAACTGAAATGACGTTTATTTTTAGGATTTTTTTTATGGCACCTAAAGACCTTCTGGTATTTTCTTAAAATACAAGCACTATTGCATTTAGGGCAGGTCACAGATGTCTTAATTATTCCATGATTGAAAAAAAGTCTAAACTCTTGTCTTCATCAAGGGTAATATGGTGGATCACGTCTTTAAAATCAAATATGCATAACTGACACGTGATACTTCGTCACAAAAAACCAAACTGAACAGAGTTCAACAGACAAACAATTGCTAAAAATGATTTATTTGTAAAACAGAACAAATTGAATTACACAGAAGTAACCAGAATCACCAAAAATAAGGGTTCTTTTGCGTTATCCTCCCAACACTAATTTTTTATATAATATTGGTTTGGTTTTGGTTATGGTACTTTATTTGGTAAATGTACAGTATTACATCCGTCTCCCTTTCGAGGTGAAATTTGTGTTTTTCCTATGGTTTTTGATGTGTTTTGAACAAATCTGACCTTCAAAACCGTCAGAAATGACTCATTTTTGAGATAACCCCCCAACTGGCAATCGAAAATGAGTCATTTCCGATGGTTTTGAAGGTCAGATTCGTTTAAAACACATCAAAAACCATAGGAAAAACAAATTTCACCTTCAAAATTGACCTACCCTAACCTATCCTAAATCATTTATAGTCTTGTAGGCAGCCCAGGAATCACTATAAATCATAGAGCCAGGCCTAATATACTTCTGAATGAGTGGAATGAGTATTCCATTCCAGTACGAAAGTAATTCAAATTCGAAATGGATGGAGCGCAGTGATTGGGCAGACATGTAACAAACACACACACAAACGTACAAACACACAAATAAACGTACGAACACACTAGATACACACCAAAAAAATGTTTATATCTCAAAAACGAAGCATTTGCAACAGAAATGCTATAGAAGGAAAGTGTCTTAGAATTAAAAAATCTACTTAAGGAATATATAGTAATTGCTGGACGTTAGACGGGTGTAATAGTAGAATAATACCCTTTATTTTCTTTCCATTATAAAAAAAATTAGTGTTGGTATTGTTTGGTTTGGTTAGGTTACAGTAAAAACAGCCCGCCGTAGGCATTAGCCATTATAAAAAAAAATTAGTGTTGGGAGGATAATGCAAAAGTACCAAAATAAGAAATATTAGTAAATATGGATATTACAGCCTCCACCCAATTTTGATGCCAAAATATATTTTCCTAGTAGTGTATGATGTGCTTTGTTCAAATCTGGCCTTCATTTTATGTGGAAATGAACCAATCAAAAGTTATGAGACTTCAAAGTTTTAACATATTTTGGTTCATTTCCACATAAAATGAAGGCCAGATTTTAATATTGCACATCAAATACTACTAGAAAAATGCATTCCAGTATCCAAATTGCTAGAGAACCTACCTAACCTAACCTAACCAACCTAACCTAACCCTAACATCAATGGAATCATAAAGATCCACACTCTCTGCATTTAAAATACGACTGTACCACACCATGTTTAACAAAAAATTTTACAGTAGAATTATCACTATTATTAATTTCCATAACAACATCTTCGAAATACATTTCACATCCTCTACACGCCATATTGGAAAATCAACTGATGAAGAAAATGGAAAACACGATACCTCATTTTTTGTTTTTTCCACCCAAATAGATATACTTATGATGACGTCATTCAAAAAATGGAGTTACGAAAATAATTTCTTTAAAAGCCTATAACATTATAAGGTTAATATGAGTTTTACCGCACTCAGAATATCAAAAGCAAATATAATTATAAAATATTAAAGCATAATTTTCTCATCATTTTCATATAAGTCACTATGCTCGCAGATGCGTACTTAACAAATTATGTACATTTGAATATTATGACATTTTTGCATTTTTTTTCCCGCCCTTCCAATATTTTGATTGGTGACATCATGAGAACATGATATATGAGCTAGATTTTTTAAGTTGCTAGTCTACTTCTATTAAGTTTTTGATATACAGGGTGGGCCGTAAGTTTCCATACATAGGAAAAATTAAACGTTTATTTTTATGTTTCAGATACCCTAAGAATATGCGTTTGACGTAAGATCTTGTTTACTGATGAAGCAAATTTTTACGTCAATGGAGAGGTTAATCGGCAAAACATACGTTATTGGAGTAATGCTAACCCTAACTGGCTGAGTCCGACGAAGATGCAAGGTGCTGGTAAAGTGATGGTGTGGGCCGGGATATGGGGTGACAGAATTATTGGACCAATTTTTGTCAGTGGAAATCTTAATGCCGAAAGGTATCTTAACATGTTGCAAGAAGAGATTTTCCCATCCCTGCTAAACGAGGAAGGTAACTTCCCAGTTTACTTCCAGCAAGATGGAGTCCACCTCATTATGGTCTTCACGTGCGTCAGTATTTGGATCAGCAGTTTCCGGATGCTTGGATTGGTCGGCGTGGTCCCGTGGAGTGGCCTCCCAGATCCCCAGATCTCACCCCCCTTGATTTCTATCTTTGGGGGCACTTGAAGGCCATGGTGTATCAGGAAAAGATACGAGACATAAATCATCTAAAGGAACATATCACCAACGCCATTACAAGCATAACGTCAACTGTGCTAATGCGTGTTCATCAACAGTGGGGAACACGTATTAAAATGTGTTTTCAAAATAATGGCAACCATGTAGAGCATATTATATAAATAAAAATGGTTGTCCATAAAAAAAAGTTTATTTTTCCTATGTATGGAAACTTACGGCCCACCCTGTAGATGTTTGTGGCGATGACATGTGAATAGTGCGAATATTATTTTGAGGATTTAATATACTCTAGGCTAGGTTAGCCAGGGTTAGGCTAGGTTAGCCAGGGTTGGGTTAGGTAAGGTAAGGTTAATTAATACCAAAATACATTTTCCTAGTAATATTTGATGTGTTTTGCTTAGATTTTGACTTCCATTTCCCTTGAAAATGAACCAAACTTCAAAGTACTATAACTTTGTTGGATCTCATTTCCGACGGAAATGGAGGTCATATTTGAACAAATCACATCAAATACTACTAGAAAAATGTATTTTGGTGTGTAAAATGACTGAGTTACTTAAAACACATAATTACCCATTATAAAGACGCAATTGCACAAATAATAACATATACCATTAGACTCCTAAAATTATGCTGAAACGTTTGATAATAGCCAGTATTGTCAACTTGGTAGAGGCCGTAATATCCATATTTACCAAAATATTCACCAAATAGTCAATATATAGATACCTGTATTGAAAAAACACCAAAAATAAGAAATATATTTTAATAAAAAAACATTTTATACAAATTTGCACAAGATAATATATATATTTTCTTATTCAGTTTTGATTGGATATTCAATATATAATGTTGTTATAGCTGGGTGTGACTGGGTCAAAAAATGAATAACCAATTTCTCTTTTAGTTGTTGAAGAATCTCCAATTCTGTATTATCTGAGTCACTGCAACAAAAAACAGATGCTGGAGAAATGTAATTTTATCTTCTAACTTTCACTTTTCCTTTTCTTATGGTAAAGACCATAAACAGTTTCATCCTATGGATGTATATTTTCTCTTCTAATTAAATGCTACATCTTCTCCATGAGAAGGTGAGGATAGGCACTGTTAATCAGATTAACAGGCATTTACAGTCAAATAGTTAGCTAGTCTACACTCAGACATAAAAATTGGTGACAATGACACCAAGATTTTTATCTCCCGGGGCCCCCAATATGTGGAAAACTGATGAGTGGGTAGTTGGGAGGTAACGAAAATGGTTCACTGAGTAGGTAGGTAGTTAATCTAACAATTATTAAATTCCTTTTATGTCAATAACTGGGTGGATGAAACCAATTGGTTGCTCACCAGAGTTATTCTCCACATTAGTATTTATATACTGTATCATAGAGCGTGCTCGGTAATACACATACATTACCGATCAACCAACTGAAAAAAAACAAGAGGACGCTGGTGGAAAAAGCCCCACGAAAAAAGGACGGGAGAACGAAAAGAGGCAACGAGAGAACAAGACGGAACGGAGAGAAGAAAGAGACTAAACAACGGAAAAAGATCCCCACCAGCAAGTACGCTCTCAACAATGGAGAAAAGAGAAGAGGGACTGCCTAATAAGTAATAACACTCGGTAAGTGATCAGTTGTGTTTTTTAGCCCAGTTAATTAAGGAACATAAATTAAGCTGTCAGACAAATTAGGCCTACACTGTGGTCTAAGACCTACCATCAACTCGTAGCTTAACAAAGGCTAAGGTAAATTACCCGAACCTAATTTGGTGAGGAATCCTACTGTGGACCTCAATTTACTCTGCCTGCTCTGGACCATTTCCGGAATCTCTAGGCTGACCCCTACAAGTACAAGGCTAGGCTTAATCTACTCTATAGGGTATTAGTTGCTTTTCAGCCCAGAATGTTTCCCGACAATTTTGAGGGGTTCAACATTTATCAATAACATTTCCGTCGCAAATGTTTAGTTTACGAGATAGTTATTTTGTTGAAAAAAAAATTTTTTAGAAGGCTCATTCTATCGCCGCCATAACAGGAGGTGGCACCATCTAGCGACGAACTATGTAAACATTTTTGAGGTTGCCAATCACAGGCCTCTATTTCGTCACGTGACCTAATCCAGCAAATCACCGCCCGATCTGCTTCCTCGCTCATCTCCTGTTTTCAGTTCAAATTCAGAATCGCATGGTGTTCTCCCTTTAAATGTAGTGTGTTCAATTTGTATAATTTAAGTCTCTGGGGTACACAATCACAAATTGATTGGTATAGGTTTTTATATTTTTTTATTTTTGAATTTCCGACGCTAAAATGATAATGTAATAACATATTCATGTTAGGTTAGGTTAGGTACTTTTAGGTTAGTTAAGAACATAAGAACATAAGAAATTTTTATAGTGGGCACACTAGGGGCCACTTCGGCCCATCGAGGTGGATCCACTATGTAAAAACTGCCTGTACATTGGCAATAACCAATTTTTACAAAACTAATTGAGTATCAATTTAAAACTAAAGATAGAATCTCTGGATCCAGAGGATCAAAGTCATAATAGGCTACTATCCACAAATATGTTACACACTATATCTATTTATAACTGACATGCAAATATGTCAGATCCAAAGAATCCAGTCAATTTCATTATGGTACCAATCAATACCAGTACCATGCCAACCAAAAATAAGTCACGGTCCTTATCAATTGCGGACCAAGTCACAATTTACATCCATATACATTACAATATATATACTTAAAAAGAAAAGTGTAGGTGTGGCTGTAAAGACTGTACAGTAATGTAGAAATGTGTGTGCACCCATTTTGGGTCTCCCATTTAAAGGTGTTTGTGGGGCAAGTGAAGATCATGAGTTTTTCAATACCTCACAGTACTATGGGGGCACCGCTCGGCAGAGGAATCTCTTTAAATAGGGTGTGTAAGGACAGAGAGTATCCCCTAACCCAAGATGCTGCCTCCCTATATCCCACAACACCTGTGTTGAGCTGTGGGATCCATCACCCAAATGCACATAATATGAAATAAACTAATACCATTCATGCAATAAAAATGGGCTTAAACACCATCACCAGATGTCCCTTGCAGACATCAAACTATCCAACCTTCTTTTGAAAGAATCAAGCGTATCTTGGTTAGGGGTTAGGTTTTTCTCATGGTTTTTGATGTGTTTCATGACATTCTTACCTTCATTTTCGTTGGAAATGACGCGTTTTTCACCCCGTAAAAAAACGATTCCCCACAGGTTCCCAAATATTGATTGGGTAGGTGACAAAGGTAGGCACCCGGGCCTCAAAAAGGACCGACGGTCCCGGCCCTTGCCTCAAACTGGACCGACGGTCCCGGTCCTTTCTGAAGATAGGACCTAGGAACGACTCGGTCCTCGGTTCTTATATATAATATACTGTAAGTGAAAAATTTGATTAAAATGAAAAATGAAATTAAAGACACCGGAAATCTTTAATTTTATTAACGTAAATTATAATTAATACAATACATAAATGATGAAAAAAGTTATTAAGTTAAATGCTTGAGTTTCCCTTCAAGAAGACTAGCATTTCAAAATGGCTGTCACTGAGCCCTGACCTTTTCGGCTTGAGGACGTCCTTCCCCAAAGAGAAGAGCCTCTCCACGGCGGCACTGAGTCTTCTGAGTCTTCTGGAGGAAACGATCCATCTTCTTTAGAACTTCAAATAATCACTAAACACACTAAAATCACTAAAAAAGACCGTCCGGACCGGACCGTCCGGAATTGCTTAAAAATGGACCGTCGCTCCTCATTTCGGTCCTCACTGAGAAAAGGACCGACTTTCCCGCTCACGGTCCTTAAAAAGGACCGAGTTCCTGGAGTTCTGTCCTTTTGGAACTCGGTCCTGCCCACCTTTGGTAGGTGATGGGGGTATATCTTAACAACTGGTCATTTCCGACAGAAATGAAGGTCAGATTCGCATGAATCACATCAAAAACCATGAGAAAAACCTAGGTTTCATGGGAAATAGCAATCTGGGCTGAAAAGTAACAATTACCCTCTATAGTTAGACTGCAGATATTAGGGGTGGGTTAATTGGGGACCAATTCATACCAGGTGCGGATCCAGGGGGGGGGGGTCGAGGGGGTCCGGACCCCCCCCCCTGCTCACGGTGACCAACGATTTTTCGATTGCGTTTGTTTGCTCCTATATATGAAAAATAAGACCTGAAGGGTGCTGGTTAAGTGTGCGGTCTACCTAGCTTTTAGTTAGCCTTATAAGGCTAACTAATGAAACTATCACGACTTAACCTAACCAATCGTCAAGGGCGTACAGTTGACTTAACGATTGGTTAGGTTAAGTCGTGATATTTTCGTTAGTTAGCCTTATAAGCCTTATAAGACTTAAAATGGCTTAAGGTACATGTATCCCGGTTGCCACAAAATTAATTTCCTTAAAAAGAATAAAGAAAAAAAAGTTTATGTCCGATCCTGAGACATTTCAGACCTGGCCTGGGTGTGTGAACAAGCAGGATTTTGATAACGGGAATATACTTCAAATCCATCTAAAGCTATCTTCAAATATGAAAATTTCCTACCGAGGGGGGGACACCCCCCCTCGGGCACCCCACCTGGCGCTCGCTTCGCTCGCGCGTCCTCGGCCCAAGGCCGAGGACATATCAGTAACGAGCCCCACCAAGACTGGACCGCTCCTCTGCTTAAATTCCTGGATCCGCCCCTGCATACAGAGCATTTTTCACAACAATGCCTCTTCGGTGGGGAGTGTTAGAAAATCTAGAAAAGGAAGAGCCATTGTTGTCCCAAGGCGATATGATGACTAAGCTGATTGATGCAGCATTGCTTGTATATATTAAGTTAAGGTGTGTGTGTATATATCCATCTCATAATTGTAAGGTTATTGAAAAATTCACTTAATTCAGAGCTAGCATTTTTGGGCTCTTGTGGCATCATTTTTTTTGGGGCACTGCACGTCCTTCCTACCCGTTTGTTGAATGCGGCACTTACAGGGCGTGGTCTTATAGAGAGCTCTCTTGCAATTCAGTTTGGTTGTTTAGATATAAGATTGTTGCATCGTGCAATGGTGCAGGTTGTGTTGTCGTTGCAAGGTTTAGAAAGAAGACTATAAATAGTGCCCCTTTTGTTTTTATCTTAATTTTATGCAACTGAGGCCTAAGGTAGGCCCACATCGAGTCAGCAACCCTGAGGTAGGACCTCCAAATCCGTAAGTTTTAGTTTAGCTTAACTTGGGCTGTAGGTTGAACTGGCCCTTCAGAGTTTGATCGTTCAGGGCTCAGCTGGGATTCTGAACCCAATAAAATAAAATCTAACAAAGAAATCTGAAATCTCATCATTCCCATGATCATGTCATTGTACATGCTGTTTTCTTTTGATTTAGATAAATATACTCTGGAGGTATATTTTGAATTTTTGGGGGGTAATATCCTTGCTTTTCACAACTATTGCACTGGACTATCACCTGGCTACTTTCTTTCTTCGTAATGGGTAAATCTTCAATTATAAGCCTGTATTGTTGGGCTACATGTGTGCGCGAGTGATACAGTGAGTTTCTGAGTCATATTCTCTCCCCACAAATACATTGCCCTATTTCGAACACTGACCATTATAGGCAAGAGCGTAACTAGTTTTCAAAAGTTGGGGAGGACAACTGTAATGATGAAAAATCCTGATGAATTTCTGTGCTGCTATCCTGTAGGTAATGTGTTTGCGACCAAAATGATGCTCTTAAAATACTATGATTTAGAGAATGATCTATATTTATGATAGTAATAGGAAAATCAAAGAAGCGTTTTCACAACTACCTTATGTATATCAAGTATATACTTAACATTAAAGGAAAACAATATATGCAATAATTAAAGTAAAAAATAACGAGATGTCTCATTAAAGTATCTATCACTGCAGTATTAGAACTGAATCAGTAATACTTTCCAGCATACTAATAGGACTAATATAATTAAAGATTTACTCATCATAGATTACTTCAAGAACTAAATATTTTCCTTCACGTAAGCTAACTTAGATCAAAAGTTGGGGGGGGGGGGGCAAAACCTATATTATCCCCCTCAGTTCAAAAGTTGGGGGGAACATGTCCCCCCCGTTAGTTACGCCCCTGATTATAGGCCTATATAGTGTTTTTTTTACAGTCACAAGGTGGAAACCATGTGGAACCTTATCAAATGCCTTACAAAATTCTGAAAAAATAGCATGTACATCATGTCCATCATTTACAGTACCTCATTAGTAACAAACTCTAAAATTTAAAGTCTAAGAGATAAGACAAGATATGGAATACTATACATGCCTATCCAGGGGCATACTTAAAGTATTTGGCACCCGAGGTGGATCCTTCCTTTGGCACCCCCCCCATAAATAATTTTAAAATTTAAACACACAGAAAAGTATATTATGTTTGCAAGTAGATTTTTAAACAGTACAGTACTATAAGCAAATTGGAAATAAGAAAAATGCAGGACATTAAAAATTTAGTGAACAGGTAATACTGCATTTTATTTTATACAAAAAACACAGGAAATCCAGTCTCAACGCTCAGCCTATTTTTCAAAGGTAAATAGAGAGGATTCACAGTTTCTGCTTTCGAGCCTTAATTTCTGCAAATTGATCAATGACCTCATAAAAATTCACCTTCTTTGCATATTCATGTTCAATTGAAAGTAAAGCCAGATTTGTCAATCTCGTCTGACTCATGGTCGAGCGAAAGAAATTTTTTATCAATTTCAATTTGGAAAAACTTCTTTCACATGAAGCAATAGACACACAGACAGTCAAAAAGAATCTTAAACACAGTGACAAGCTTGGCAAAGATTCACAAAAATCCCATTTCACAATAAACTCGAGAAACTGCAATGCTGTTCATTTCTTTGCCTCTTCAACGCTGATTTTGGCAGCTTCCAAATGCCTCCGAAGTCGTCCAATTTCCACAGTGATATCTTCATCAGAGAATTCATCGAAAATCTGAGTCAAATTTGGAATATACTTCCGAAGTTGTTCTTCTGTTGCAACAACCAAAGTGTTTGGCTGAATAACAGCGAACCATGCAGTGGTAGGGCGGGTCGTACTCAGGTGACAACATGAATCTGAAGGAAATCCTACCATCAGGGGTGTCTAAATTATGTGGTTTTACATGGGAATTCAAATATGAGCTTATTTTTTGGATAGGATAACTCTAACCTACATCATTTTGTATTTCTAAATTTGCCAATTTTACCCTTTTGAACCCCTTTATAATATATTAAAAGATATAAGGTAAATCATTTATATTGACAAGGCCAAATCAACTTTACATATATTTATTAATAGGTGAACTGCATGTATATCACTGGATATAATTACAAAGATCATTCTCCTGACATCTTGAACTTTGCCAGGTTGCACAAACCCTGCTTTGACTCAGACTTGGACATCAGCTTCCTGCTGGTCTCCTTTGCCCTGATCCCTCCATCCCTCTTTTCCTGTGAGAAGTACTTAGCAGAAGCCTCAGTCACCAACACTATAGTGTTCTTCCTTGATCTTTGCGGGAAAAGATTGGTCACTGCCCTCAGCTTCCATCATCACATTGGTCAGGTCAATCCGCCCATCAAAGAGGATGCAAGAGATCCCCCCCCTCCTCCCTGCACTTCTTCTCGAACTGTTCCCCCAGCTCTCTCATCAACTTCTCCTGTGCTCTCTTGTGCTCTCTTGACCTTGCTCTTATCATCACTTTACTTGTATTGTCTTCTGTGATGATTCCTGCGTCAATCAGAGCTGCTGTTGCTATCGCTGCAGTTGGCCTCAGCCCTATGCCATACCTTACACTAGCAAGGGCAATGTTTTGAATCTCATCATAGTTTTTCTGTACCTTTGCCGAAGCTGCTGGCTCAGGGTCAGTTTGAGGGAAGAGCTCAACTTCAGGAACAAACTCATCTTCATCACACCTCATTCTCCTCAATTCCAGATCCTGATCACCATCTGCCAAAAATCTCTTAACATCCTTCCTGGCTGCCTTCTCTGCTACTGCAGCACTTTTCTCCTTGCTCCTTCTCCTTTTCTCTGCCTTCCTTTCCATCCACTGCCTTTTCAATGTCCTCACCTGTCTCTTGTGCTCTGGTAGATCAGGACCCCCTATTTGGTGGGGTCCCTTACTTCCAACCTTCTCTTTCTGTCCCTTGATGTAGGCAAGATCTTTCGTAGGAATCTTTTTCTCTCTGTTGCAGGAACAGTTAATGTGGGCTTGGATAACACAGCCCTCACAGCCTCCTCCCCTCACAACTGGTAATCTGACACTTGCAAGTCAAAATATCAAAGAACTTGTCTAACTTGACAATGAACCTCTCTTTGGCATCAAGTTTGCCCTTCCCAAGAGAAAACTTCACTGCCTGATTCCAGACCTCCTTGAGCTTGGACATGATGGTCACTTTTTCATTGATAACAGGTGGCTTGAAAAGAGCATTAGCTTTGCTTCACTGACAAATCAAACCAGGGTAGATGTCACTCACCAGCTTGTCCACTGGGTAGTTCCTCCTGTCATCTTCACTTTGCTTCCTCAAGTAGATGCCATACCTCAGGATATCCCTCACAGTCGGCAGTTCAGACACCAACAGCTCCCGGCCAGTGCCAACAAGATTACTCAGATGAGAACTTGATTTCGTCCTTGTTCTGACTTGAACCATTTTCTTAATGAGTTCACACTGAAATAAAAACAATAATACAACAGTTAAGTATCCACTACAGACAGGTATTAACTCTTTTCAGCGCAAAATTCTTGGTTAAAAAAAGAGCTGAAATGGGCAAGAACAAATTTATCTGCAAATGCTAAACACATTATGCTTTTTTTGGTTTCAAAATGTTATAAAATGCTAATTTATCTGTTGTCTGTAATGCAAATAATTTGTTCATGTACTCTAAAAAAACTAAAGAAACACATCCTAAAAATATTCTTTAGAACATTGAAATAGGCCTCATACTGCTCAGTTGTACTAAAAATGAACCACCTAATTTTAGCTCAAATCAAAGTTGTTAATTAAATTTTGCTCAATGTATCACTATAATATGCGTAGAAATAGCTTTTTCTAAAATATAACAGAATAATACTCACATGTGAACAGTAACAGAAAAAATATCAGGAGATAATCACTAAATCTATCCCCTCACTGCAAGCCGAGGTGGTAAAATAGCTTCATAAATCATGAGTCACTTCAAATATTTCACAAAACGATTTAGAATGTTCTGAAACGTTACATTCTAGCCTCTGAGAAAGGTGGCTCAGAAAATGGCCTTATGCGCGCCAGAAAACCGTCAAAATATTTCATATACCAAACTGTATGATAATTACAATTAAGTGGAATGGCACACCTTTTTATTTGAGTATTTAAATATTATTATTATTATATGAATTACATTATATGTGTTTATATGAATTAGTTAGAACAATGCTCTATGAGAGATAACGTGAGCAGCCATGATAGAAAAGAAAACGTGAGAAGACATATTCTGGGGTAACTACAATAGTAAAATAATCAACAATTTAATAATAATCAACTGCAAAATGATGTAGGTTAGGGTTATCAGAATTAAATATTTTCTTCAGAATTGTGTTCTATACACCAAAATATGTCATTTGAACACCCCTCTCCATTGATTTAAAAAAAAAGCATAGTATGACCCGCCCTAACATTGCAGTGGTCAGCTGTCGACTCTTCCTATGGAAAACTGATGAGTGGGTAGTTGGGAGGTAACGAAAATGGTTCACTGAGTAGGTACAGTAGGTAGTTAATCTAACAATTATTAAATTCCTTTTATGTCAATAACTGGGTGGATGAAACCAATTGGTTGCTCACCAGAGTTATTCTCCACACTAGTATATTTATACTGTGTGACAAGAGCGTGCTCGGTAATAGATATACATTACCGATCAACCAACCGAAAAATAACCAAGACGACGCTGGTGGAAAAAGCCCCGCTAAAAGGAGAACAAAGGAGAACGAAAACGAAGAACGGGGCGAGAGGACGGAACTGGAGAAGGGACGAGAACAGACACCGAAGAAAGATCCCCACCAGCAAGTACGCTCTCGACAATTATACAGGAAGCAGAAAAGAGACTCTCTAATAACTAGCAGTAAGTGACTAATTGTGTTTTTAGCCCAGTTGGATCTTCTAACTTCTAACTTAGAAGACTCATTAAATTAAGCTGGGTCAGACAACTTAGGCCTACATTGTGGCCTAAGACCCAGCATCAACTCATAGCTTAACAAAGGTAAAGATAGATTGCCCTAACCTAGTTTGGTGAGGAATCCTACTGTGGACCTCAATTTATCTGCCCGCTCTGGACCATTTCCGGAATCTCTAGGCTGACCCCTCTAGGCTAGACTTGATCTACTCTATAGTTAGACTGGAGAAATAAGGGGTGGGTTAATTGTGGACCAATTCATACAGAGCATTTGTCACATTGGTGGCCCGTGTGGGGACTAAACAAACCTTAACCTTACTTAACAAAACTTGCAGAATTAGGCTAAATGGTCTAGCCTAAGCCTAACCTAATCAAGCCTAATTAGGTCTACAACCTAGGGCCTAACTAGGAAACATTTACATTTAAGGAGTCTCATTCTCTTATAAGCTTAGACCTGAGTGACACATAAGTACTTGGGGGGGATTAAACCAAATTTAAACTTGACTGTTTTGTCTGTGCTCTCTCTTCTCTGGTAATTTCTTCTTGTCCTCTATTTCATTACGATCCCCAGTTAAACAATTTTGACTTAAACATGGACAGTGCGGAATTGAAAAAGTTAAAAAAGAAAAGGGGGGCAAAGTTGGGAGCTGTTACAAAGGCCGTGAACACTTTTAACAATATTACATAACCAGGTAAGGAAGATTTAGAGTGTGTAATTCTTAAATTGGAAACTAAAAAGAAGGAAATAATAGCCATTGATGAGAGTATTTCAGAGTTAGTTGAATCCGAAATGGCTGAAAAACAATTGATAGACCTTTACGCTGATAATGATGATCAGGTAATCTCAATTGAACAGCAAATAAGGAGACTACGGTCTCGTTTGACTGACTTAACACCAAATAAACCTAATTCTGATTTTAATCAAAGTAGAGTTAACCTTCAACAAAATTTAAGTGGCATGCTAAATCCTGAGTCACAAGAATTGAGGGCTCAGTTACCCATTTTGCTAGTACCAACATTTGAAGGGGACACGGTACAATTCCCATCTTTCATTGACAAATTTGAGAGTTTAATAGGTAATAAACCTTATATTTCAACTGTTGAAAAGTTTAGCTACTTAACTAGTTTCCTTAAAGGCCCAGCCTATAACCTGATAGCCTATCTACCAAAGACTGCTCCCAGAGACCAACTAGCTACAGCCAAACAGACAAAACTTGATACTGTAGAATCAAATGTGACCAACTGTAATACACGAACACCTACATTACAGAACTTTAATGTAACTGCTGCCTCAACTTACACACTACATTGCAAATTTTGTGCAAGTAATGAACACAGTAGTACTGGGTGTGACAAATATTCAGACTTTAACCAAAGAGCTAAAAGATGTGAACAGTTGAACCTATGTAAAAAGTGTACTGGCCAGGGACATTATAAGAAAGACTGTAAATCTAGGTTAAGATTCAAGTGTAAGTTTTGTAAAAGTTTACGACATGTCTCATCAATGTGTGATTCACCAAAGTGTCCAAACAATAGTACTCAAACTCAAAAGATACCTCCACCAAACAAAGGTAATCAAGAAAATGCCACTTTCATGGGACATTCTGTTTGCTCAAACAACGTAACAAGAAACACTGAGATTCTTTTACCAACTATTACTTTGGACTTAGTGAATAGTGAGGGTAGCACCACTCCAGTGAGATGTCTTATAGACTGTTGTTCTCAACAAACATTTGTTTCGCGCAAAATGTAGTTAATAAATTGGGTTTGACACCAAACCCGAATGAACAAAATCTCAATATTGCATCCTTTGTTAAGGATAACTCGGACAAAAATAGCTATAAGACAATTGACCTGGAACTACAGTTAGAAAATAAATTAGAGAAAATTGAAGCAGTTATTATTTCTAAAGTAGGACAAAACAAACTGGTTATACTCAAACTAGAACAAACCATAAATCATTTGGGAAAACACTACAAAATAGCTGATAGACATATCACTAACAACACAGTAGCTAACATTGAAATGTTAATAGGGGCAGATTATATTAATCTTATTCATAAGGGCATAGTAGAGATAGGTGATGGTATAGCTATTCAGACTCCATCAGGGATAGCCCCTTTGGGTGACCTATCCAAATACAACCTAGACCTAAACCAAAATAGTTAATGACCAACAAATACTATGTGCCTCAACTCAGTCCTACATAACACCTGTAAGAATAGCAACACTTTGAATAATATTATCTCAACTGAGAACATTAATTCATCATTATCAAGTGAAACTTTGGATGAGGCAATTCAAACTTTATGGTTGCTAGAATCTGTGGGTATACACAGACCCGGATCTAGGGGTGGGCTATGTGGGCTGCAGCCACGGGCCCCGCATTTGAGGGGGGCCTCCAAATTTGGAGAAGTTTTCCCCAATGTCTTAAATGCATACAGAATGTATTTGTCATTGATGGTGACCAATTGTACCGGCGGACGGAGTTTTTCTAAGTTAAAGCGACTGAAATGTTGCACACGTTCAACAATGAAGCAAAAGCGATTACAGTCACTGGCAATTCTCTGTGTTGAACATGCTCTGGCCAAAGAAGTCGATTTTCGAAATATTATTAATGAATTTGCACAAAAAAAGGCTCGTCGGTTCAATCGGTTGCCAGCTCATAATCAGTAGGTAGGTGTGTATAAAATTATTAATTCAGGAAAATATAATATGTAAAATAAAGTAAAATATTTGTAAAGTAATATGTTTGTTCTGAAAACTAAATAAATAAAGTAAAGTAATATGTTTGTTCTGAAAACCTTTAATTTTCCTCGTAAACAAAGCTTATAATCCTTATATAATAAAAATTGTAGCCAAGGGGGCCCCCCAAAAAAAAATTAGCCACGGGCCCCCATTCTTCTAGATCCGGGCCTGCCTACTAGGAGTGTGTTCACACAATAATGGCTGATGCCTACCATGACATTTTTTGCACAAAATTTTAAACTTACAAAACCTTGCTCTGTGACCTTTCAAAAAACATTTAAAACATGCTGTGGACTTAGTTACCCTGTCCTTTCTCTCCTCAGCCACCTCACATTTATATGACTTGTGGTTGCCTTCGCAAAATATGCATTCCTTGATTCCCTTTAATTTATTCTCAGAGGATGCATGTAGAGCTGACACTGTACCTGGGTTATTCCTTTTTGTGGAAACTTTGGTGCTGTGCCTGCCTTTGTCCCCTTGTTTACCATCCCACTGTGCAAACTCAATTCTCTCTCGTCTTGCTAATTCTGTGCCTAAAAGACTTAACATCTGCTGAAGGGGGATGTACACATGTTCTGTAGAGTGTCCCCTACTTAATTCAAGCAAAATTGAGCTAGGCAATTTAGACTCCAGTGTAGGAACCAACATTATACCATACCTTTCTATTCCTACACCCAAGTTATCCAGGGACCTAGTTCTAATTTCAAATTCATCATATAACTGCCGTAACTCCTTGACACTATTAGGATTATTAACAGGAGGTATAGCTAAAAGTGCACGGAGGTGGCTTTTAATTAAGATCTCTGGCTTACCAAACCGTTTCTTTAATATATCCCAAGCCACATTATAATTAGCCTCTGTTAATGCTAATCCTGCTATAGTCTTTGCTGCCTCCCCTTCCAAGAGGGACTGCAAATAATTAAACTTCTCCACGGCACTTAACACTTGACTAGAATGAACTGCTGATTGAAAACTGTCTGCCCATCCTTGCCATTCCTGAATACTCCCAGAAAATGGTTTGAGTACAAGCCTCTGTAATTGAACTACAGATCTGTTAACCTTAACTTCTCAAACATCATTTGTTGAGTGTTGTGTTTCATTATTAGACCTGGTCTCTAACTGTACTGAGCTGCTAAACTCTTTTGCTCGGAGGCCTACTTTAATTATATTGTAGCTGGTTCCTTCTTGGTGCTACTTGTATTTGCCGGGAAGAATGAAGGATACGAGAGGCAGGCTATCTCTTTTAGGGGCCCTCTCGTGTCCTCTTCTCTCCCTGTCGTTTGGAAGGTTAGCATCTTGAATGAAAAGCCGGTAGTTTTCAGAGTTTATTGAGTTCTTGGTTGGCTGGGGTTATTTTACAGAAGATTTTGTTATTCTATATACAGCTGAATTAATTAAATATATATATATAAATTTATGTACAATACTTATTTATAAAGATTATATATGATTCTTAAAATTACACAATGATAAATATATACAATTTGGTACGCGCAAAATTGGTTTGTCGGTAACTAATATAAAAATAATATAAATGCGGAAAATTAACTGCGCGGCCCCCACAATATCATCAATAATCTCTTCAAAGTAAATTATGTTATTTTCTATTTCATCCTCTTCTATAAGAGCCTCAATTTTAACATTTACCTCACTTAGAGCAACCTTTTTAGTTTCTAATATGGAAAGCTGCGCAGTCACTAAGCGTAAATCCTCTTGCTCTATGGCAGAATCTATAGTGGCAATGACCTTTGTAATTAGACCTTTGTAGGCGCTTCTCCTTTTATAAATTTGTTCAATTCAGATGCACTCATCTTCAATGCAAACAACAATTGGGCTCAATGCCAAATGAGCTGAATTGGCAGAAATACTTAACCAAACTGATCAAACGCAAATTTTACTTTCAAATAAACTGAATTGCTGGGTGGGGTACTAACCAAACACTAGTATGAATACCAATTTTTCATTTTCCACCCCAGGACCTTAATTCAATAATAACCCAAAATTAACCAAACCGGTAAAATAGTAGGCCAAAAACAACGACAGACGACTGGCCAAGTTCGCAATTGGGCAACCAAACTTTCTACCCTGGGACCTTAATTCAATAATAACCGAAAAATTAACCAAACGGTAAAATGTAGGCCAAAAACGACAGACGACTGGCCAAGTTTAGCAATTGGGACCAAACTTCTAAACCTTTCACCCTGGGACCTTAATTCAATAATAACCCAAAATTAACCAACCGGTAAAATGTAGGCCAAAACGACGACAGACGACCTGGCCAGTTTAGCAATTGGGCGACCAAACTTTCTACCCTGGGACCTTAATTCAATAATAACCCAAAATTAACCAAACCAGTAAAGTGTAGGCCAAAAACGACGACAGACGACTGGCCAAGTTTCGCAATTGGGCGACCAAACTTTCTACCCTGGGACCTTAATTCAATAATAACCCAAAATTAACCAAACCAGTAAAATGTAGGCCAAAACAACGACAGACGACTGAACTGGCCAAGTTTCGCAATTGGGCGACCAAACTTTCTACCCTGGGACCTTAACTCAATAATACTCAACCCGTCTAGGCCTAACTTGGGCTACAATTTGCACAATCAGAACTTTGTCGAAAAATAGTCACTGACTCAGTCTTGAGGTAGAATCCGGTTCGAAGGACCATGTTATTTTATTTATTTGTTGGGTTCAAAATCCCAGCTGAGCCGTGAACGGCTAAATTCTAAAGGGCGAGTTCTACCTACAGCCCAAGTTAAGCTAAAATTAAAACTTACGGATTTGAGATCCTATTAGGTCCTACCTCAGGGTTGCTGTCTCGATGCGGGCCTACCTTAGACCTTAGTTACATGAATTTAATATAAAAAAAAAAGGGTACTATTTATGGTCTTTTTCTCAACCTCTGCAACAACAACGCAACCTGGACTATTGCACGATGCAACAATCTTGTATCTAAACAACCAAACTGAATTGCAAGAGAGCTCTCTATCAGACCACACCCTGTACGTACGACATCCCACAAACGAGTAGAAAGGACGCGCAGTGCCCAAAAATGATGCCACCAGAGTCCCAAACACTGATGCCACAAGAGCCCAAAAATGCTAGCTCTAAATTAAGTGAATTTTTCACTAACCTTACAATTATGATATGGATATATATACACCTTAACTTAATATATACAAGCAATGCTGCATCAATCAGCTTAGTCATCATATCGCCTTGGGACAACAATGGTTCTTCCTCTTCTAGATTTTCTAACAATCATCAAATTCTTAGGTTTAAGTTATTGATAGAAAACACTAAAGATAGTAACGTAATAGAATTCCCTGAATTTCGTAGGGCTAATTTTGATAGTTTTGCGGATAGGATGTGAGTAGTGGACTGGGATAACTTATTTATGGGTAATGACACAAATTTGCATTGGGTGGCGTTTAAAGAAAGTTTTAGGAATATTGAAAGGGAGTTTATTCCTCGTAGGCCCAAGCGCGCTAGAAATCGTGGTAGGCCGAAGTGGTGGACTAGGGAAATAGGCGAGTTCATAAATGAGCGTAATAGAGCGTATAGACTTAATAAGCGCAATGGCACGGCAGCTAACTTTAATAGATATCTACAGATCTACAGAAGGTAAGGCTAACAAAGACCCTAAGATCCACTCTAAGGTTAGCCCGAGAGAAAGGAAAGAGTAGGGGGTTAAGAGAAGAGAAGAGAATAAGTGGTTAAGTAAGGAGCAACACCTATCATTCGTGGGTTAACATTCATTCAGAAAAAGAGGGAAAAAGTCTCACCATCATCATCCGCCGGCCACTGCCGACAAGTCAGAAAAATAGTCGGAGAGAATAGGAGAGGGGTGAAAGATGAAAAGAAGTAAAATAAGGAATGCTTACAAACCATGCAAACACAGTCTTAACTCACTGTCATACTATGCAAACTACAAACATGCAAGGAAAGAGTTACAGACATGCAAAGTAAGGAGAGGATAAGGATAAGAAAAAAAAAAGTAGGTAAAGTTAAACAAAAAGTGGGTTAGTTTACGCTACAAGCTACATCTACGTTCGTGTTAGTCTAATTTTTTTTTTTTTTTTAATAATAATTTTATTGCTGGCATCACACGCCGGCATGTCAGAAGCTGGCATTCATCGTCAACAGACTCATCCTCGAGCACCACCACCAGAGCTCCTGTTGCTAACTTTGTTTTTTTTAATTAAACAACGTTAATACTTTTAAAATGTCTGTCAAGACGGTTCTTAAACATATTAACGCTGGTAGAATGAACGACTATCGCGGGAAGATTATTCCATTTATCAATTACTTTAAACGTAAAGAAGTTTTTAGCGATATTAGTAATGAAACGTCTGCCACGCAACTTAAATCCGTTATTGCGAGTATTACTTTGAAAAAACTATATAGGGCTATGGGTTGATTGCCTGTGCCCTCATCCGTTGGAAATTTCCAACAGACGTCAGTGGAGGGTTACCGACAAAAGCCCTATGCCTTTTCGTTAGAGAGTTATAAATATGTAGGTTGTTAAAGGACCGTTTTATATTTAAGTGATTACGGTAATTTTAGCGCCCGGATTGGCGAAACCTTATGTTAATGAAAACTGAAATTGCCTCACCTTATTTTTGCTGGGTCTTTGTTTGTTTCGATGTAGGGCGTTACGATCATTTTCGGTGTAGGGCCGCCACGATGGAGTTACGCGGCGAATTTACTTAAGGTAATTAATATAGGCAGTCACTATATAAACCCTGAAGGAATAGGCCTATCCTTTTATAGTCTTAGGTTTTATATTATAATGAATTCACTCAGAACTAGAGGGGGACAAAGACATCCTCCCAGTTTAAAGCTTCGCTGTAACATAAACAGCCCTGAGAGCCGTTCCTTGGTTCTGGTGTATTATTTGCCGAACTAGCATGATTTTGTTGTGTCTACTACCTTTTGGTAGACTAAATAATAAATTGGGTTTTCTTGTTGCTATGTGGGGCTGATTCATACGTACAGTACAGGTTTTTTGTACGTATGGCAATTCAATTATTTCATTCCCAATAGGCTATGTCGCCAATCCCGAGGCAATTTTGTATAGATATTTAATTCAATTAATTAATAATTTATATTTAATTATGAAATAAATGTACCACATATGATACCATGTTGTGAGCGCGTATAGTTTTTCCATAATTACTATTATCGAAAGTGAACAATTTGTCAAAATTTACGTTATCGATGTTATTAACGATTTTGAAAACTTCAATAAGCTCCCCCCTTAATCTTCTAGTTTCAAGTGAATACAGGTCTAACTCTTTAATCCTATCTTCATAAGGCTTATTGCGCAATGACGGAATAAGTTTCGTGGCACGACGCTGAACCCTTTCTAACCTATCAATATCCTCACGCAAGTACGGGCACCAAAACTGAACGGCATATTCTAAATGAGGCCTGACTAGGGACTTGTAAAGGGGCAATATAATATCCTTCGATTTAAATTCGAAATTACGCGCTATGAAGCCTAACATCCTAGGATGTCAGGTTAAAAGATCAGTTAGGAATACCAAGCGTAATTTAGAGATACTTATAGCTGCGGATAGTAAACATAATCCAAAAACGTTTTTTGAATACGTTAATAATCGTAAGCCGATAAAAGATAACATAGGCCCTCTAGTGGATGTTAATGGCGCTTTGGCTTCTGACGCTCAGGCGATAGCGGGTATTTCCAATAACTTTTTTGCGACAGTTTTTACCGTAGAAGACGGAAATAATGTCCCCGACGTGGACGATATCGTTCCATTTAGTAGCGAGACTATTTTGGATGAAATAATTGTTTACGAGGCTGAGTGAGGTGACGTGTATGTATATATATGTATATAGTCTAAAAGTCACTAAAGAGTAAATATCACTAAATCTAAGCTGAATGGCAAGACGGAGCCATAAACAACGAACGGGCTGTTCGTATTGCTTCGGTCTGGCCTAGACATGTTTTTTCCTATCTGACCTAATCTTTGGTGCTGAGTAAAATTAGGTGATGAATCTAAAGTAACAAATCGGGTAGGAAGTTGTTCGTACTTAAGTATAGTTAGGGGAAATGTCTATAGCTTCTAAATTGGTAATGTAAGAGAGAGTTAGGTAGGCTGTTGTGGGACACAGGAATAAAAACGGTAGGCTTCAAGGAATACCTAATTCAACGCACCGGTAAGTGCTTTTGATTGTTTGCTAGAACCTAAGTAACCTAACTGGGGTGTCTACCCCACGCTATCACATTTGGCGACGAGGATGGGATTTGGCTCATTTGGTTAAATTTTGTTCATTGGGTTAAATTTGGCTCATTGGGTTAATTTGGCTTATTGGGTTCAAGTGGTTGTTTGGAAAATTGGATGCAGACTAGTGGGTCGTCCGATTTGGTTTGTTTGTGTGGGGAAGCTACCGTACTATAGCGTAGGTCCCGCCGCCCTAATTCTAAAACTAATTCCTACTCAGCTCTAACTCTAAAACTAATTCCTACTCAGCCCTACCTCTAAAACTAATTCTTACTCAGCCCTAACTCTAATACAATTCACTATTCAGCCCTAACTCTAATAAAATTCACTATTCAGTAACTAGACCAAATTTAAACCTAACCTAACCTACTTCACGTGAGTTGGTCTAATTCGGTTTTGCTCTAGCATGTCGGTGATTGGCCATATAAGCCCCTACGAAGACAATGGGGAGGACTTCGAAGCTTATGCCACTAGGGTGAGGTTGTTTTTCGAGGCAAATTCCATTCCGGATGCTAAGAAAGTACCTACCTTTTAACTATAATAGGCCCTAAAACGTTTGGTTTAGTTATGGACCTAGTTTCTCCTAAAGCACCGGAAACTTGCACCTATAATGAATTGGTACAGGCCCTAACCGATCACTACAAACCCCGAGTAGTTCTCATCTATGAACGTTTCAAATTTTATTCAAGGCATCAGATGGGAAATGAAAGCATTGCAGAGTTTGTTGCAGGAATAAAAAGCCATAGCCGTACGTGTAAATTTGGGGACAAATTAGATGAAATGCTAAGAGATAGGTTTGTAATGGGTCTCAAAGAGGAGTCTACCCAGAGAGCCCTATTAGCCATACAGGACCTAACTTTTAGTCAGGCTGTAGAAATAGCTACGGCTAGAGAAGCAGCTGCTAAAGATGTTAGAGCTTTTGGAAATCATAGTAGTAAAGCCCAACACGTAAATAGCTTTAAATCTTCTAGGCCTGGCAGACCTAACGAGCCTACTAGACAGGCAAATAAAAGGTATGAGGCGAATACGACTAAGCCTACTAATTCTACTAAGCCTTCCAAGCCATGTACAGGGTGTGGAAAACACCATTGGAAGAAAGATTGCCCTTTTAAAGAAGCAGTTTGCCGAAACTGTAGTAAAATAGGCCACATAGCTAAAGTGTGTTTTTCAAAGAAAACAAAGGGTGAAAATTCTAATTTTAACATTTCTAGTATAAATCCTCAAAAGGGAAATACTTCGAACATTGGAGTGGAGTACCTATTCTATGAGCAGCAAAGTGGGGAAAATACAGGCCCATATATTGTAGAGGTAGGCCTAGATGGAATTACAGTTCCTCTAGAATTGGATACGGGTGCTGCCCGGACGGTCATGTCCAAGGTAGTTTTTGATAAGATTTTCAAAAACACACCTAAACTACATGCATCTAAAACAATTTTGAAGAAGTACGGTGACACACAAATACCTATTTGTGGAGAAGCATACGTCACAGTTACACTTAACCAGAAAACTTTGTCTCATCCCTTAACCCTTTTAGTGGTGGATGAGCAAGGGCCTACTCTACTAGGCCGTGATTGGATTGATGCTTTGGAAATGCCAATTTACAAAATCTTGCCAAGGGGTCAGGCAGATGTGCATACACTTTCATATCCATCTGACATAGACTCATTGTTAAGGGAGTTTTCTTCTATTTTGGGCCTGAAGTAGGCAACCTAAAAGGCCATCAGGTCTGCATAGAAGTAGATCCTAATGTAACTCCGAAATTTTGTAAGGCTCGTTCAATTGCGCATGCACTGCGGGAGAAGGTAGATTTAGAAATTGACAGGCTGCTAAAAGATAAAATTATTGAACCAGTCACACACGCTAAGTGGGCTGCCCCAGTAGTTCCTGTACTAAAACCGGACAAGTCCGTGCGGTTATGCGGGGATTACCGTTTAACAGCAAATAGAGCCGTCCTTCTAGATTGCTATCCTATACCCAAGCCTGATGAATTATTTAGCTCTCTTGCTGGGGGAAAATATTTCACAAAACTCGATATGTCCCAAGCCTATGCTCAACTAAGTTTAGATGAAAACTCTAAAGAATTAACTATCATAAATACGCACCGAGGCCTATATAAGTACAATAGGCTATGCTATGGAATAGCATCGGCTCCAGGTATTTTTCAGAGGACAATGGACCAAGTTCTAGGTCACATTCCAGGGGTACTTTGCTTTCTAGATGATGTCCTCATTTCAGGTTCGACTAAAAAAGAACACCTAACTAGATTAACCACGGTTCTAAAAAGACTCCGGGATGCTGGACTTAAGCTAAAGAGAGAAAAGTGTTCATGGGTCACTAACGAGGTTTCATATTTAGGGTTCCGCATAGATGCCTCAGGCATTCATCCAACGGTGGATAAACTAGAAGCAATAGAAAAGGCACCACCTCCACAAAACATCACACAGTTACAAGCTTATTTAGGTCTCCTAAACTTTTATAGGAAATTTTTGCCTAATGCATCGACTTTCCTTGAACCCCTGAATAAGCTATTACGATCTGGGGAACAGTGGAGATGGGAGAAAACTCAAAAGGAAGCATTTGAGGCTTCTAAGGACGTACTACTAAAGTCCACTCTCCTAGTGCATTATGATCCTAAACTTCCTCTCGTAGTTTCAGCAGACAGCAGTTCTTATGGAATTGGGGCAGTGTTATCTCACCACATTGATGGTGTAGATAGGCCTATCTGTTTTGCTTCTAGAACACTAACTGAGACGGAAAGACGATATGCACAAGGGAACGTGAAGCATTAGCATTAGTATTTGCAGTAAAAAAATTTCATTTCTATCTATGGGGTCATGAATTTAAACTAATTACTGACCATAAGCCTCTCTTAGGTTTATTTTCACCTAATAAAATATTCCAGTTATGGCCTCAGGTAGGATTCAACGATGGGCACTGATTCTACAAGCCTATAAATTTGACTTAGTACATCGGTCAGGTAAACTTCTAGGTACGGCTGATGCGCTAAGTAGGTTGCCCTTAGAAAATCCAAATGATTGTGTACCTATACCTACAGAATGGGTTCACTTGGTGGAGTTTTTGGAATCCACTCCAGTATCTGCAGTACAAATAGAGCAGTGGACAAAATCAGACCCTATTCTGTCTAGGGTCATCCATTTCTGCTCAGTTGGTTGGCCTACTAAGGTTGAGAGTGAATTACAGCCTTTTATTCAGCGTCAGTCTGGCCTCTCTATTCAAAATGGCTGTCTCTTATGGGGCCACAGAGTGATTATTCCAAATAAAGGCAGGTCGAATTTAGTGAAGGAACTTCACGCTGAACACATGGCGCAAAAAAATGAAAGAGCTGGCGAGAGCTTATTTCTGGTGGCCTGGTTTAGATGGAGAACTCGAATCATTGGTTCGTTCCTGTCAAAGCTGCCTAGAGAACAGAGATCTCCCAAGGAAAAGTCCACTTCATCCTTGGGAATGGCCTACTATACCGTGGCATAGGATCCATGTTGACTATGCAGGTCCTATAAATAATATTTATTTCCTAGTCATGGTGGACGCCTACTCTAAGTGGGTGGAAATTTTTCCAACCACTTCCACGACTTCGGGTGTTACTATTCGCTTACTCCGTTCAGTTTTCGCTCGATGGGGTTTACCCGTAGTCCTGGTGTCCGACAATGGTACTTGTTTTACCAGTGAGGAATTTCGTTCCTTCGTCCACCTAAATGGCATTAGACATGTCCGGTCTAGTGTTTTCCACCCGTCTACTAACGGTCTCGCGGAAAACATGGTCCGTACTTTCAAGTCGGCCTTGCGTCATTCTCGTGGGGAGGAAATGCAAGTGGTGTTGGATAAATTTTTGTTTAAATATCGAATAAACACACACCACGACAGGGGTGTCTCCCTCTAAACTTCTGATTGGCCGGGGAATTCGTTCAGTTTTTGATTTGTTACGTCCAAACGAAATGTTACAACAACGAGTTTTACGCCATCAGGAAAAACAGAAGTTGTACCACGACACTAAAAGAGGGAGAGTTCTAGAAGCGAAACTAATGATCCAGTTGTGATTCGCAACTATGGGGCTGGACCAAAATGGGTTCCTGCAACTGTGCAGGAGAGAACGGGCCCTGTTTCCTTCAAGTGCCAACTAGAAGATGGTCGTTCTATTAAACGCCATCAGGACCAGATATGGGAACGGGAAGTGCAGAAGGACCAGAGTCTTCCGGAAGAGAGAACTGATCCTCCGGAAAATGGTTCAACTTGCCCGCCTATACAAGTTGCACCTGATCCTACTACATCAACCCCGCTCCGCAGGTCGTCTAGGGTCCCTCATCCCCTGACAGACTAAACTTGTAGGGGAGGAGTGAGGTGACGTGTATGTATATATATGTATATAGTCTAAAAGTCACTAAAGAGTAAATATCACTAAATCTAAGCTGAATGGCAAGACGGAGCCATAAACAACGAACGGGCTGTTCGTATTGCTTCGGTCTGGCCTAGACATGTTTTTTCCTATCTGACCTAATCTTTGGTGCTGAGTAAAATTAGGTGATGAATCTAAAGTAACAAATCGGGTAGGAAGTTGTTCGTACTTAAGTATAGTTAGGGGAAATGTCTATAGCTTCTAAATTGGTAATGTAAGAGAGAGTTAGGTAGGCTGTTGTGGGACACAGGAATAAAAACGGTAGGCTTCAAGGAATACCTAATTCAACGCCCTGACGCTTTTTATCACAGACATTTGAAAGATTTGAAAGACGTTATCGTAGGCCTCTTAACGAAGATTTTTAATCAGTCACTCGAAACTGGGATTGTTCCTGAAGACTTCAAATTAGCTAACGTCACGCCTATTTTTAAAAAAGGCGATCGCGCAGTTGCTAGCAATTATAAGCCCATTAGCTTAACGTCAATTGTCGGTAAACTTTTGGAGTCCATAGTTAGGGATCGTATCATCGATCACTTAGAAAGTAGAGATTTGATTAATAGTAGTCAACATGGATTTCGACGCCATAGGTCTTGTTTAACTAATTTGTTAGAATTTTATAACGAAATAGTGCGCGAATACGATAGGCATGGAGCGACTGACGTTATTTATTTAGATTTTGAAAAGGCGTTCGATACAGTTCCGCATAGGAGACTAATTGCGAAGGTCAAAGAGCACGGTATACGCGGTCAGGTAGCTAACTGGTTAGAAAAATGGCTTCGTGCTAGGAGGCAGAGGGTCGTAGTTAATGGTAGTGAATCGGGGTGGTTGTATGTAGGTAGCGGTGTCCTACAGGGTTCAGTGTTAGGCCCATTGCTATTCATAATTTACATTAACGACATAGATGTAGGATTGACTAGTAACGTGTCAAAATTCGCGGACGATACTAAAATAGGCGGTAAGGTTGTTAACGAGGACGATAGAAATAGACTCCAAGACGATGTACATAGTATTATGGAGTGGACGGATAAGTGGCAGATGCAATTTAACGTAGACAAATGTAAAGTTTTGCATATAGGTTCTCGTAACAATAATTACACGTACACGATGGATGATAGGGAGTTAGCCAGCGTTGACGAGGAAGTAGATTTAGGCGTATGCGTATCTAAGGATTTAAAGGTTAGGAACCAGTGCCTGGAGTCTTGCGCAAAAGCTAATAGGATGTTAGGCTTCATAGCGCGTAATTTCGAATTTAAATCGAAGGATATTATATTGCCCCTTTACAAGTCCCTAGTCAGGCCTCATTTAGAATATGCCGTTCAGTTTTGGTGCCCGTACTTGCGTGAGGATATTGATAGGTTAGAAAGGGTTCGGCGTCGTGCCACGAAACTGATTCCGTCATTGTGCAACAGGCCTTATGAAGATAGGATTAAAGAGTTAGACCTGTATTCACTCGAAACTAGGAGATTAAGGGAGGAGCTTATTGAAGTTTTCAAAATCGTTAATAACATCGATAACGTAAATTTTGACAAATTGTTCACCTTAAATAATAATAATAATAATACTCGTAATAACGGATTTAAGTTGGGTGGCAGACGTTTCATCACTAATATCGTTAAAAACTTCTTTACGTTTAAAGTAACTGATAAATGGAATAATCTTCCCGCGTCAGTCGTTCACTCTACCAGCGTTAATATGTTTAAGAACCGTTTAGATAGGCATTTTAAAAATATTAACGTTGTTTAATATAATAATAAAACAATCCCCCTTTTCCCTCCCAGCCTCCCCTTTTCCCTCTCCCTCGTTAAAATTGTTAACGTTGTTTAATATAATAAAACAATTAGCAACAGGAGCTCTAGAGGTGGTGATCGAGGATGAGTCTGTTGACAATAATGCCAGCTTGTGACACATGCCAGCGTGTGATGCCAGCAAAAAAAAAAAAAAATTAGACTAACATGATCGTAGATGTAGCTCGTAGCGTAAACTAACCCACTTTTTGTTTTACTTTACCTACTTTTTTTTTTTTCCTTCTTATCCTCTCCTTACTTGCATGTCTCTAATTTGCATGGTATGATAGTGAGTTAAGATTGCGTTTGCATGGTTTGTAAGCGTTCTTATTTTACTTCTTTTCATCTTTCACCCCTTTCCTATTCTCTCCGACTATTTTTCTGACTTGTCGGCAGTGGCCGGCGGATAATGATGGGTAGCCTTTTTTCTCTTTTTTTTTAATGAAAGTTAACCCATGAGCGATAGGTGTTGCTACTTAATTAACCCCTTATTCTCTTCTCTTTTCTCTTAACCCCCTACTCTTTCCTTTCTCTCGGGCTAACCTTAGAGTGGATCTTAGGGTCTTTGTTAGCCTTAGCTTCTGCAGATCTGTAGATTATTATTATTATTGTTATTATTATTATTATTATTATTTTATTTTTTTTATTTTTTTCCCCTCTCCTTACTTGCATGTCTGTAGTTTGCATGGTATGACAGTGAGTTAAGACTGTGTTTGCATGGTTTGTAAGCGTTCTTATTTTACTTCTTTTCATCTTTCATCCCTCTCCTATTCTCTCCGACTATTTTTCCGATTTCGCAGTGGCCGGCGGATGATGATGGTGAGTCTTTTTTCTCTTTTTCTGAGTGAATGTTAACCCACGAGTGATTGGTGTTGCTACTTACTTAACTCCTTATTCTCTTCTCTTAACCCCCTACTCTTTCCTTTCTCTCGGGCTAACCTTGGAGTGGATCTTAGGGTCTTTGTTAGCCTTAGCTTCTGTAGATCTGTAGATCTAGTAAATAAAGAAGTAAAAAAAAATTATTACAACAGAAAAGCTTCAAACAACGACAATACATTTATTATAACATCACGACGATGCATTTATAAACACTTAAACATCACTGATACCACATTGTCAAAAATTACTGGACACTGGTATAAGTACCATGATACTGTTATAAACACCAGCACTTTATGCTTTATCATAATTATTTAATGAAACATACGTCATATATGTGGAGTCACAGTGTCAAGTGAACAAGACTTGGAATGTCAGTTGCAGCCAGCTGGCTATGCTCAACAAACTGATGACTAAAACGTCAACAAACGTTCGCCTTTCGACGTAATTTTTATCAAATATTTAATTTTTCGTTTGTAAATTTTGTATTGCCAATAAAAATAAAAATTTATTTTATAGTGGAAATTAACATTAAGCTGTTGTAATAGTTTGAACATTTTTTATATTTTTTTCTTACTTTGGCGAATTTTTCATTTGGTTTGAAAACTTGTACTGGTATTTCAACTCTCCCGATGGCACCCCCCTCGCACCCCCCTTAGTACGCCACTGTGCCTGTCATACACTTTACATTACAGTTCACAACAAAGCCTAATTCAAACCCAGGCTTATACATGCCTACAATATGGTACCTTTATTTCATAATTAAATACAAATTATTAATTTATTTTACTAAATATAACAACAAAATTGCCTCGGGATTGGTGACAAAGCCTACTGGGAATGGAAAAATTGCCATACATAGACCTCAATATGTAGGCATTGGGCCTGCATAACAACAAGAAAGACGTATTTTTTCGTATCAGAATTTTCTATCGCTGGTTCATGAAAATTACTTGAGGGGAGAAATAATGAAAATACAAAAATTAGACGTCTGGAGACTTTGCAAGGTAAGCGAATTCAAGACAAAGGGATTTATATTAGTTGTAGCCAGAGCTGTCTAGTGACGAGCATTGCTGTAGGCAAGGAAGACGTGTTTAATCTTACTATAAGTTCTGAGTGAAAAACTAATTACACAAAAAGATTGGCCTATTCCTTCAAGAATTTAGGCATAGTGAATTGATTGCCTGGGTTAAGATTCGGACGAACACATCCACCAAACTCGATATTGATATTTATAAAGCGAGATGGAGCAAAAAAAAACAAGAATACTTTATTCTATACTAATTTTGGCGGAAATTCCTATTTATCGAGATATTTATTTTTGAAATTATTAAATTTCGGCGCCATTATTCACTAGTCAAACCGTCTCGTCCCGTGACGTATGTAGTCATGTTATTATCATTAGCCAATCAGCGGCTGCCCCATTGTCACGTGATTCCCTCTCGCAGGTTCGGCGGCTGAAATTTGAATTCAACAGTCGCTTTAGAGTTTAGAATAGCTGTCTGTGGTGGAAGCTCCCAGTCCGAGTGGGACGTCATCTAGGCCTAGGTTAGATTAGGGGTACTACTTACCTTACCTTTCCGGGTCCCCAATCAAAGTGTGTTGTGAGCTGATAATAGAATAGCTTGAGAGAATCACAATTGGAAAAAAAGAGTCTATCACCCAAATAATTAGCCAAGGCACTCTTAAAAGATGTTAATGATGGAGACAACACAACATTTGCAGGCAAAGCATTCAATTCTCTTATAACTCTGACTGAGAAAAATCTCCCATAGACATCACAATTGGTGTGAGGAAAGTGGATTTTAAATGGATGACCTCTAGTAGTATATGGGTTCAATATTTGAAAAACATCATCAGGCGCTATTGGAGACTGGTTATGGAATATTTTCCAGCACTGAATCATGTCTGCACGGAGGAGTCTACCTTGTATTGAGTATAACTGAAGATATTTCAGTTTATCTATATAAGAATAATCTCTTGGTCCATTTTCAAGCTTTTTTAAATCACCCAAATAGCCCTTATTCCATACACGGGACGAAAAGTCTAATAAAGGTCTTATATTTGAAATAAACAAGGATTTCATAAATCCAACCTCCCTGCACAAGATAGATCTTAGCAGATTTGAAGCTTTAGCCAAGCCACTTGCGTTGTTAACAATAAGGTGAAATTTCAAGGAAGTATCAACTATAATTCCAAGATCGGAAGAGGAGTCAACAAACTTAACAGGGTGGCCATCTATACGGTACTGTGAGCAAGCACCCAGTGCCTGCCCAGCAACTGAGGAGCTGTGAAATCGCAAAACGCAACATTTCTCAATGTTCAGTCTTAAACCCCATAACTTGGCTGTCAAAAGAAGAATGTCAGTGTCCCTTTGGGTCTGGCTCATACCGTGCAACACAGAGGTCGCAGTTGATGGCCGATAACAAATATAAAGTTTTAAGTCATCTGCAAAAATCTTATATGGGCTTTTTAGGTTTATAGCTATATTATTTATAAAAATCAAGAATAGTACAGATCCCCGAGGCATCCCGCTGGACACAGCGACAAAGTCACCAGTGCAGCCCCCAACAACCACTGACATTGACCTATCAGTTAGAAAATCCCTAATCCAACCCAGTATGCTACTCTCCACACCGATGGCCTCAAGTTTCTGGAGCAAGATAGAGTGGTTTACAGTATCAAATGCCTTAGCAAAATCAAACAGTATAAGATCAACCACAGAACTGTTATTATTACTAGATATGCTGTAATTATAAGTGAGCAGCAATTGGTCTGAAACTGATCTTGCCGCTCTGAAACCAAACTGATCATCAACCAATAAAGAATTCACATCAAGTTAAGCATAAATTTCTTTCACAATTAATCATTCTAAGACTTTGCAACAGACAGAAGTCAGACTTATGGGGCGATAATTGAGTGGGTCGGTGTGTAAGCCCTTCTTAAATATTGGGACCACTCACCACTAAGGTTAGGTTAATGTATGCCCGGTTAGGTCAACTGTATGCCTTTGACAATTGGTTAGGTTAAATTGTTTTTTTCGTTAGTTTTAACGAAAATATCACGACTGAACCTAACCAATTGTCAAGGGCATACAGTTGACCTAACCGGGCATTCAATTAACCTTTGTGGTAACTAACACCATAAGCGATTATACCCAGAAAGGGAATGTTGGGTTATTGTCAGTATTGCCCGGTTAGGCCAACTGTACGCCCTTGACGATTGGTTAGGTTAAGTTGTGATATTTTCGTTAAAACTAACGAAATATCACGACTTAACCTAACCAATCATTAAGGGCGTACAGTTGACCTAACCAGGCATTCAGTTGACCTAACCGGGCATTCAGTTAACCTACATTAAATATCTTATTTTCAACAAAATCAGAAACAGTACATGAAACGGGAAAGATCCAAATGGTATGAGCTATGATAGGCCTAGTAACATCTTCATAGTGTCATAACTTTGTTATTTTCTAATATTTTCAAAATGATACATAGCTGCTTGCACCATTTTTTCTGCTCTATCGATTGATATATGTTTCGTTACTGTAGCATGTTTCATGGCAATGCGGGTGTCTTGTAAAGTTTTACCGTTTCCTTCTACCATTTGGCAGCGCTGATTCGCTGAATACCTAAAAAAAAAAAAGTTGATAGCAATCAACCCATAAACCTATATAGTTTTCATACAAGGCCTTCCTGATCTAAATCCATTTTAGGAACTTGAAATATGGTTAAAATTATCCAGATGATCTTGAATACTGACTGGCTTCGTGCTGTAGACCTATAATGTAATGTGATGTAGGTTCTACTTGTGCAAGAAAACTCCACCCGTGTGAAAAGTGTATTGCAGCCACATCCCTATGATTATGAAAAAAAAAAAAAAAATCCTGAACTAAACTCAATTGAATAACAGCATCAACAACTACAATAATAACAAATAGGCTTCGTCTAGAAATTCTAGATCAGTGGTTCCCAAACTTTTTTTGCCGCGGAACCCTTTGACATTATTTAAAAAAGCGTGGAACCCCTACCTATATTCAAGAATATTAAAAACCACAAATTGTGGGATAAAAAGAGAACTTATTTATATTAAAAAATAAATAAAAAAATTCGAATAAAAAACACCTTAATTTTTGTAAATTTGTACATAATTAGTTTAACAAAAATGAAATGAATACCTAATGGGAAGAATGTTTCTGCTTCTTAGACTCCAGTATCCTCTGGAAATTTGGTTTAATGTTGGATAATTGAATTCTCATATCTGGTGCAGCATCCAGTCTGCTGCGATATTCTGTTTTCGTGCTCGCATATCTTGAAAATCCTGATTCACACAAATATGTTGTTGCAAATGGCAATAGCACTCGTATGGCTCGTTTTGATAATTCCGGATATTCGTCACTTAAATTTCCCCAGAAAATAGCTACCGGAACTTCTTCAAACTTGGCCTTTAACTGAGTATCTGAAGTAATTTCTATTAAATTTTCATAATCCACTGCTAGAAATCCTGTTGGCTTTTCTTTAACTTTGAATGGATTCTGTACCCAGTAATGGTCTTTGTTCTTCAAATTTGGAAAATACTCAATTAGAGATTCTGATAAGCTGTTGAGATGATTTTTAATATCATTGAAGATTTCAACATCTAATTCCACTTCGGATTCTTGGAGAAAGTCACTAAGAAGCGGAAAACAGTCAAGAGTATTTTGTTCCACATCTGAGATCCAGTACTGCAATTTACGTGATAAAGATACCATTTTATCTTGCGCTTGAAAAATGTTTACTTCTTTCCCTTGCAGAGATAGACATGTTTCATTCAATTTTGAAAAAATATCTGCTAAATATGCAATCCTTGCTAGCCATGCCATATTTGTTAATCTGTCAGATAATCTAAATTTATGATCAATAAAATAAGACAACAATTCTCTGCTCAATTCAAACATTCTCACAAGAACATTTCCTCGTAAGAGCCACCTAATTTCTGTATGTAAAAGTAGTGTGTTATGAAGACTACCCAGATCTTCACACAAGGCCTTAAAAATTCGTGATTGCAATGGCCGAGATTTAATAAAATTGATAATCTGCACTGCTTCGTCCAAAACTATCTTTAATGAAGCTGAAATCCTTTTTGTCACTAATGCTTATCTGTGAAGAATGCAGTGATTACTGTTGCAGTTTTTTGCAACATTCTTGATTCGTGTTACAGCGCCAGCTAATTTTCCTGTCATTGCCTTTGCTCCATCGCTGCATACTGAAATACATTTTTCAAAGCCTATATCATGCGTTTTCATAAAATTATCAATGCAATTAAATATATCATTTCCTGTGGTATGCAATTCTAAACTTTTGCAAAAAAGCAAATCTTCTTCAATTTTCTTATTAAAGTCATATCTAGCAAACACAAGTAAAATTGCTAGTCCAGCAACGTTTGTGGACTCATCTATTTGTAATACATAAGCATCACATACACGCAATCGTGAAATAAGTTCATTTTGAATGTCATTAGCAATATCATTAATACGTCTTGACACCGTATTGTTGGAAAGAGATACAGCCTCAACTTTCTGAACAGAATCTTCATTAAACACGCAAGATATTATATCTTTTAATAAAGGTTTTATAAGTGATTCACCAATAGTATGTGCCTCACCAGCAAGAGCAATGCGGTAACATGCTTTATATGACGCTTCTGTTGCATTTTCATTGTCTGTTTTACATTTTTTTAATAAGACACTTCTAGAGCTATTCAGACTTTCAAGTTTTCTTTCAAAAAAAGAAATATCTTTATTTTTAAAAGTCTGATGGTTTGTTTCCATATGTCTCTGTAACTTTGCTGGTGCTAAAGAACTGTTTGCTAATATTTTGTTACAAAGTAAGCAAAGGGCATCTGGGGCTTCTTCGTCACCAATACTAGTAAAACCATATAACAAATAATTAGGATCATATTTACGTTTTTTCATAGATGTCTGCACAGAATCGGAGGAAGCAGATTTCTTTTTTTGTGGATTAATCACACTAGAAGTTGGTGGTTGTGCAGCTTCTGCAATTTCTGTATCTTCTATAGATGCTTTTGTTTCACTAGTTTCTGCATTACTAGTAATTTCAGTTTTTTTACGAAACCCATATTTTAACCATCGATCCATTGAAGGGTTAATTTTCACGAATTTTGAAATATTACAATTACGAAAAATGAATAATAAAAAGTTCTAACCAAATTAATTCACAGAGGACAACGATTTCAAAGATTGCACTAACGAAGTGTTTATCAAGTAGGCCTAGTAGGTAGAGGCAAGCAACGTTGCTGCACAATCTTCTGCACTTTAATTATTTCTTTAGGCTTCACTTAGACCTGTTAGCGTCTTGTAAACAGATGCACAATATCCCATGTAAACATTAGGAAAATACTGATATTTTTACTGCGCATTCTGCTGCAGTTAATAAAGTCCTTTTGTATAACCACCTCAGATCACTTCACTTCCAAAGCTTACAAAACAAACTGATAACGCACGCTCGAGTCGAGTACCTCGTCTACTATAGAAATAGATTATGACAAGTTCAAAACATGTTGGCTACGTCTCCAAACGCAGTTTACATCATTTTACATGCAGATTATGTACTAATATTAATAAATGTTTTCCATTAATGATAATTTAGTTGCTATTTATGGAAATTTTCTTTTACAAAGTAAATCAAATACGCAAAACATGATAAGTATGGCCAAAAAAAATTGGCAACTCTTACAGAGGGCGCTGCTGTTACGTTCGAAATGTTTCGTTCAAGCCTATTGCCGTTTCTAACTATTTCGCTCAAACCATACTTATGCTTTATTTTCCTTCGTGCAAAATTTCATATTTTCTTCGCTAGACTTATTTTTTTGAAAATGAGTAATTTATATTTTTTTTAAATAAAATATTTTTTATTTTAAACTTTAGCTCGCGGAACCCCTGAATTTTTTCGCGGAACCCTGGGGTTCCGCGGAACACACTTTGGGAACCACTGGTCTAGATCGACTAACTTAGCCAAGTTCTTGAGCTCAATAGAAATCATAACCTTGTCCCCAGGGACAAATTTGTTCAGCAGGTATTTATGAATACCCTGAGTATATTAAACTATAATAGTGCTAAATTTGAATGGCGACTGAAAGTTAAATATTATTAAATATGGGCTTCACTGCCTAAATTGTGACAAAGGATAAAGCAGTTTTCTTTTCGTCCAAAACCTAACATTACTTGAAATAACAATCTTTCACCAACTTTTAACTTTCTAAATTGAGATGTGTGAACAAAACGAACGTGGCAACTTAAATTTGTGACGTCATATATAAACAAAACTCAGTTAGGCCTACTGTCGGTTTAGGCCTATTTCGGAGTTAAGGGCTAAAAACATAAATTAGCCATTCGTCTGGACATTCAACACCGCAGCAAGGCCCTAACTTCACACTTCTGTCATAATTGTGGCCATCTAAGGAATAGCCTAACTAAATCAAATAACTTTGATTTTAATTCTTTAAATTATGTAAATTCAGGGATTCTTGATCATATTCATATAAAGAAGGATGATGTTAGGCAAGTGATTACATAAGAAATTTTGGTAAAGATGGATATTACAGCCTCCACCCAATTTTGATGCCAAAATACATTTTCCTAGTAGTGTATGATGTGCTTTGTTCAAATCTGGCCTTCATTTTATGTGGAAATGAACCAATCAAAAGTTATGAGACTTCGAAGTTTTAACATATTTTGGTTCATTTCCCCATAAAATGAAGGCCAGATTTTAACATTGCACATCAAATACTACTAGAAAAATGCATTCCAGTGTCCAAATTGCTAGAGAACCAACCTAATCTAACCTACCTAACCTAACCCTAATATTAGGTTAGATTAGGTAGGTTCTCTAGCAATTTGGACACTGGAATGCATTTTTCTAGTAGTATTTGATGTGCAATGTTAAAATCTCGACTTCATTTTATGGGGAAATAAACCAAAATATGTTAAAACTTTGAAGTCTCATAACTTTTGATTGGTTCATTTCCACATAAAATGAAGGCCAGATTTGAACAAAGCACATCATACACTACTAAGAAAATGTATTTTGGCATCAAAATTGGGTGGAGGGTGTAATATCCATATTTACCAAAATTTTTATAGTGGGCACACTAGGGGCCACTTCGGCCGATCGAGGTGGCTCCACTATGTAAAAACTGCCTGTACATTGGCAATAACCAAATTTTACAAAACTAATTAAGTATCAATTTATCTTTAGTTTTAAATTGATAATTAATTAGTTGTAGAATCTCTGGATCCAGAGGATTAAAGTCATAATAGGCTACTATCCACAAATATGTTACACATTATATCTATTTATAACTGAGTAATTAATATTACATTTGGAAAATATGAAGCTACTGGGGCCTATCCAGGTAATCCAAGATTCCAAGTCACGAGCTACCTATATTTTAAAATTATAGATGATCTTGAAATACCTGAACTAAACAAATACTTCTTATCAGTATTCACAAATGAAAATTTAAATAATATTCCTGATCTTATACTACCAGGATAAGATAGAGAAATAAATGAATTAAGGGTAACAAAACTAGATATCCTAAAAGCAATAGATAAATTCAAAATGGAAAAATCTTTAGGGCCAGATGAAGTGTATCCAATAGTCATAAAAGCTGCCAAAAAGAATATAGCACAGGCACTAGAAATTATTTTTAATAAATCATTGATATGTACTGAAATTCCAGAGGATTGGAAGAAAGCAAATGTGGCTCCAATCTTTAAAAAAGGAAATAGAAACTTGGCAAAAAACTACAGACCCATCAGCCTTACCTCCATTATTTGCAAATTACTTGAAAGTATCATTAGAGGTAAAGTTACTGAGTTCCTTGAAGGGTGTAACTTTATAAATGATAGCCAGCATGACTTTCGAAATGGAAGGTCTTGTCTAACCAACTTGATTTAATTTTATGATTGAGTCCTATTGCATTTGGACAATAAAGAGCCAGTAGATATAGTATATTTAGATTTTGCAAAGGCATTTGATACTGTTCCTCATGCAAGATTCTTGGTAAAAGTTAGAGCCTATGGTATAAGAGGTCATATAGCCAGGGATGGGGAGTTGGCCAAAAACAACTGACTCCTGAGTCAGTATTTTTAAAAACCGACTCCGACTCCTGACTCTTTCCTTATCATGCTGATCTACAACCTTATAAATATTGGGATGTTTGTTTCGTAGATGGCGTTTCAAGTTTGAGGCTCTAGTTGGAGCATTAGTATGTTTCCCAGTGTAAGTACTAATTTTTGCATTACACTCTTTACCATCCTTTTCTACTTGACAAATAAAAATACTTTCATCCTCATTTACCTTAAAATATTGAAAGACTGCTGATTTTCTACTAGGCCCACGACTCATTACTAATAGGGGCTAATTAAATTAATAATTAATATATTGTTAATTTTTATATGGTACCTAGTATCCTAAAATAGAAATATGAAATTCATTTGCTAAGATTTACCAAAATAATAAATCAAATGTGGAAATGTGAATCTAGACTTAGTTCAGGAAGATATTTATTTAGGGCAGAGTAGTATTCTGGTAAATTGTTGGCATATAGAAATTGAATCAAAGAGTCGGGAGTCGGTCGTTTTTACCAACTCCCGACTTCAAAAAGGCCCCGACTCCCGACTCCGACTCCCCATCTCTGCATATAGCTGACTAGATAGAAGAATGGCTGAGAAACAGAAAACAGAGTTTATTTAAATGGAAATAAGTCTACTTGGAGACCCGTATTGAGCGGAGTCCCACAGGGGTCTGTGGGCTGGGACCTCTGCTTTTTGTTGTCTATATAAATGATCTAGAGAAAGGCCTATCATGTAAAACTCCAAAATTTGCTGATGATACAAAATTAGGCCATAATGTTAAGTCAGTAGCAGGAGCAATGACAATACAAAAAGACTTAGAGTAACAGCTTGGGCAGATAAGTGGGAGATAAGATTTAATGTTGATAAGTGCAAGGTTATGCATATTGGGCCAAAAAATCCAGAATTTGAATACAATATGAATGGAATTTGGATTAAAAATGATGATAAAGAGAAAGACTTGGGTGTCACCGTGACTAATTTTATTTATGTAGGTCTTTAAAGGACCTCTTTATATTTAATTGTTTATGGTAATTTTAGCGTCGGGATTTTAGACGCCCTAGAATGAAAATGAAATTGCCTCACCTTAATTTTGATGAATCTTAGTTTACTTCGATGCAGGGCGTTACGATCTTCTTCGGTGTAGGGCCGCCACGATGGAGTTACACGACAAATTAACACTTTGTTACTAATATAGGCAATCACTTATTAACCCCTGAAGGAATAGGCCTACCCTTTTATAGTCATTAGGTTTTATATTATAAGGAATTCACACAGAACTTTAGGGAGGACTTTAGACATCCTCCCTGTTTAAAGCATTTACTGTAACATAAACAGCCCTGAGGCTATTCCTTTAATATATCTTCATATTTCTGTATAAATTGCTGATTTGGCAAAGGTTGTTGACTCTTTCTCCCTTGTATTTTGCATGGGTTAGCAAATGGAAAATTTGGTTTCACGTGAAATAAATGAAGGTTTCACGTGGTTATGCAGACCGACGCCTACATACGGTTTCTATGTATGTATGGCAATCATTTCATTCCCATTAGGCTATGTCAACAATCCCGAGCCAATTTTGTATACAGGGTGGGCCGTAAGTTTCCATACATAGGAAAAATAAATATTTTTTTATGGATAACTATTTTTATTTATATAATATGCTCTACATGGTTGCCATTATTTTGAAAACACATTTCAATACGTGTTCCCCACTGTTGATGAACACGCATTAGCACAGTTGACGTTATGCTTGTAATGGCGTTGGTGATACGTTCCTTTAGATGATTTATGTCTCGTATCTTTTCCTGATACACCATGGCCTTCAAGTGCCCCCAAAGATAGAAATCAAGGGGGGTGAGATCTGGGGATCTGGGAGGCCACTCCACAGGACCACGCCGACCAATCCAAGCATCCGGAAACTACTGATCCAAATACCGACGCACGTGAAGACCATAATGAGGTGGAGCTCCATCTTGCTGGAAGTAAACTGGGAAGTTACCTTCCTCGTTTAGCAGGGATGGGAAAATCTCTTCTTGCAACATGTTAAGATACCTTTCGGCATTAAGATTTCCACTGACAAAAATTGGTCCAATAATTCTGTCACCCCATATCCCGGCCCACACCATCACTTTACCGGCACCTTGCATCTTCGTCGGACTCAGCCAGTTAGGGTTAGCATTACTCCAATAACGTATGTTTTGCCGATTAACCTCTCCATTGACATAAAAATTTGCTTCATCAGTAAACAAGATCTTACGTCAAACGCATATTCTTAGGGTATCTGAAACATAAAAACAAACGTTTAATTTTTCCTATGTATGGAAACTTACGGCCCACCCTGTAGATAATTAATTCAATTAATTAATAATTTATATTTAATTATGAAATAAAGGTATCACATATGATACCATGTTGTGGTTTTTCCATAGGGTGATATGATAGAGGTGTATAAAATGATAAAAGGGTTGGATAAGATAGATTTTGATTCTCTTTTCATTAAAGATCACAATAACCAGACTAGAGGTCATAGTATGAAATTATTTAAGCCAAGATGTAGAACAAATTTAAGAAAATATAGTTTTACAAATAGAGTAATTACTGGTAAGTTTTGGAACAGTCTGACAGAAGAAGTGATGACTTCAGATACACTTGATTCTTTCAAAAGAAGGTTGGATAGTTTGATGTCTGCAAGGGACATCTGGTGATAGTGTTTAAGCCCATTTTTATTGCATGAATGGTACTAGTTTATTTCATATATATTATGTGCATTTAGGTGATAGATCCCACAGCTCAACACAAGTGTTGTGGGATATAGGGAGGCAGCATCTTGGGTTAGGGGATACTCTCTGTCTTACACACCCCATTTAAAGAGATTCCTCTACTGAGTGGTGCCCCCCATAGTACTGAGAGGTATTGAAAAACTCATGATCTTCACTTGCCCCACAAACACCTTTAAATGGGAGACCCAAAATGGGTGCACACACATTTCTACATTAATGTACAGTCTTTACAGCCACACCTACACTTTTCCTCCTAAGTATAGGGTGTCCCAAAAAAAACTATATACTCTTTATAGTATCATATATTTTATAATTTAAAAAAAAAAAACCTAAACAATATATTGTTATAGCAATTGCCAATGAAAGGTAAATTAGTAATCTAAGTGATCAAAATGTTATAGCAAGTTATTTGCATATAAAACTTAATTAACTATGCCAAGTGCTCAAAATGTTCTCTGGCAGCATGAATGCACTTTTGAATGCGTCGACTAAGCCTGGCCTTGTTTTATCCAAAGGCCTTGTAATGGTGAAACCTATGGACTGAATGTAGTCTAGTCACTCACTAGCTTGCTTCGGACTTAGCCTACACACTCATTCCACTATACAAACTCTACAGCATTCAACTTTATTCAGTTCTGCAAAAGAACCCATGTTGCGTAAATGTTTGACACTGGAGCAATGAAAAAGTGTTCTGAAATGGTATTGGAAATTTGAGAATGTGTCCGAACTCCAGCGGCAATGGATCTGGGAATTTGGTACAAAGCCACTGACACGTCTCGCCATTACAAGCATCCATGACAAGTTTGAGGCAGAGGGATCTGCTCAAGATATGTACAAGCGAAGATCTGGATGATGCAAATCAAGTGTGAGTGATGAAAACTCCATTTTAGTGTTGCAAAAATTTAATCGATCACCACAGAAATCAGTTAGGCAATGTGCCCGTGAGACCGAAATCAGGTGTTCACCGGATTTTAAAGTTGGTAAAATGGAAAAGCTACATTCCAAGTCTGTTACACGCCATGACTGAAGATGACCCTGATCGCAGACTCAAATTTTGTGAATGGATTCAGTCAATGGAAGCCAAAGACGTACAGTTTGCCAACAAAATTGTGTGGTCTGATGAAGCTACCTTCAAGCTGAATGGCACAGTAAATTGACACAACTGTAGGTACTGGTCACTTGATAATCCACACGTTTATGTGGATAAACATGTTAATTTACCAGGATTAACAGCATGGTGTGGTTTATCATCCAGGGGTTTGGTTGGACCATTTTTCTTTAATGGAACAGTTACTGGTGCCGCATATCTTGACATGATGCGGACAGAAATTATACCTACAGTTCGGAAGTTGTTTGGAAACGACGACTTTTACTTTCAACAAGATGGAGCCCCCCCCTCATTATCATTGGGGTCATTCCATGTCAAGTCAGCCACCTAAAACACACACCCCTTTCAATTTTGCTCATACTTGGGACAATAGCAGATATACATGCCAAACTTAAATTCCCAAATTATTAGAGCTGACTGACCTTTGGTTACTGAGATACAAGGTCACAAAGTTGTGACATTTTGACCTTTTTTGCGTTAAATGACTATTTTCAAAATGGTGTAACTAAAAAACTATTAAAGCTAGAGCATTGATTTTGGTCTCATTTTAAAGCTCTTTAGTAGCCCCTTGTTTATTGTCTCTTGTTAAATATCTCTACTGTGAAAAATAAAAAATCCCTTCAAAAGTTGACCTTTGACCTTGAATAAAAAAAAAATACCTTCTAAAAAATTCAATTTTTTTACATTAATACCTTGAGTCATGTACAACAAAATCCCAAGAAGCTGTAAGTGGCTGATAACTAGTTCAATGTATAAAAAATAATGAATTCAAGCAACATTTTGAAAAAAGTCATTTTATACAAAAATTGTCAAAAAGTCATGACTTTGTGACCTTGTATGTCAGTAACCATTTTTGTCTAAGGTCAGCTCAATCTCTTACAAATACAACCCATATCTACATACTATCTGCAGCCTTCTACAAACAAGCAAATGCTTATTTTTAAATATTTGTTCTTTACCCACCTCACCTGTATGTTGTGCATGTATGTGATGGTTTTCAGTAGTTGACAAGATTCTTGTGGGCCACCCAATTTATTGTGATTTCTAGAAGAGAAAACAATTTTTAATGTATACCTAGATAGCTACCTAATTAACAAATACAAGTAACATATTAAAATGTACATACAATATGTATAGGTATAGTGCTCATTGATTTCCATTTATCACAACTTAAAATGTATGCAGTGTATATATAGTTACATGACCATTTTAATTTTGAATTCTTACCTTTCTGTGCTGTAGATCTGCCAAAGCTTTGGATGCCTTCAAAGTAACTTCTTTGCAAATCCTGTATGTTCGTCCATTAGTAGTAGATGCCTCAACTTGTGTTAGAATATCTGAATATGGTAAGATTAATTCATCTGGTCGACCAGGATACACAAATGATGGGTTTGGGCCATGAGGATGAAGGAATGTGACTTTTACTTCTCTATTCTCTGGTATCTTTTCCAGCACATATGCCACCCACCAATGGCCATCATATGCAGCAGTAACAAAACCATGTATTTTCTCCTCAGTCACAACTTCTTCCTTTTCAGTAACTTTCTCAATATTTGAATAATCTGATAATGAATAATGTTTAACCTTAAGAGAAGTCAATGAAACTGGCTGTAAATGGTGTAATTTCTGTGTACCAGCAATAGTCCTTGCAGTTGAGTGTCTTTCTTGGAGAAGTTGGCTTTCCTCTTCATGCTCTTTATTGGTTGAAAAATGACATTTTATATTTACAATATTTTCACTTGCAAATGTATATAACTGTTCTGCAGTAAGGATCTGTTCATCATAAGGTCGTTGTAGACTAGCTTTTGCAGCTAATCTCTTAACTGTGCCTCCAACACCATCACAGGGTCCCTTTCCATGACTTGTTGCAAAAAAATTCCATTCTGCCTCAATTCCAAAATCATCTCTGTGATGGCAAAGATTCAAAAAGTTTTTGCAGTTCTTATACTGTCCTGCACACCCATCTGAAAAGTAAATTATTTTGTGGATGGAACCGATGGATGAGATATTATCTTTTAGGAATTTTATCAGATGCTTTTGAAACAAATGTACAGCAACTGTGTTATGGATGTTACACTCTGAAATAATAACAAAGCTAAGGTGAGCAATCTCATCTTCCTTTTTATAGTAAATAACAAATGGATGTAGAGTAGCCATCTCATTGTTCCAGTGAAAGCTCTGAACCTCATCTTGAAGAATAAAGGAATAATTTTCAGCAAAATCACACACAGCAAGGACCTCACCATCTTTCAAAGACATTTTTGTTTCACGGTAATAAGTTGCTTGCATCTTTGTCTTGAAGTCATGTATCTGGTATTCTTTCAGTTGGTTACAGAATTGGTCAATATATTCATCTGTATTCAGTTCTACTGATTCAAGATTTGACCGATCTGTATTGGTCCACTTTTTAAAATTTATGATATCAATGAAGTTGTTTGTAAATATGTCCAGTAGTCTGTTTTTTAAATCTGATGGATCTCCACATTGTTCACATTGTCTGAGGCAGGATTGCATTCCATAAAGGCAACACAATGACGTACATTCTTAATAGGTGTGTCATCATTTGCAGTTAGTTTTTCTAATTCAGCTCCTACAAACATAAGTTTGGCATTCTGATGAATTGTACAGACACATACTGAGTGAGTTCCTGTTGCTCCAGCAATAACACACTGCTTTGGACGCAATTCTGCAAATTTACTGAATCCCACCTTAACCAAAGGATTTCTTTCTTTGAAAATATGATAGGCTTTTTTAAATTGCAAAGTAAAAGATGCTTTTGCAAATGTATCCTTCCTCTTTCATTGTCAATGATACTACAATAGTCTTTCTTTCCTGGCATTGTTCTACTGATGTCTTCTGAAAGATAAAATGCTTTAATAGCATCAACAGTATCCTGTTTAATTCTTTTCCCACCCTTTGGATTTGGGTCTGAAAGGACACCTTTTTCTTCAACTATTTTTTTAGCAATAGATGCTGTATGCCTTGTTGTGTTAAATTCTGAAGCAATTTTCCTAATGCTCCAACTTTTGGGCAATACAGTGAGGATTTTTATTTTATCACTTCTTTTAGTATTTTCATTTTTGAATTTTTCCTTGAGTTGATTTATTATTTCTAAACAGTCTACATCTCCAGATGGCTCCTTAAATTGTGAGTCAGAAATCTCTTTTCCTGCAACTGTTTCCATTCTCTTCTTAACTGTCTCTGTCACCTTGCTTAGTTTTTTAGCTCCATATGACTTTTGCTCTACAAGCTTTCTCTTTTTTATGGGTGATTCACCAATTGAAACAAAAGAAGCATTCAAAGTACACATCTCATGGTTTTGCTCTGAAGTTGATGCATCACTATTGTCAACATTTTCAATTTTCTCAAGATCTTCAGGTGGTTCACTACTACAAGAAGAATCATCATTTATGTCTGAATTCAAAGTGCCTATTCCTTTCTCAGGCAAGGACTCAAGATGTTCTCTACACTGCTTACAAAGTCTGTGATGTAGTGTTAAGTGCAGATCGGGAAACTTATTTACAAGTTCCTGTGGTACAATTCTCAAACTCTTCTTTCGACACTGACCTTTGTGACGCAGCAAAGGATCAGCACACTTCTGTTTCAGTTTTAAATGTTCCATGTTTGTACTCTGAAATCACAAAAGCACAAAGAAAATCCTGAAAAGAAAACAATGAACAATTAATGAATTATTAAATAAATTTTTATACATGTATTTAGTAAAAATAAATTAACTTTAACTTGAAGTCAGGAGTCAACTCTGTAAAGTTGACAGTACTTATATACTAGTTGGGCCTTTGGATCAGCGCTACTCCAGTAGATTTGGGGCTGTCGAGGGGTTTAACCCTGGTTGTCTTTTAAAAGACTTCTTTTGGCACAGGTCACAAAAAGGTTTTTGAACTAATAATGTTAAGTTGAACTAAGTCTTCACTGACACTATATCAGAACAGAACTTTTATAAATGAACTGACAGCTTCTTGGGATTTTGTTGTACATGACTCAAGGTATTAATGTAAAAAAATTGAATTTTTTAGGAGAAGGTATTTTTTTTTATTCAAGGTCAAAGGTCAACTTTTGAAGGGATTTTTTTATTTTTCACAGTAGAGATATTTAACAAGAGACAATAAACAAGGGGCTACTAAAGAGCTTTAAAATGAGACCAAAATCAATGCTCTAGCTTTAATAGTTTTTAGTTACACCGTTTTGAAAATAGTCATTTAAGCGCAAAAAAGGTCAAAATGTCACAACTTTGTGACCTTGTATCTCAGTAACCAAAGGTCAGTCAGCTCTAATAATTTGGGAATTTAAGTTTGGCATGTATATCTGCTATTGTGCCAAGTATGAGCAAAATTGAAAGGGGTGAGTGCAAAAAGTGCCATTTTGTGGCTGAGTTGACATGGAATGACTCATTGTGATGTCAGAAGGTACCTCAATGAAACGTTGCCTAACCGTTGGATAGGACGAAGAGGAAGCGTTGAATATCCTCCACATTCACCGGACTTGACTTCACTTGATTTTTACTTGTGGGGCTACCTGAAGGATGCAGTTTATGGTACAAGACCCGCAACGCTCGAACACCTTAAGGATGCAATTAGGGAAAAGTGCGGGACCATCACAGCCTCCACATTAGTCCATGTCTGCGAATCAGTTAGTTGACGCATTCAAAAGTGCATTCATGCCACCAGAGAACATTTTGAGTACTTGGCATAGTTAATTAAATTTTATATGCAAACAACTCGCTATAATATTTTGATCACTTAGATTACTAATTTACCTTTCTTTGGCAATTGCTATAACAATATATTGTTTGTTTTTTTAAATTATAAAATATATGATGCTATAAAGAGTATATAGTTTTTTTTGGGACACCCTGTATATATATTGTAATGTATATGGTTGTAAATTGTGACTTGGTCTGCAATTGATATGGACCGTGACTTATTTTTGGTTGGTAAGGTACTGGTATTGATGGGTACCATAATGAAATTGACTGGATTGTTTGAATCTGATATATTTGCATGTCAGTTATAAATAGATATAGAGTATAACATTTGTGGATAGTAGCCTATTATGACTTTGATCCTCTGGATCCAGAGATTCTATCTCTAGTTTTAAATTGATAATTAATTAGTTTTAAATTGATAATTAATTAGTTTTGTAAAAATTGGTTGTTGCCAATGTACAAGCAGTTTTTACATAGTAGAGCCACCTCGATGGGCCGAAGTGGCCCCTAGTGTGCCCACTATAAAAATTTCTTGTTCTTATTTCAAACTCAAGTTGGCTTATTAATATACAACTATTGATAAAGATTCATTGGCTCTTTTCAGTTTGATGGCCTGTAATATTTTTTAACATGTTTTTTTATTGTCCAGTTTTAATAGAGGATTTAAAAAAAAACATTCATGTTTCAGAGAAACAAATAGTGAGGCAGTTATATGTAATTTAAGGATCTTTTCGGTTTGACAGCTTGTGACCCCCACCCCCACTCTAAAAACTCCCCCTAGCTATTTTATTTAGTTAAAACTAATGAAAATATCATGACAACCTAACCAATCATCAAGGGCATACAGTTGACCTAACTGGGCAGTCAATAATTTTCCTGTATTGGTAGGTTAACCCCGTTGATTGTACTAATTGATTTGTTAAGTTTCATAAAAATCTGTAGCAGTCCACCAAACTGAAAATATACTCAACAAGTAGAAAGTATGTGGAACATACTTAAGAGGCATAACAAATGCCAGTGTGGGACGAAACGTGAGATGATTGACTTCTATCTTTGCGAATTCATGTGGCATTGCTGAAATGAAACAACTGATCTCTTAAAGAAAATGTTGAATGATATTTCCAACTTTTTAATTAATTAAATATTTCTTCAATAAATGAATGTTCTCTAATAAATGAATGTTATTTTTGAAATCCCTGATTAAAACTAGACAATAAAAAAAATGAGTAATGTTAAAAAATATTACAGGCTATCAAACTGAAAAGACCCGATTTGTTTTAACTGCCCCATCATTTGTGACACACAAATATATTTTTCTGGTGTATTTTCGTGCGATTCTGAAGCAACTGTTGAATTCAAATTTCAGTGCAGGACATGCGCGAGGATGGCTAATAATGATAACATGACTAGTTTGACTACATACACCAGACATGGGGTCAATTACTGGGTTTCTATTACTATTACTTTTGATTCCTTCTATTATTATTACTATTACAGTCTGCCCTCCGTATCCGCGGGGGATTGGTTCCAGGACCCCCTGTGGATACCAAAATCCGCGGATGCTCAAGTCCCTTATATAAAATGGCGTAGTATTTGCATATAACCTATGCACATCCTCCCGTATACTTTAAATCATCTCTAGATTACTTATAATACCTAATATTGTACAATGTAAATGCTATGTAAATAGTTGTTATACTGTATTGTTTAGGGAATAATGACAAGAAAAAAAAGTCTGTACATGTTCAGTACAGACGCAACCATCATAGGCCTAACTACATAGTACACGTCAGCAACAATGTAACATTTTCTTTCTTTCAACACTTACAGATTGCTTTCGTTTAATGACCTGAAAGAGAAATACATAGAATAAAACACAGAATATTTAAAATACAAGTACATATAGAAAATATAATTATAAATAGAGAAAATATAAGTTTATTCTCTCTCTCTCTCTCTTCTCTCTCTCTCTCTCTCTCAATCGTGACATCGCTTCGGCTATCCGAAATAGGAAAGTAGCGTATAGGAGGGTGAAGGCCAATCGTTCCCACGAGAACACTGAAGCGTATGTCCGCCTGTGTAGGGAAGTGAAGGCGAAGGTTAGGCTAGCGAAACGTAACAAAGAACTACGGGTGGCAAGCCTCTGCAAGGGGAACCCTAAGGAATTCTTCAGTTATGTTAATAGTAGAAAGCCCATTAGAAGCATGATAGGTCCGTTAAAGGACGGAAGCGGCGTTCTGCGGACCTCCGACGTGGACATCGCTAATGTGCTTAATGAGTACTTTGCGGGAGTGTTCACCAGGGAGGATACCCGTGTCATCCCTGAGCCAGGCGTGAGGCACGAAGGTGCTGGCCTGGATAATGTTAGATGTACCGCAACAGTCGTTGCCTCTAGAATAGACAAACTGAGCGCGTTTAAGGCTCCTGGGCCAGACCAGTTTCTCCCCAGAGTGTTGCGAGAAGTGCGTGACCAGGTGGCTCCCCACCTGGCTACAGTCTTCAACAAATCGTTGGAGATGGGCCAGGTGCCTGGTGACTGGAGGGAAGCCAACGTGACCCCTATCTTTAAGAAAGGGGATCACAAAAGTCCAGGGAACTATCGTCCCATTAGTCTCACTTCAGTTGTAGGTAAATTATTAGAAGGGATAATAGCAGATAGGATCGTTGACCATTTGGATTCCTACAAGCTGCTTGGGGACTCCAACATGGGTTTAGACGGCATAGGTCGTGTCTCACCAACTTGCTCGAGTTTTTCCACGTCATGTTGAGTGAGTACGATAAGAGTAGGGCGATTGATATACTTTATCTTGACTTTCAGAAAGCCTTTGATAAGGTACCTCACTGCCGGCTAATGGCGAAAGTACGCGCACTGGGTATCGGTGGGGAAATAGGTAGGTGGATTGAAAACTGGCTGAGGAACAGGCGGCAGAGGGTGGTAATTAAAGGGGCTAGTTCGGGTTGGGCCTCGGTCACTATTGGGGTTCCTCAGGGTTCTGTTTTGGGGCCACTGTTGTTTATCATTTACATAAATGATATTGACGGTGGCATCATCAGTCGGATTGCCAAATTCGCTGATGACACCAAGCTTGGGGCCAATGTTGGGATGCCCGAAGCGATCGAGGAACTGCGTGCGGACGTAGGTAGGATAGGAGAGTGGTCCAAAAAATGGCAAATGCCGTTTAACTTGGGTAAATGCAAAATGATGCACATTGGCTACGCCAATCCCAAGTCGGACTACTCGATGTTGGGTAGTAATATCAAGGTGACTGATTTAGAAAAGGACTTGGGTGTGCTAATTAGCAGCGATCTTAAGTTTACGAAACAGTGTGTAGAAGTGGAAAAGAAAGCCCAGAAACTATTGGGTTATATCAGGAGGCAATTTCAGTTTCGGAACAAGGAGATTGTGCTCTCACTGTACAATTCCCTTGTTCGGCCGCACCTGGAGTATGCTGTGCAGTTCTGGTCGCCCACCCTCAGGAAAGATATTGAGAGGCTGGAGCGAGTGCAGGCGAGGGCCACAAAGTTAATCCCTTCCGTTAGGCATATGGGCTACAATCGACGGTTACGCGCCCTGAACTTGTTTTCGCTTGAAACTCGGAGGCTTCGCGGTCAACTGATCGAGGTTTTCAAGCTTTTACGCGGGTTCAACGATGTCGATTTTAGAAGTATGTTTAGTTTAAATGATAACCCAACTCGCAACAATGGTTGGAAGTTGGATTTGAAATGGTTTAGGACTAGTGTGTGTGGGAATTACTTTACGTATAAGATCTGTGACACATGGAACAGGTTACCTTCGGAAGTTGTGAACAGTTCCTCTGTGGATCAGTTTGAAGAAAAGGGTAGACAAAATCTTGCATACTATTTGAGTGTGTAAAGACATTTAGGACCTCAGTCTGCGGAAATTTCTTTTCCTATAAAATAGTTAATATCTGGAACCAACTTCCCTCAGAGGTTGTTTCCAGTCAAAGTGTAAATATGTTTAAAAATAGGCTAGACAAAGTACTGAATACTCTCATGTGAGCAAACTAAATATAGAGCTATTTATATATTCTCCACTTTCCTGTAAAATTTCCTTGGCTACTTTTCCAGGGTCAAGGTATTTTCTTCAACCTTTTTCCGTACCTGCTTCTGGCGCGGAGGGTGGGGAGAGAGCCTTCTACTTTTCTATCAAGTTTTCTACTACTGCTAGGATAGTTGAAAGAAAAATAAACTTTTACAAAATTTTCCCTGGTACCCGTTGCCATTGGTACCTCCTCGGTATGGGCCGCAAGGCCTTTTGAGGTACTTCTTTTCCTTGTAACTCCTTGTAACTCTCTCAACACCATGTTAACACTCACCAAAACCCTGGTTCTTCTCTCTTGATAACCCTCATATGATGATGATGACGATAATGATTGCTGTATGGTGCCTACAGTGCCGATGTGGTTAGGCGACGAGATGTGTGGCACTGTAGGTAAGCGGTGAGACATCAGGCTAACTTGAACCTTCTGACAGGATGTCAGAAGGTTCATCTACGTCGGAAGAACCAGGTTCCGATTGCAGATGTTGACGCTTTGGAGGAGGCTCAGTAATACTAATGTCAGGATCTGTGGAGGTTGAGGGCTGAGGATCTTCAAGCGTTGAAGGTTGAGGCTTCACAATTGCAGGTGCTTTAGTTAGAAACATTGTTATAGGAAGCTGTTTCTTCTTTTTCTTTGCATCATCAAACAAATCTTGCAGTGGTTGTAGGCATGTTGTTATCCCTCGGGTGACACGGAGGCTTCGTTCCATCGAAGGATCGTACTCAAGGATCATATCCTTTAATACTTGCGCCTGTTGAAAAACTGCTGCAAATTTTTCAAGTGTCCAAATTGATGGCTCTGCCTCCTCTAAATCTTCTGCATCATCATCATCTTCTGTAGAGGATTTCAGCAGATCTTCGAGTTCCTCATCGGTAAGGGTTTCTCTATGCTCTTCTATGTGTTCCTCGATGTCATCCTCGATCATGTCAGAGAAGCCTTCCCCACCAACTTCCCTTGCAACATTCAAGATATTCCTGACTTCTGCATCAATAGTGGGGAAGCCCCTGAAATCAGTGACTACCTCACTCCATAATGGCTTCCAACATGCATTGACTGTCTCGGGCTTTAGGGCATCTACAGCCTCTGCAATAAGCACAATTGCATCTGCAATTATGAAGCTCTTCCATAAATCCATGATGCTGTAGTCAGGGTTAGCATCAAGGGCAGCACGAATCCTCCCGAAGGTGAGGCGGGTGTAAGTCACCTTAATGCACTTGATGATGCCTTGATCAAGTGGCTGCAGCAGTGACGTAGTGTTAGGAGGCAGGAACATCACTTCCACGTTCTAGTCGGCGAAGCAGAGAGATTGGGGATGGCCGGGAGCATTGTCAATTATGAGGAGGACCTTGAATGGCAGCCCCTTCTCTTCGAGGTATTTCTTCACTTCAGGAATGAAGCACTGGTGGAACCATTCCAAGAACAAGATGGCCGTCACCCAAGCCTTCTTGTTGTGTTGCCAGAACACGGGCAGGCAATTTTTGTTTTTGTTCTTAAGCACCCGGGGATTGTTTGCTTGGTAGACGAGGCCTGGCTTGATCATGTGACCTGCTGCATTGCCACACAGCACCAGAGTAAGGCGATCTTTCCAGGCCTTGAACCCTGGGTCCTGCTTGGCACACTTATGGATGTAGGTACGATTGGGCATCTTCTTCCAGAACAAGCCCGTTTCATCACAATTGAAGACTTGCTCTGGAAGGTAGCCTTTCTCTTCTATGAGTTTCTTGAGCTCTTCTGGGAACGCTGATGCTGCCTCGGCATCAGCTGATGTTGATTCTCCCGTGATCTTTAAGTTCTTGAGGCTGTAGCGCTTTACATAGCTAGCCAGCCATCCATTACTAGCCTTAAACTTCTTTCTCTTGCTCTCATCAACCCCCTCACAGTAGTGCTCATAGAGGCTAAGTGCTTTTTCACGCATAATTTTGCCATCAACAGGGATATGCTTCTGTGACATGTCCTCTAGCCACACACTTAATGCTTTCTCAGTCTTTGCAAGCACTTTATCACGAACCAGAGAGACCATTTTTGCCGTTGTTGGGGCAGCACTAACACTTCCACGAATTATATTGTTAATTTGTATGTTTTTTTTCAGGTTTATATCTTATATACCAGTAATTATTTAGATTAGTGATAAACTGATAAAATGCCAGGAAGAAAGAAGACTCCAATTGCATGCCTATTTAAGGATGTTAAAAGTGATGCAAAAGTGGCAAAAGTTAAATGCAATTTTTGTTGCATGGAACTAGTAAAAAATGGCACAAGAATGGCCAAACATATTGCTAATTGTAATAAATGTGATGACAAAATAAAGTTTAGATATTTAAAACTAAAATCACAGCATCAGACAGCTACAAACAACTATTCTGAAGATATTATTGACATGGATCAAAGTGAGTATAGTTGCAAGAGCAACCCACCAAATGAAACCAGATCAACATCAAGGACATCCACAAGATCTCCCTTTTCCCCTCAACAGAATAAAATTAGCAAATACATGGATTACATGTCAAATGCAGAGATTGTAAGTACATTATATATTATCATATTATAGTGATGCCAGTGAATATATATCTTTAAATTCCTAACATGAACCACCATTTCACAATTATAATTGGACCATTAATTAATGAAATTACTTTTTTGCTTAGTATTAGTGAAGCAACCTAGTCTGCTAATCTATAAAAAACATGGTATCCTTTGTGTGAGGCTAAATTCTATACATACAAAAAATTATCATTCAACAATCTAATGACTTTTTTGTTATAGGAACAAACTCAAGTACACCTAGCTCGGGCTATTTATGCAAGTGGATGTCCATTAAGGATCATAGAGAATGAGCTATGGTTACAAGTGTTTGCCACTTTGAGACCATCATTTGTAGTGCCAAACCGGGATATGATGTCAAATTCTCTTCTTGAGAGAGTGTACCAAGAAACTGCTACAACAGCTAAAGAACTAGTGGCATCTGCTTCAAGTGTGGCAATACTCTGTGATGGCTGGAGCAATATCAGGTAAGATTGTGAGAGAGCTAAAGTATGGTACTGATTAATAGAGTAGTGTATGTTATTTCTTATATTTTGAATTACAGATATCATTGCAAAAACAAGTTCAAAGTTGTGTTCAGATATAGCTAATCAGTCAGAAATTATGGCTGATTAGCTACATGATGTAGCTAATCAGATGTAGCCTACATCTGAACTCACAAATCATTATTTACAAATATTACTATCTGTATTATTTTGCAGAAATGAGGGAATCATAAATTTCATCATAACAGTACCCAGGCCCATATTTTGGAGCAGCATTGCAACAGGTATGTTTAAAATCATATACAGTAGAACCCCGTTAAGCCACTGACCATTAAGCTGTGATTCATGTTAAGCCATGGTGACACTGTGGACACAGTGAAAAAAGTAATAATTTAATATAATTATTATGGAAACTATGCTAAACTGACCTAATGTAATTTAAGTAAGCTTCATTTAAAATTTATAGTTAAATTAATTTAACATATTTACTTTTTTAAGTAGAAGTGACTAAAACTCCCTCATCCCCACCTCATTTATTGAATAGAAATTTTTTTGAGTGAAATAATGAATTAATTAAAGAAATAGTTGAAAAATTACGGATGGCAGTGTTCAGGTATATGAGAACTATATATTCTGTAATTTTCGTGATGATAGAGTTAATTTTCATTGAGTGGGATAAGCCGTGGAATATTAAGCTGTTCTGGAGTTTGGATCCCATGGACCATGGTATAAAGGGGTTCATATGTATTTGATTTTAACATGGTACAAACATGTTTGCATTAGGTATCATATGATTATGAATGGTAATCATTTTAGTCTGTGAGTTTATGATTATAATTTGTTATGGTTTTCTTGTCATAGGTACAGACAGCCATACAGGAGAGTACATGGCAAATAAAATTAAGGAAGTGGTTGAGGAAGTTGGACCTATGAAAGTGCTTGGCATCTGCACTGACAATGCCACCAACATGAAGAAAGCATGGGAGCTGTTGCAAGTGGAATATCCACACATTCAACCTTATGGATGTCTGGCTCACACTTTACGCTTGATCTTTACAGACATCAACAGGATCAAGACTGTAGAGGGCATCCAGCGTGAGTGTACTAACATTGTTAAGACTATTAAAAAGTCACAGAAGCTGACTGCATTACTAAATCAACATCAACAGCAGTCTCCATCGAAGCATCAACACACACCGAAGCTGCCTGTCAAAACAAGGTAAGAGGGTCTTAGTTGATTCATTAGACATTTTTACTATTCATTTTAAACTTCTAAAAAATCAGGCATTTCTGTCTTGAATTTGTAGTATTTCAAACAGTCTCAAACTACAGTATCTACATTGTATGTTCTTATTTTGATATTAAATATATTGCCAATATTTTCAGATGGGGGTCTATCATCCATTGTATGGAGAGCATCGACATCAATAAACACCCCCTCCAGACCCTGGCTATAAATGATGAAGCAAAGAAAGCCTCTCTTGATCAATCACTCACAAAACTCCTGCTTTCTGAAGTCTTCTGGGATAAACTGGATGGATCTTTGAAGTTGTTGAAGCCGGTTTCTGATGCTATCACTGCAGTAGAAGGGGACAACAAATACCTCTCTATTGTACCAAGATATTTAATGACCTTCAACAATCCTTCAAGAAGAATCTCTCCTCGAGCCCAATTCTGAAGAGCGAAGAAGATTGTTTTAAGGGAATTATTCCTAAACGGAGAAAGTTTCTTCTTAGAAGTATCCACCTGGCAGCAAATCTTCTTGATCCTCGCTACAAAGGATGCCACATCTCTGGAGAAGAAATAGTAAGTTGTTGATTTTACAACTAGCACCGAATATTGATTTATGTTCTTATTTTTATTATTTGATATTATTTTATATTTAATGTGTTACAAATTGTATTTCAGGTGGATGCCATGGAAGTCATACAAGAGATATCTGTAGCTGTTCCATCTGTGGATGATAGCAAGACATTGGGAGAGTTAGCTGACTACCGATCAAAAGAGAATATCTTTGCAAAGCCTTTTGTCTGGAAGGCAGCTGCACAGGCGAATCCAACAAGCTGGTGGAATGGAATTTGTGGTTCGACCCAGCTCTCCAAGGTTGCAGCAAATATTCTCAACCTGCCCCCAACTAGTGCAGCTGTGGAATGCTCTTTCAGTCCCCACTCATGGATCCACTCAGTCAAACGGAACCGACTGACAACTGATAGAGCATCTAAGCTAGTTTTCATCGCTCATAACCATGCTTTGGGTGATCACAATGAACCACAAGACCATGAATCTGAAGCAGGTGCTCAGCAGAAGCAAAACATGTCCCAGACAACTCTCCAAGCACAAGAACGGCCATCATCAAGCAGAGAGTATGATCATGAAGGGAATGAAATGTTCTATTCAGAGTCTGAAAATTCAATGTATGATGAATGACTCTCTATGACTCCTCAAATGATGAATGATGATGAAAAAAATGTTGAAAGTGTATTTTTTTTAGTTAATATAAATTTACAATGGATTTTATAATTGGGCTTGTGTCTGGAGTCTTTTTAGGGGCAGTGTCAACCTTTATTAAAAGGAAAAATAATGAAAAATGGATTTAAACCTTTTTTGTTTTCGTTACTCCTTGAAATCAATGTTACAATGAGAACAACATACATGTACTTTTGTTTCAAAATAAAGAAGGGATAATATCTATATACCAATTTTATAAAAAAAACAAAAAAAAACAATAAAAAACATAAAAAAACAATATTTAAAAAAAAAGTTTTTTTTGGAACACTATTCCTGACTCTGATTCAATTTCTATATACCAACAATTTACCAGAATACTACTCTGCCCTAAATGAATATCTTCCTGAACTAATTCTACAGTAGATTCACATTTCCATATTTGATTTATTGTTCTGGTAAATCTTAGCAAATGAATTTCATATTTCTATTTTAGGATACTAGGTACCATATAAAAATTAGCAATATATTAATTATTAATTTAATTAGCCCCTATTAGTAATGAGTCGTGGGCCTAGTAGAAAATCAGCAGTCTTTCAATATTTTAAGCTAAATGAGGATGAAAGTATTTTTATTTGTCAAGTAGAAAAGGATGGTAAAGAGTGTAATGCAAAAATTAGTGCTTACACTAGGAAACATGCTAATGCTCCAACTAGAGCCTCAAACTTGAAACGCCATCTACGAAACAAACATCCCAATATTTATAAGGTTGTAGATCAGCATGATAAGGAAAGAGTCGGGAGTCGGAGTCGGTTTTTAAAAATACCGACTCGGGAGTCGGTTGTTTTTGGCCAACTCCCCATCCCTGCCACAGACTCTGACAATAGTTGCTGAAATACATGACTTGCCCCCCCATGACAAGACCCAATTTGAACAACATCCTCTCCCCTGAGGATCCAGTAGATGTGGCCCTTGTGCAGCTACATGGTGTGACTGAGGGGAGCTCAGTCACATCCATGAGTCTCATGGATCTGCCCTTGCCTCCTGGTGCTATTTTTTCCACCCCTCCACAAGACCACTCTGGTTCACCTCCTTCCACCCCCACAGTACCTGTTCCCCCAACATCCCCAGTTCCCTCCTTGTCAGCCACCCTGAGCACACCCACCCTCCCTCCCACCTGCCTGGTTCTTCTGGTACCCCCTATTGCCACCTAGGGTCTGCCATGAGACCCCGGACAGGCGGGGAGGCACCACTTTGGGAAGTAAAGTGCCCCCTCCTGGCCTGAACACAGAAGCCCAACAAAACACTTCTGACCCTTTCAGCCCACAACGTTCCTCTGACTGCTGTGATCCATGCCTCCAGTCTCGCTTGGCCTACTCGACCCCGCAACCTCCATGGAGATCGACTGGCTGACTGATTCCTTCCCTGGTGAATGGTAGATAGCCAGCCATACTCCTGACCCATCCTTCGCCTTCGCAAACTCCAGATCTCCCTTCACACTCCAACCTCCTAGCACCTACACCTTTACCCATTCCCTTTCATCAACTAATGGATCCCCCGAAACCACAATAGTACACTGGAGCTGCAGAGGAATATTCACAAACTATGAAGGCCTTAACTCCTTGATTGCCACTTCCCCTCCAGTGTGTGTGTGTGTCTCCAGAAGCTAATCCTGGGGCCAGGCCTATGCCCTGCCCTACTGGATATTCCTGCACTCGATGGGGGCTGCCATTCTCATACACCACGCAGTCCCCTTCCACATTCTCTCTATCCAGTCCCCACTACAGGTGATTGCCACCCAGCTTTCCCTGGATAGACAGTACACCATCTGCTCAATCTACCTCCCTCCCCATGCTCAAGTCTCCCGCGATGACCTGGTGGAAGTCGTACAACTACTCCCCAGGCCCTTTCTACTACTGGGTGATTTCAATAGTCACCACCCCTTGTGGGACGACACACACACCACCTATATGGCCCCAACCCTGATTACTCTCATGATCGAGCTCTCCTTCGAGTGCCTCAATGATGGCTCTCCTACATTCTACCATGCCACCACCTGCACTCCATCCTGTGTAGACCTGTCCCTCGTTTTGACTGATGCCCTCCTTGATTTTACATGGCAAGTCCTCCAAGAGGACTATGGAAGTGACCATTTCCCCATTCAACTCACGCTCAGTCGGCCTGACCAGACTGTTCAGGTACCCGTAAGGTGGATTACTACCAACATGAATTGGGCCTGCTTCCGCGACTACATATACAACCTTTACAACTGCCCACTTCCCATCCGCTGATGAGTGCATTGCATATTTCGAGTCTGTCGTTATAGTGGCTGCAAGCACTAGCATCCCACAATCCTCCACCTACCCCTGCACCCAATGGGTGCCTTGGTGGGCCCCAGAGTGCACGCAGGCCGTGTGTGCCAAGAAGGCTACTTGGCATTACTGGACACGACTCCCCTTCCATAGTGAAAGGAAGAGGTATAAAAGTATAGTGCCAGGTGAAAATTTGGAAGGGGTTTTGAGTGAAGTTAGAGCTGCACAGAGAGAGTCAAAGGGAGAGGGTTGTATGGAAGTAGGTATGTTAGAGGGGCCATGGATGATACGTGACTGTGTGGATGAGGTAGAGCTCAGCCCTTCTGTTGTACCTATAAGGGTTCCAGAAGGTCCTATTGAGCTCTACAGGGGTCTTGTGGATACAGGTGCCCAAATCAGTCTGGTGAATGAGCAAGTGTTGTGTGATTTAGATGAAGGGAATGTGCCTGTATCCCGAGAAAGAGTGGGTGTGAGAATACGTGATATAGGAGGGGGAACAGTCATGTCACATGAAGCTGTGCAGTTGAGGGTGGGATTATGTGCATGTAAAGAGGTATGGGAGCACAAGTTCATAGTCTTAAAAGGGGAATCAATGCCTTGGGATTTTTTACTGGGAATTGATTTCCTCGAGAATATGAGCTTGAGTGTGGATGTTGGTCAGGGCTCAGTAATGAGAGGAGGAGAGCATGTGGTCAATATGGGAATGTTTCCAAGCACAGGTATAGTTGCTGTGTTAGTGGGAGCAATTGAGTTAGAGGTGGAAGACCAATGTGAAGTGTTGAGAGGTGAAGATATTTTAGATATGCAAGAGGGAGATGAGGTGATATGCAAGTTGAGAGAATGTGTGTGTAATGGTACAGATGTGAGAGAGTGGTCAAAAGAGGTGGAAGAATATAAAAGGTATGTGAAAAAATTGGCTATATGGATGGGAGTGCTATATTATATATGGGTAAATAAGGTGGGTGAGACAGAGTGTGTGCCAGTGATGACGTTTGAGGGTATGGTAGGATTGGTTATTACACATAGGATGTATGGGCATGGGGGAAAAAACAAGTTATGGGAGTTGATGAAAGGAGTGGTTTTCCACCCTAGGCTGGGACTGGTGGTTGCAGAAGTAGCAACTACCTGTGAGAGTTGCCAAAAGCAAAAATACCAGTCCCAGTATAGTTGCTCCCTCAGTGCGAAAGATTGAAGTGAAAGAACCCTGGGAGCTTGTGGTGGTTGATATTGTGAGTATGCTGAGAATGAGTAGAGGGAGAGTTGGAATATTAGTAGGGATTGATCACAAGAGTTACAAGTTTATGTATGTTGCTGCGTTAGAGAATAAAACAAGTGAGCATGTTGCGTGAGTGATATGAGAGAGTATGTTGCCAATGATGCTTGGAAGGCCGCGTAAGCATTTAACAGATAATGGGCCTGAGTTTAGGGGTGCTAGTTTTGAGAGAATGTTGAGTGAGAATGGGATAGAGCATGTCAGAATAACTCTGTATATGTCTGCTTCGAATGGTTTGGCTGAGTGAATGGTGAAAACAATAAGTGAAATGCTATATGTATGTACTGAGGAAGGGGCTGAGTGGGATGTTGAATTGCCAAGAATTGCTTGGTGCTACAATTCGACATACCACTTGGCCATTCAAACTTCCCCAAGAAGGTACCGTATGTGTCACATTTGGAAGGTCTGTGCAAAAGGATGTATGATTAAATGAGAATGCATGTGATAGATGCAGAGAGGCTGGTGTACATTTTCAGTCATTTGGTGTTGGTGAGCTTGTTTTGAAAGAGGTGCATGAGACTGGGAGAAGGAATAAGTATAAGTTGGCACAAAAGTTTGAGGGTCCATTTGTGGTGAAAAAGGTATTGGAGAATGGGGTAACATATGTGATAGAGAGGGAGCAAGAGAGTGGACAGTATGAAGAAGTAAGAGCACATCATCGGCAGTTACGCAAATGGCGAATACCTCCGGAGTAATTCATATGTCATCCCATGTATGATAGGTGTGAGAAGCTGGAACAAAAGAAAGCACTAGAAACCAAGAACATGATGGGAATCCAGGGTGAATGGATGGATGCAGATCTGGAGTTCTTGATTGTGTCAAAGTGGTCAAAAAGGAAGAAAAAGGTGAGAAAGCCAGGCAGATAGGTGAAGTACTTGAGCTGAAGGATTCCCAGTTTGACTGAAACAGCAACAGGTGAGGCTGAGTTGGAATGGGATGTTTGGGACTTTGGTGGTTCTTGGTGCCAGCCTGGACCATCCGGGGAATTCTCTTTTGAGGGTTTTGGGGTTCCAGACCTTGAGGACCTTTCTTTTCTGGGATTTTCTGAGGGTGGAGGGGAAGAGCGGAACAGGGAAATCTTCTTCACTCTGAAGTAGAAAGATTGTGTCAGGGAGGGGGGATTAAGAGTGTGGGGTTTGCAGTTCTTGAGAGTGAGAGAGAAAGGAGTGTAACAGCAAAATATTGTAACTTTAATGGAAAGTATGAGGGATGAATGGGGAGTAGATAGAGGTGAAGGAAGTATGAAAGAAAGAATGAGGAAGAGAATGAATGTGATTGATTTTTGTGAAGAAGTGAGAATGTTATTGCTTGAGATAGAAGAAAATGTGCTTAATAAAAGCTTAGAAGTAGATGGGTTAGAACCATAGAGAAAGTTCAATAGTGTTTAGGGAGTGGTGGTGATAAGTAGTGGTAGTGATAGTATAATACTGTAGATACAATAATAGTAATTAAATATGGAGTGGTAATGGTAATGTAGTATAAAGTATTGTTGTAGTGCCCTGTAGCATAAAAAGTAGTATACGGGGTGTCAGGAAATGATTGCCCCCCCCCCCCCCCCCCTGTAGAGCAAAAACTAGAAGAGATAGATAAAAACCGGCGAGACCACTTGAAAGAGCGTTAAAATCTGAATAAAAACCATTATATTCTATTCCTGTGATTTTAATTCTTACCATTTTTTTCCCCACAGAAACCATGGCATCATCTATTTTGAACGATTCAGAGAAAAAGCGAGTTCTTGACCGCATTCGAGTTGTCACATTTCGTGAAGCAAAGGAAGCTGGTGCAACTTTCATAACTCGACACTGGGTGGCTGAGAGATTAAAAAGATCAGAAGACTTTGTCAAAAGGAATTGGAATAAGAATCCTGAAGATTGTGAAACAGAATTTTGAGGAGGAAGACCGGAGAAATTATCTCAAGAATCGAAAGACATTGTGCTTGCTGCATCACGGCGCCGAAAGAAGAGCTGCTCTGAGGTAGCGAAAGAGATACTTATCCGTCGTGGTAAGATAGTCAATTGGCAACTTGTGCATTAATTTCGAGTTCGCCAAGGCTTGAGTGCTTGGCATGAAATAGCTAAGCCACGGAAGAGTGATCTTAATATTGAAGATCGGCTATGGTTTTGTGATTATCTTGAGGAATGGACGGAAGACGATTTCCTTCACTTGGTTGTCAGCGATGAATTCTTCATTTATGTCTCCAGAAAACCAAATTTTCAGAATGATCGGGTTTGGGCAACAACTGATGAAGTCCCAGATGACCAGAAGTATCGAGAAGTAGTAAAAAATCCAGCATGTGTGGGTGTTTTCATTATGTTCTCTATTTGGAAGCTCATCTGGGTTATCAAACCAAGAGGAACCAGTTGGGATGGGCCTTATTTTCGAAATGTAATTTTAGCCCAACATGTAATTCCATTTTTGAAAGACCCCGAGTGTGTTTTGGATGTTGAACAGGCAACCTTTCTTCACGACAAAGCCCCCTGTATGAAAGCACTTGCGACTCAACAACTGCTTAAGGACAATAACATTGATTTTTTCGGAAATAATGAATGGCCTGGCAATTCTCCCGATCTTAATGTCTGTGAACATGTCGGATCCATCATGAAGGATCGGGTGGAGTCCTTAATGCTGGAACAACCCATTCAGAATCGGTATTCAACAGAAATTATGACTGCAAAGATCAACGAAGTCCTTGAAGAAATGAGTCATGATACCGATCTCTTTGAGACACTTCTGGGATCATACCCCCGTCGATTAATGGCCATCAGAGCTGCAAATGGGGGCAACACCCGATATTAAAACAAGTGTTTTTTATTCAAAATTAAACGCTCTTTCGCGTGGTTTTGTCTGGTTTTTCTATTCCTTTCAGTTTCTTCTGTACAGGGGGGGGGGGGCAATCATTTCCTGACACCCTTTAGTATGATATGTGAGAGAGTGAGTGGTTGGAAACCCAACAAGGTGGCAGCCTACAGTTTTGGGGCCAGAAGCTGGGCTGTGCATGAAGGAGAAAGGTGTCTGGGTGAGTTCCCCAGACCTGCTGTTCCCCGGCTCTGGTTGTTTGCCACCCTGCAGGTTTCAACCTCATTCATTGTAAATACATGTATATAATTAATTAGCTATCTTATATGAAAACTACCAGTGAAATAGTGCACATAAAAGTGCTGTTAAGAAATAAGTGAATGTATTTAAGAAGATAATGAATATAAATAATTGTAAATAACTATTGTTCATACAGTAGCTATCAGTTTAATAGCACCATATGTAAAGTTTTATAAAGATTATTAAATAACTGAATTATAATTTAAAAAATAAATGAATGGATGAATTATAAAGGTAAATCTGTAAATATCTGTTATTCTTATGATAGCCATTCAACTAATTAATGATTTAGATGACAAAAATGGTAGTTTAGTTTTATGTAAAAAAAAAAAAAAATTGTATACTGGTATATACAGGGTGTCTCAAAAAGTATGGCCTAAAAATAAACTTTTATAATTTTTTTATTATAAATGATAGAGTTAAAGAACAATGATAAAAACAGGCATGAATGCTTTGTTTTATTTAATATAGTTAGTAAACCTCCACATGATATCCACTGTTCATAACAACTAGTCTAATTCTATGTTCAAATTCTAAAAAAGCTTAAATTTCAGACAAGGAAATTACTCACTGATTTCAAAATTCATCATTTAAACAGTTTATGGCACTTAACTTCTGGCATCAAGTACAATACAAGGCTATTTGATGTGTTAGGCTTAGGAGCTAGGCTAAGTTAAGCTAAGCACCTTGTTGCCAAGTGCCTTTTTATGACATGTATGGTATGCACATCACTTACACCAGATTTCATATGTTCAGCTTTTTTAGAATTTGAACATAGAATTAGACTAGTTGTTGTGAATGGTGGATATCATGTGGAGGTTTACTAACTATATTAAATAAAACTTAAAGCATTCATGCCTGTTTTTATCATTGTTCTTTAACTCTATCATTTATAATAAAAAAAATTGTAAAAGTTTATTTTTAGGCCATACCTTTTGGGACACCCTGTATATATATATCTAGGTGAATAATTAAGTTATTAAATATTTCATATAAATGAAGTATAAAAGTTACAGAGGATTGGGACTTGAGAGTAGGTGTGGAAGGAGGGCAAAGGAAAGGAAGAGTGAACAATAGTTTAGGATAGTATAGTAGGTGTGTAGGCTATATGGCAAGACAGGTGGAAAGGGGCTGGGGGGGGGGGGGAGATGTGGAGGTTGAACCCTTTTCCCCTTTTAGTTGTCAGCCCTTTCCCCCTGGCCTTGATTATTATTATTTATGTATTAAATTTATTTAGTTTGTGATAGGAATACTATTAAGTTGTTTGTTATAGATTTTAATGGTTCTATCTTTCTTTTCAGAGGAGTTAAGTACTGAGTTGTTAATAAATTTTAACAAAGGATAAAGTACTGAGTTGTTAATAAATTTTAACAAAGAATAAAGTACTGAGTTGTTAATAAATTTTAACAAAGAATAAAGTACTGAGTTGTTAATAAATTTTAACAAAGAATTATTGTATTTTTCGGTGTATAAGGCACTTTTTTTCCAAAAAAAATGGGTCTCAAAATCACCCTGCATCCTATACACTGAAGGTCATAATATTACCTTTATATGGGCTAGAAGAACTGATGGATTTTTACAAAAATTCATCATCTCTTAGTCCTGACTGTGTATTGGTTTGGCCAATTTTACACTAAGTTTCTACTCTTCCCAACCCACTGATAACAAGAAAAACAGTACGTATTGCATAATGATTTACTTTTATGTTTCATAACATATAGTATAGTCTCCTGTATACTTAATACTATTTTCTTATAATGAGTATGGGTGAAAGAAAATGTATCACCATACTTTTGATGGAGGGCTTTAACAAAAGTCAGCCTCGCTGGTAGAAAATTACGGACATTTTCTGACAACTAGGCAGTTGGTCATAAATTTTTTCCTGAAAAAAGGCCTTGAAAATAGGGGTGCGTCTTATACACCGAAAAATACGGTAAGTACTAAATTATTAATATTTTAACAAAAGAATAAAGTACTTGTTTGTTAAAACATTTTAGCAAATAAATCCAGCATTATGGAGAGAGAAACCCCTAGAGGGTTGAGGTCCTTACCTCTGGATCTCCTGCATAAAAATTTTCCCTACAACTGCTCTGAAGGTCTTCTCCAACATTATGATAGAACTAGAAAATGATGATTTTAATGTAAATAATGAATGAAATGGGTCATTCTCTGTCAGATCAACCAAAAAAAATTGAAATTAACACCCTCATCTCTCATATTTTGCTGAAATTTGGTTTATAGGGAGTTTGTGAGCCCTGAATCCATTTCTGAAATTATAAGGTCAATCCGACCAACGGTTCAAGAGATATGACCTCGGGCAATTTGAGGTCACTCGCGAGGTTACTAACATTTGGTGAGCCATAACTTGGGTAATAATTGTCATAATTATATAAAAGTATATATATTTAGAATCAGAAAATGACAAGGAATCCAAATATGCAAGTTTTAGAACTCTAGGTTGAAAAATAAAAAAGTTACACTGTAACCAAAATTTGAGGTCACGATTTGACCTCTGGGGTATCAAATGAGAATTTTTTTTTTAAATGTAAAAAATGAAGGCATAGGCATTGGCTATTAGAATCAGCAAAAAAAAGTTTGTTTATGTTAGTATTTTTCATGTAACTAACTTATAAGTGAACACCATATTTATAAATTGCTTGTCATTTCAAGGAATTTTTATATCTTAGCTATCAATTTGACCTCAAGCTCCAAGAATTTAATAAAAATTGTATTTCACTGCTAATCTACACTGGCAATAATAGTTATAATAGTGAAAGGGGAAGACTAAGCTCACATGTAGCCTAAACAAACCTGTTGAAACATGTTGCTACTTGTCTAAGTGCAGAATCAACACAGATAGTTGCAATATTCCTTGTCTACAGGTTAGTACAGTTCCAGCCAGCACTGTGGGTGGCTGGTGGGTATGGTGTTTTAATGAGCCTCAGAGACTATCAAGGCCTAAAATATTAAGTGTGTATAGCTATATATTTTCTAAAAAATATATTACCTAATTGTAAATCCTATATCTTTACAGATCAAAATACAATGGTTCGGCACTTGAAATACTGCCAGGACCCTATTCAAAAACACAAGAAACGCATAACAATCAATCTTAGAAAAGTGACTGATGTACTTGTTGAAAAATGTGCTGGAAGAGTGAAAAAAGACTCATTGTTGTGTGTGAACTGCTGGACACTGATAATGAAAAACCCCACTATACTGTACTTAGTACCACTGAAAACAACGAGTCTGAGCAGGATTCAAATGAATCATCTACTATCAGTGGCTTGAGTAACATCTCTTCAATTCAAGATCTGGACAATGACAGTGATTGCTTGATAAAGGAAAATCCTTCAACTTCAGTTGAACCAGTTCTAGCATTTCTGGACCAAACACCAGTTAAAAAAAGTAAGTAATAAATTAATATAATAACTTATACTTTACTACAAGGTCTGTTTGATCTACTATATAGCCAATTATATAGCATTTAAGGTACTATAATTAATATTTAATTACTAATATTCAGGTGTGTGAAACCTTTTTTCTGTTCTTTTCAGAAGGGCTGTCATTAAGCCAGAAAAAGCGCAAGGCTCGTGGTAAGCTATCATCTGCTCAGAAACACCTGAAGGAGAGGCTAGAACTCAGTTATGGTGTTCAAATTACCGAGGAGGTAAGTGATACTTCAAAACCTGAAACTAAATCTGAAAAACATCTAGACAAATTAATGAATGAATTGAAACAGTCATTCCTGGAGAGCAAATGTCACCATCACAAACTACAAATATTGACACTCTCACCATACACAATTGAAAAAACAGCTAGTTTCTTTCAAACTACAACATACATGGTGAAAAGAAGCCATTCACTTAAATCAGAACATGGAATCCTTCCGAAGATTCCACTAATGAGCAAAGGAAAAGTGATATCTGAAGAACACAAAGATATAGTTAGAAGATTCTATGAGTCAGAAGAGGTTAGTCGTATGTGTCCTGGCCAAAAGGATTGCGTGAAAGTTATCAGTGCTGAAGGTGCAATGAAGGTGCAAAAACGATTGGTCCTCGGGAATTTAAGAGAGATGTTTGAAACTATATAAAAATGATGAAAAGAATCCCAAAATAGGATTTTCCACATTTGCAAAATTACGGCCATCATATTGTGTGCTTGCCGGTAGTGGTGGGACTCATTCTGTCTGTGTCTGCACATACCATCAAAATCCAAAATTGCAGCTGGCTGCATTGGGAGAAAGAGGTCTTTCATACAAGGATCTTATGGATTACAGTGTCTGCAGTACAGAAAGAGAGACTTGCATGATGCAACTTTGCAATGATTGCCCAAGAGAAGAGGGTGTCCTGGATTTTCTTGAGTTACTTGACAGTGTGAAATCAGCTCCAAATGAAATATCTTACAAGCAATGGGTGACTGTTGACCGTTGTACAATGGTTGATAAGGTGGAGCCACTTCATGAATACTTATCATCCTTAAGCATGAAAATATCCCGCATGGTTCGTCATCACTTTGTTGCTCAGCAACAATCACAGTACTTCAAGCAGTTGAAAGAAACACTACCACCTCAGAGCGAGGTAGTTATAGTAGGTGATTTCTCTGAGAATTATTCTTTCATTGTCCAGGATGCTGCCCAAGGGTTTCACTGGGACAATTCACCCTTTTGTCATCTATTATAGATCATCTGCAGACCAGGAACTTAGCCATTTTAGTGTCTGTTTCTTATCTGCATCACTAAAACACAACACTATAATGGTTTACTCATTCATATTGAAGCTTATGACATATGTTAAATTCAGATGCCCACAATTGAAGAAGGTGCACTATTTCTCAGATGGATGTGCTGGCCAATATAAGAACAGATACAACTTCACAAATCTCTGTTACCATGAAGAGGATTTTGGTCTGTCTTGTGAATGGCACTTCTTTGCTACATCCCATGGCAAAAATGCATGTGATGGGATTGGAGGAACAGTGAAAAGAGCTACTGCTCGTGCCAGTTTGCAGAGAACTACAGAGAGGCAAATTCTTACACCAGAACACATGTTTCAGTTTGTGAAGAAAACTTGAGCAAGAAGATAAATTTTTTCTTTGTAACTACAGCTGATTTGAAAGATGCAGAAGAACGGTTGGAACATTGATTCAAGGATAGTAGGGCTATTCCTGGAACTCAGAAATATCATAGATTTGTTCCCCTAAACAAGGAAGAACTGATGGTGTATCCCATTTCAAGTGGCATTGAAGAAAAGAATAAGGAAAAGTCATTTTACTAATGAACCTGCAATGCTTGGTAACCTAAAATGTGTCAAACCAGGAGAGTATGTTGGCTGCATTTATGACATGCAAGTTTGGTATGGAATTGTGGAGGAATATTGTGAAGAGTTTGATGATTTCACTGTGAACTTTTACATCCCTCTGGGTCATCAGGATCAAGTGCATATTATTATCCATCAAACAAGGATTCATGTGCAGTGCCAGCGACATCATATATTAACCTTAAATGAGTTGTCCTACCCTAAGAGGCCGCAGCGCAGAATTCAAAATACATTTTCCACAAAAAGAAATTGATGAGAGCACGAGCATGCAAAAATTGTATTAGGCTAGCACATGAATCCTCTAAGTAGGTCTTCCTTTCACTATTATAACTATTATTGCCAGTGTAGATTAGCAGTGAAATACAATTTTAATTTTTTGCCTTTGTTTTTATATCTATAAAAAAATGTAATTTTAATTTACTATAGGTCAAATTATGAGCTTAAGTTGAAAAATAGGTAGAATTGACGCACAACTTATGAATATGTTCATGATATGTTAGTTCACTTATGTTTCCTATGAGAACATGAAAAATACTAACATAAACAAACTTTTTTTGCTGATTCTAATAGCCAATGCCTATGCCTTCATTTTTTACATTTCAAAAAAAAAATTCTCATTTGATACCCCAGAGGTCAAATCGTGACCTCAAATTTTGGTACAGTGTAACTTTTTATTTTCAACCTAGAGTTCTAAAACTTGCATATTTGGATTCCTTGTCATTTTCTGATTCTAAAATATATACTTTTATATAATTGTGACCATTATTACCAAAGTTATGGGTCGCCAAATGTTAGTGACCTCGCAAGTGACCTCAAATTTCCCAAGGTCATATCTCTTGAACCGTTGGTCGGATTGACCTTATAATTTCAGAAATGGATTCAGGGCCCACAAACTCCCTATAAACCAAATTTCAGCAAAATCTGAGAGATGAGGGTGTTAGGCACTGGTTGATCTGACAGAGAATGACCCAAATGTACAGTGCCCGCGAAAAGTATCCGATCACTCAAGAAAATACAATATTTTCCCTTGATATTCAGAGACACGTAATTCACTTTCTATTTGTTCTAGCGACATCTGGTAACTTTGAGGTTGCTCGCTGATATGAGAGCTATCCAACGCATTCTCAAATTAGTGTTCTGGTAGCCTTCGTTGCGGGTGGCTGTGTCTCAAATTTGTCAGATTTCACTGTTTGTATAAATTTCTTGATATTTTTTTTTTTTTACAGAAAGTGGTGTAAATAAAATTTATATATAATGTGTGCTAAAAAACAACTTAAGAGTGATTGTCGAGGTGCTATTGTTGCTTTGCATGCATGTTGGAAATCACAGAGACAGATAGCTAAGGAATTAAACATATCCCAAAGTACCGTTAATTTATGGGTTTCACGGGCTAAGAACAATGGTGGCCTAACCACGCCAGTCCCTAAAAAACGATCTGGCAGACCGAGAAAAACAAATTCGCGAACAGACAAACTTATGAAACGTTTAGTATTGAAAAACCCAACAATAACTGCGAAAGAAATAAAATTTAATATGAATAATTTGTTATCTGGTGTTTCTGAACGAACTATCCAGGAGCGGCTCCAAAAAGAACTCGGATTACCATCTCGCCATGCTGCTAAGAAACCGTTCATTAATGAAAAAATGCGTAAAAAACGTGTCGCATTTTGTAAAAAATACATTCATTGGACTGTTGATGACTGGAAGAAGGTTTTATTTAGCGATGAGTCGACATTTTTGACATTCAGAAGTTGTCTAAAAAAGGTTCGCCGGCCTATTGGCTCAAATAGGATGGACCCTAAATACACCCTAAAGACAATGAAACACCCTCCAAGTGTGATGGTTTGGGGTTGTTTCGGTTACTATGGGCGTGGAAACTTATATTTTCTTCCGAAGAACACAACTATGAATGGTGCACGGTATTTAGCAATGCTACAGGATAAACTTCCATTGGCAATGGCAATCCAAAGGACAAAAACATACATGCATGATGGTGCACCATGTCACAGGGCCAAAATAGTGACAAAATGGATTACTGACAATAAATTTGATATTTTGGATTGGCCTGGTAATAGTCCAGATCTCAATCCGATAGAAAATCTGTGGCTAATAAAAAAATAAGGTTGAATGCCACGACACTGGCTCAGTCGAAAAATTACAAGAGGCCATCAAAAAGGTATGGTGCAAGGAAATATCAGTGGAAGTTTGTCAAAACTTGATTAAATCCATGCCAAAATGTCTAGAACAAGTCATCCAAACCAAAGGACAGATGACAAAATACTAATATAAGGTTAGTATACATTTAAACATTGTTTTTTATGTAAAAAATACAAATTTCAAGGGTGATCGGATACTTTTCGCGGGCACTGTAAGTATAGTATGATGAAATGAAATAAACTGCAAGAGAACAAGAACTTTTACTTCATACCAGCTGAGTATTTAAGATATTAGTTATCCATGAAAGACCCAACATAATAAGAATAGCTATAGACTGACCTAAGCATTTGCAGACATAAGGCGTATTGTTTATATATTATATATATATATATATATATATATAGAAGGGAATTAATGAAGCACTGAAATAAATCAACTGAAAGATGCAGCATGACCAATCTCATAGGAACAAAGCACCACAGTAAATCTAATTAATATTAACCTAAAGTACCGCATTGAAATGGAAATTAATTTTTTATCTATTAATATTTATTATATTTGAAAATAAATTCATCTGGAATAACAACATAGGGTATTGTAATTACTTTTAATTTTTTAATATACGCAAATGCCAAATTGTCAGGTTTAGTAGGTTAGGATGGATAGTTATTTTTTTATTATATTCTTCATTTATACTTGTTTTATGGTCTGCTAATTTTACAGTTAATAAATATAGACTTGCTTATTTGTTCCAGTTATATTCATTTATATTTTGCACAGTATTGATATTTGGATGTTTATAATAGTTAAGAATTTATAGATTGAGTAGGTTAGGTAGCTAGGTGTTAGTAAATTGGGGCAGCAAATTAACAAGACAGTGACTGGGAAGTTTGATGGATGGGAGCTCTAGAGGGGGACTGTAAACCCTCACCTGATCTATTAATTTTTTTTTCAAATTTTAAGAGGTGAGCAATCTAATTTAAGGTGAAAAAACTGTTGGCGGTACAAGACAGCACTTGTGGAATTGGAGGTCTGGGTGGTGAGCCTGGATCCAACAACCCTTCAAGGTAGGCAGCCTGGTTGTGTGGAGGCCTTAAAGTAAAAAATTCCATATTTTGTCTGGCGTGGCCATTAGGTTAACTGATCCCACCACACCATCGCACAGAGATGCAGCAGGCCTATTGGCATGCCTTTGTGTCTGGCATCACTGCCACCACACCTTCGGCTACCATCTGGAAGAAGGTACAGGATGTTGAGAGGTGACATGTCCCTTCCTGAATCCCGATCCTCCAGACTAATGATGGACTCCTATACGAGCCCAAGTCAGTGGCAAACCACCTTGCTTCTACCTTCACTGCCATTTCTTCCTCTGCAGCAGTCGGTTCTGTACCCGCCCCTAACAATAGCCCCTCTCCACCATCCATAGACAGCACCTACAACTGGTTGTTCACCATGCGTGAACTACAGGTGGCACTGGCCTCTCGATGATCCCCTTGTCCCAGTCCAGATGGTATTCTGTACCGCATGATCCAGCACATCCACACTACCTTACAAATTTTCCTGCTAGACCTATACAATTACATGTGGATAGAGGGTGCCTTCCCCTCCAGGTGGAAAGAGGCCCATGTCATCCCTATTCCCAAACCTGGCAAAGATTCCCTGGACCCCACAAACTACAGACCAATCGCCCTGACGTGTTGTGCCTGCAAAATCCTTGAAAAAAAATGGTCACTACGCGATTATTGTTCATCCTTGAAAATAGCAATTCCTTCCTGGCTACCCAGTCTGGCTTCAGATAATTCCACTCCACCTCTGATCCCCTCCTGCTCCTCAGCTGAGACATACAGGATGCCCTCGATAATGGACAGTTTGTACTATCAATTTTTTTGATATTCAGAAGGCCTATGACACCACCCATTAGGCAATGATCCTTAGTCAGCTCCGACATCTAGGCCTCGTTGGAGCCATGCTGACCTTCATCAGGGGCTTCCTTTCCTCCCGAACCTTTAAAGTCCGGGTGGGCTCAGTCCTCTCTGACACCTTTGTGCAGGAGGGTGGGGTCCCATAGGGAAGCATCCTAAGTGTTCTCTGCTGCTCCATCATCATGAATACAGTCTCAAAATGCCTTCCACCCACCATCCGCTCTTCCATCTATGAGGATGACCGTGCGATCTACTTTGTAGGGCGAGAACTGTTTGTCATTCAACAGCAAATGCAGCTCACCATCTACTGGATGGAAAGGTGAGTGATGTCAGTGGGTTTCTGCCTCTCCACCCCCCAAGTCCAAGTGTATGCTCTTCAGTAGAAGACCTGCAACCCTTCCTCTTCCCTCTGTCACATTATATGGCAGTCTTCTTGAGGTGGTACCCTCCACGTATTTTCTGAGCATGACCCTAGACCGATGGCTCAATTGGGTTCCCCATCTCAAGCACCTGGAGCAATCCCTTCAAAGTCCCCTTGCTCTCCTAGATCACCTCCCACACCACATGGGGTACAGGTCGACGCTCTCTTCTTCATCTTTACACTTCCATGGTACAGTCAAAGCTGGACTATGGCAGTGCAATTTACGGTTCAGCCTCCAACACCCGCCTCTATATCTTGGACCTGGTCCTTAATAGAGGCCTCTGCCTTGCCACTGGTGCTTTCCGCTCCTCCCCAGCCTCCAGCTTCCAAGTGGATTGCAATTATCTCCCTCTTGCCCTCCAATGGGGTCTATTCCTCATGAGGACATACCTCCGGGCACAGAGGCTACCTTATTCGCTTCTGGGCATGGTGGTTTCTGAACTACCACCCCAGGGATGGAGCTGGCACTTCACTGAAGTGGTCTGCTCTTTCCTTGACCTTTTCAATATGCCCACCCCCTCAGTTATCACCATTTCATACAGCATTTACCCCCCTGGCTCCTCACCCCTATCAAGTTTTGCAGGGATCTGTGTGTCTTACCGAAGAATACCACCAGCACCATGTGGTATACAGGTCACTCTTCCATGAACACACAATAGGGTGTTCCACTTTTATCAAGTTGTGAATTTCACTACACTTTGCTCTTCCCCATACACCTTATGATCTGTAAAGCATATGTGTCAAGTTTGAAGCAAATTGAACACCATTTAGAGGTTGCACACTTATGTCACCTCTGACATGGAAAGAAGATCTGGCTGATTGAAAAGACTCCAGTCGAAGAGCTCTTAGGAGCAAGATTGCCATCCTGGGAGCAAGTCCTCCTCTGCTTTATGTACCATCACCTGGAGCTGAAGGAAACAATCCCCCTTGCCATCAAGTCTACGAGTATCAAGCTTCAAGAAGTTTGGAAGAAGGTAAATATCCCCGTGAAGACAGAGGAGAACATTAGAGCTGCTATACTAAAGCTGTACAAAGAGTACCAAAAATTGAAGAAGGAGGAGAAGTCGAGAGAGACGGACAAAGCCATTATGAAGCATCAGGTGTGGAAGGGAGACCTTGCTGACCTTTTCAACATCGCTTGTCAAGTTGTGATGAGCATGAGTTCATTTCCGGAGGAGGGCAAGGTTTTCTTGTCCTTCCAGAGGGAGGACATCTGGAATGAGTTCTTCAATGGCTGGGGTGGATAGGAAACACACCATGGCTGTCAAACAGAAAGAAGAAGCAGCTAAGAAACTTGAACTTCGAAAATGAAAGCATGCTGAAGAAGCTGAAAAGAACTCTGAGAAAATGAAGCTGGATAGCACATCTTCTAGCTCAATGGTGACAACAGATGATGATGAAGATTTTGCTGCTTAATTGGCCTCTAAGTCACCTCGTGATTCAAAGAACACACTTGATCCAACACTTCTACAGATCTACAGAAGCTAAGGCTAACAAAGACCCTAAGATCCACTCTAAGGTTAGCCCGAGAGAAAGGAAAGAGTAGGGGGTTAAGAGAAGAGAAGAGAATAAGGGGTTAAGTAAGGAGGAACACCTATCACTCGTGGGTTAACATTCAATCAGAAAAAGAGAAGAGAGACTCACCATCATCATCCACTGGTCACTGCTGACAAGTCAGAAAAATAGTTGGAGAGAATAGGAGAGGGGTGAAAGATGAAAAGAAGTAAAATAAGAACGCTTACAAACCATGCAAACACAGTCTTAACTCACTCACTGTTATACCATGCAAACTACAAACATGCAAGAAAAGAGAGTTACAGACATGCAAAGTAAGGAGAGGATAAGAAAAAAAAAAAAGTAGGTAAAGTTAAACAAAAAGTGGGTTAGTTTTTTTTTTGCTAGTATCACAAGCTGGCATTAATTGTCAACAGACTCATCCTCGACCACCACCCCCAGAGCTCCTGTTGCTAATTGTTTTTTTATTTTATTTTAAACAATGTTAATATTTTTAAAATGTCTGTCAAGACAGTTCTTAAACACATTAACGCTGGTAGAGTTCACGACGAGCACGGGAAGATTATTCCATTTATCAATTACTTTAAATGTAAAGAAGTTTTTAGCGATATTAGTAATGAAACGTTTGCCATGCAACTTAAGTCTGTTATTACGAGTATTACTATTATTGAAAGTGAACAATTTGTCAAAATTTACATTATTGATGTTATTAATGATTTTGAAAACTTCAATAAACTCCCCCCTTAATCTCCTAGTTTCGAGTGAATACAGGTCTAACTCTTTAATCCTATCTTCATAAGGCTTGTTGCGCAATGACAGAATTAGTTTCGTGGCACAATGCTGAACCCTTTCTAACCTATCAATATCCTCATGCAAGTACGGGCACCAAAACTGAATGGCATATTCTAAATGAGGCCTGACTAGGGACTTGTAAAGGGGCAATATAATATCCTTCGATTTAAATTCAAAATTACGCACTATGAAGCCTAACATCCTATTAGCTTTTGCGCAAGACTCCAGGCACTGGTTCCTAACCTTTAAATCCTTAGATACACGTATGCCTAAATCTACTTCCTCGTCAATGCTCGCCAACTGCCTATCATCCATCATGTACGTGTAGTTATTGTTATGAGAACCAAGATGCAAAACTTTACATTTGTCTACATTAAATTGCATCTGCCACTTATCTGTCCACTCCATAATCCTATTCACATCGTCTTGGAGCCTATTTCTATCGTCCTCATTAATAACCTTACTGCCTATTTTAGTATCGTCCGCGAATTTTGACACGTTACTAGTCAATCCTGCATCTATGTCGTTAATGTAAATTACGAATAGCAATGGGCCTAACACTGAACCCTGTGGGACACCACTACCTACATCTAACCACCCCGATTCACTACCATTAACTACAACCCTCTGCCTCCTAGCACGAAGCCATTCTTCTAGCCAGTTAGCTACCTGACCGCATAAAAGGAAGTCGTGGTTACTAGTGCTGGGTAGATTGCGTCATTGAAACCATATCCTTTTTCAGTAACTGAATGATTTTTCTTCAGGGACACTAGCACTGGACTTGTGGCTGCTTTGGATAGAGAACACAACTTTATTCAACAAGCAAGCACTTCCTTCATTGCAACTGCTAAAAGTCTCAGACAAGATGTATCGCAGATTATTATTTTGCCATCAACTGTTCATCGAGCATGTGCCAAGTATCGAAAGAAAATGGCCAAACAACTTGAGGAGTTGATCTTCAAAGATCCACCTCTCTTAGTTCTGCACTGGGACAGCAAGCTGCTGGCAGAAGCTGTAGAAGCTTGGAAGACAGAGTAGCTGTTGTGGTAACAGGGAAGGAGTTCAAGCATCTTCTTGGAGTGCCTGTTGCCCAGGATGGTACTGGTGAACAAATGGCTTGAGCTGTCATCCAGGAGCTGCAATGATTTGGAATTCAGGACCGCATCATTGGCCTCTCGTTTGACACTATGGGCTGGCATCCAATACCGGACTTCTGCAAGGGGCATGTATGAGGATTGAACAATTCCTTGGTCAGTCGCTCTTGTGGTTGCCTTGCCATCACCACATTTATGATCTCATTTTGAAGGAGGTCTTTCATAAGTCCCTGGGGCCAACAAATGGTCCTGAAATTCTGTTTTGACAATTTCAGCAGCGTTGGGACTTTATTAACAAAAATTGTTTCAAAACCATGATTGATGAAGAAGAGCCAGCCACTAAGTACTTGGAAGATGAATGAATCAGGATGGTGAGTTATCTTCATGAAGTCATTGAAAGTTCATGTCACCCGAGAGAAGATTATGAGGAACTCCTCAAGCTGTCGCTCCTTTTCCTTGGAGACTGGGGTGGAGCTGAGTTCTCTTTCAGGACTTCAGAAGCCCATCATCAAGCCAGGTGGATGGTGAAAGGTATCTATGTGCTGAAAATGATTTTGTTCCGGGAGCAACTGGAACTCACTGACTGAGAGGTGAAGGGATTGCATGATGTGGCCCTTTTTACGTGTTTAATTTACAGGGTTGGTACCCAAAAACTCAAACCCACTTAAAAACCCAGCAAAAACCCAACCTAAAAACCCACATCAATTTCTCAAACTTATTTTTAACTTGGCATTTTTTATAATATGGTTATGCAGTCTTATATATTAATAACTATAAACTATAATTAATGTGATAAGGCCAATATAAACTAAAATTTCCAGAAACTTTATTTGACATGTTTCATTATGAACCTTGTATCTAATACTATATCTAATTTATCTATTTTCTGATTGGCTACCTATATCCAAAAATAAATCATGAGGGGTTCCAGCACAGGTGAATCAGTGCTTAACACTTGACCATCTCAGATCTTGCTTATATTTGGTGTATAAGGTAAGTTTGTGCAAGAAAGCCAGCTGTGAAAGTTTCAGCTTTCTACGACCATTACTTCACGAGTTATGAAGGTCAGAAAAATCAAGGTTAAGGTCAAAATAGCTCAAGGTCGGCATCTTTGGATGCACCTCACACATTCACTAATTATCATAACCATATGAAACTATATGTTTTGGACTCAGAATGAGCTGTAGAATCCAAAAATGCAACGAAAACAGCAATAGGAGAACAAATAAAAATATTCACCCTTTTTCAAGGAACAAATTGACCCTTTGACCTTGAAGTTCACACATTTTGGGGAAACATTTCTTTACACAAAATGAAGTTCCACCATTGCACTTTTAATATAAACAATAAAAATGTATCTTATTCACCATCTATACTGTCTTAAAGAATTTTTCAAATTGGCTATTTTTCAAATTTCTGGCAAAATCGCCATATGTATATGCATATATGTACTGTACTGTTAAATAATATATTTTGTGAACATAAATTAATTACTTATTTTATACCTTTCTTACAGATAAACAAGATGGGTAGAAAAGTTTGTGCTGATCCTCTTAGAAAACATAAGAAGAAGATCAAAAAAGCACTTGTGCCAGTCCATAATACACTGCAAGGAATTCACGGATTAATATATGGAGATTACATTTGTAAAAATTGTGTTAATGATATCAATAAAATCAAAGCTGAAGACAAAAAAGTCTCTGATATTATCTCAGATTCGAACTCAGACACTGATGCCACTGCCACAGAAAAACGTTCCTCTGCCTATGGGTGTACTACTGAAATAATGTTTGAAGATTTCCAAGGAGATTTAGACACAATTCTTCCAATGCTGAATGTGACACCAGTGAAGACAAGTAAGTTTAAGTATTTTTAAAGTGTTAATTTATGTAGATATTATAGCAACAAAACATCAATATATATAACTACATGTATGAACATTACAACCTTTATATATTTGACAAATTCAGATGTATGCATATCAATTTATATAATGAAGATCAATATAGTTATGATTATATATACGGTATTTACCAAATTCATATGTAATGTACATGTACATCTATAGGCCTACAGTTGATTAAAAAAAGTTATAACAATTTATTTTATTTGTTTTTCAGAGGGTCTGTCACGAAAAGGGAGATCTTCAAAGGCTGAAACAAAATTTGAAATGGCATCAACATCCCTGAAGAGAAAGCTAGAAACTTCATATGACACAAGTTTTACACAGGAAAGTGAAGAAAAGTAATCTAAAATGGATGACAATAATTTGTGAGTACTGTATATATATCTGTAGTACCTTCATTAAAGTATACTAAGCCTATATATAGATCATATGTTTGCATATAAATTTACTCAAACATGTATATCATTTTCGCAGGCATGCAGGAGTGATGCAAGCACTCAAGAATGCCTTCAGTGAGACGACTGACTACAAGAGGAAGATTCAAATACTAACACACTCACCATACACCATTCACAGAACAGCATCTTTCTTCAATGCATCTACAAGAATGGTTTCAACCAGCCGCAAAATAAAGAAAGAACATGGCATATTACCAGAAGTTCCACATATAGCAAAGGTCGGGTTATAACAAAGAAAGAGAAGGAAGCAGTGTGCACTTTCTATGAATCAGATGAAATAAGCAGAATATGTCCAGGCAAGAAGGATTGTCTATCAATTAGGAATCATGAAGGAGAGAAGCAACTACAGCAGAAACGATTGGTGCTTGGTAATTTACGTGAGATTTTCGCTGTTTTCAAGGCAAATGACACTAATCCAAAAATAGGTTTCTCATCATTTGCTGCATTGAGACCCAAGTGGTGTGTCTTGGCAGGAGCTGGAGGAACACACACTGTGTGTGTCTGTACCTACCACCAAAATCCCAAACTTCAGCTATCAGCTTTGGGGGAAAAACAACTATCATATAAAGACCTCATTCTCTATGCAGTTTGTGACAGTGAAAAGGAAGAGTGTATGCTACAAAAATGTGCATTGTGTCCAGAGAGAAGGTGTTATTGCATTCCTTGAAGGATTGGAATCTGTTCAGGATGCAGTCGGCACCATAATTACATACAAGCAGTGGACTTCCACGGATCGGACAACCCTTATTAACATCGGTGAATCCCTTGAAAACTTCATTAAGTCTTTGGCAACTAGAATTTGTGCACTAACAAGACACACTTATGTGGCTGATGCACAAGCAAGTTTCCTAAAAAAACTGAAAGCTAATCTGATGGTCACTGAAGGTATTCTCCTAGGAGACTTCTCTGAAAACTACTCATTTATTGTACAAGATGCTGCACAAGGTTACCATTGGGAAAATAGTCAGGCAACAGTTCATCCATTTGTGTTCTACTATAAAGTAAATGAAAATGATGTTGAAATTAAAGTTAAAAGTTATTGTTTCATTTCTGATGACATGAAACATAGTACAAACCTTGTCTTTGCGTTCTTAAAGCAACTGATCCCCATGATAAAAGAAGAGAGCTCAGGCCTGCGGAAGATTCATTACTTTACTGATGGTTGCGGAGGGCAGTATAAGAATAAATATAACTTCACCAATTTGTGTCACCACAAAGAGGACTTTGGACTGGATGCTGAATGGCACTTTTTTGCAACTTCACATGGCAAAAGTGCTTGTGATGGAGTCGGAGGCACAGCAAAAAGAATGACGGCTCGTGCCAGTCTTCAACGTACATTTAAAGACCAAATTCTGACACCACTTGACATGATGAAATTTCTGGATGAGAAAGATACCAGCACAAAATTTGTATTCTTATCGAAACAAAATGTCCAGCAGACAACTGAATTCCTGGAAAATAGATATAAAAATTCTGTAACCATCCCAGGTACTCGTAGATTTCATAGATTTGTGCCTATTAGTCATACCCAGTTGGAGGTTGGTGAGATTTCCTCAGGTCCTACAAAAATTATGACAGTTGTGCATCCATCGTTTAAAGATAATTTACATGAGCAAAAGCACATTTCAACTGAAGATATACAAGTTGGGGTATATGTAGCTTGTAACTATGATAATAAAATTTGGTTTGGATTAGTGGTTGAAGTATCAGAAGAATTTAGTGATTATAAGGTCAATTTTATGTCTCCACATGGAAGACGTTCTAAACATAGTTTCCCTTCTCGTCCTGACTCATGTTGGATGTTATCATCTGATATTATCCAGACAATGACTGCTCCATCATTGACAGCAGGTTCAAGAATAATTCAGTATGCCTTTGATGATCATGAGATGCTAACAGCTGAGGGTAATCATGCAGACCTGTTTGCCACAGTTTCCTGTTCTTGAGTCGAAAGTGTACAGAGCTCTAGTTTAATATGTATCTATAGAATACAGGTCTACATAATATGATACTCCTTTTTTACTCCTATTTTATATGATACTCCTATATATATATGTTTGTATTAATGTATTATTAATAAAAGTAATTATAAAAAAAGTAAAATATTTCTAAGGGTGGAAAGGTGTGGTTGTAGGGGTGGAGGAGACCACAATAAAATAGAGATCTATATCATAGTTATACCTATGGTACCTAGCTTATATCTAAGTGATTTTGTATCACGTTTCTAATAATATTTATTTTTGCTTAAGTAGTTTAAATAATGAATATCTCTAGATTTTAACAGTACATATATGCATATACGGTACATATGGCGATTTTGCCAGAAATTTGAAAAATAGCCAATTTGAAAAATTCTTTAAGACAGTATAGTTGGTGAATAAGATACATTTTTATTGTTTATATTAAAAGTGCAATGATGGAACTTCATTTTGTGTAAAGAAATGTTTCCCCAAAATGTGTGAACTTCAAGGTCAAAAGGTCAATTCGTTCCTTGAAAAAGGGTGAACATTTTTATTTGTTCTCCTATTGCTGATTTCGTTGCGTTTTTGGATTCTACAGCTCATTCTGAGTCCAAAAACATATAGTTTCATATGGTTACGATAATTAGTGAATGTGTGAGGTGCATCCAAAGATGCCGACCTTGAGCTATTTTGACCTTAACCTTGATTTTTCTGACCTTCATAACTCGTGAAGTAATGGTCGTAGAAAGCTGAAACTTTCACAGCTGGCTTTCTTGCACAAACTTACCTTATACACCAAAAATAAGCAAGATCTGAGAGGGTCGGGTGTCAAAATGAAAATTTTTTGCTTCACCTGTGCTGGAACCCTCCTCATGTTTCTTTTCAGCTTTATAATTTAAATAATTTAAGTGTTACCTAATATTGATTATTGATCAGTATGTTCAGCATGTTTTGACCTTAGGTGGCAGTAGATTCAAACCAACATTTCTGCCTTTTCTTTCCCTAACCTATTTCATATTTTACTCCATACCAAGCCAAATGTTGAAAATTTTTTTTTCCAATGATCCGGAACTGGCTGGACAACTATGAATAGATCTCATAAATTTAGCAAAACCTAATGGTAACCTGGTCTCTTTTTTTTCTTTCATTTCAACAATTTTCCACCAATTACTAGCTGATGTAGAGCTCACTATACTATCTTTGAATAAATAAGGAGGAAAAATTAGTGCATCTTTTCAGTGGAATGCATAATATCCTACCATGTATTCTGAATTTATTTCAATCAGTCATTCTTCAGCCTCTTCCTCTTGAACTCTTGGGTCAGTTATATTTGCCAAAAGATGACATGGCTCCATAGCTTTTTTAAATCTCTTAATAATATCTTCTTTTTATGGAGCTAATTTTTCATCTTGGATTAAATTGAGCCAAATTTCAACAGTATCAGATAATGTATTATCAGCCTGCAACTGTAACAAAAAAATAAAAACTATAAAGTTATATATGGCTGAATGAAAACATCTGTAAACATTTAGAATTATGCATTGTTAGAATTTATTTTTTGGTATTACAAGTTACAACACATAAAATAAAGTGTGTTTTAATTATTTATTAGTAATGCTTTCGTATAGGATTCTATAAATAAAATGTGCACTATAGGTCCATAAGATATCTTGAAATTAATATTGGTATTTAAAGTTAAGTAATTTTAACTGCATAATATATAAACACCTTATCTAGAGCATTTCCAACAAGTAAGAGTTGTGACTGTAAATTGAGTGCCTCTCTCTGTATAAAGTTATCTATCAATTTTCCGATGTTGTGATCAATGTCTTCAATATGCTCTCCTCTTATTTGTATATATAGAGAGTAATTTGACAAATAGGTTTTTATGCATTCTAACAGAATTCCATCTGGTTTCATTTGGTAGTTGCGGCATCATACCTCCTTTCTCCATTAACCAACCCTAAAATATAAATTTTTATTACAAATATTGCTGGATTTGACAGCATAAATAAATAGCCTATGCAACTTATTAATGAGTCGTGAATTAGGATTCACACTGGTGACAGTGCTAATGCATAAAAGTAAAGCTGACAGTAGCTAATTTATTGGATTTGTGTTTAGCTTACATGAGGTTGGTGATGGTTTCGGAAATATTTGTTAATTTCTACAACATGCTTGCGAACTGATTTTGGGGAGACATCTTTTTCTACCAAGTTTAGATGGTGTGCTGAACAGCCATAAGTAATAAGACTGTAGTTGTCCTCCTTAAGAATTTCTCTCATTCTTATCATTTTGTTTTCATTATCAGTGCATATAGCAAATACCTGAAAATAAAATGTCATAACTCATAAGGAACTGAGCATTTGAGTGTACCAAGGCGGAGAATTACATTCAGTTTATAATTAAAATAAAATGTACCTGCAAAATAGTTATACTTACATCGATGCCATATATTTTTTTAGTTTTTGTTATTGCTTCTCTAGCTAACTGTGCACAGTATTCTGCTGTCTTTTTTGTACTTCCAGCATCTGCTGAAATCAGATATGGCTTTTTTCCATTATGAATACTGTGCACAATAATAGGATCATTATCTACTGAACTCTAGCCATCTTGTATAAGGGTAATTGTACAATCATCAAGATTAAGGTCATTCTTCATTTCATGGATTACTTCATCATTAACTTTTATTAACAGATCAGATGCCAACCTTTTCCTGTTTGGTGGTTCATATCCTGATCTTAGACCTTTGATTAATTTTATAAATTCTTTTTTTTAAAACGTTGAAGGGTATGTTAGCTGGAAAAAAGAACCTTGCAACTTGTAAATCTAATTCTTCCTTTTGGTCCACAGTCATTCTTACCACAAATGGTGTAATTGATCTTTGCCTTTTATGCTTTATTGGTGTTGAATGACAGAATGTGGATGATGAAGAACCTGCACTGGTGTCACTCATTTCAGGCACATTTTCATTTATAATCTTTGGATCATCTTTGCCAGAAGCCAAAGTTGGAGGAAGTGAATCAGTTTCAACTGATGCTCCAAATTCGAGTCTCGGCATACCTCTTGCCTCATTTTCAAAACATTCCACTCTTCTTTTACTGCACTTCTCTAGATGTTTCACTCTCAATTTTTCGAGTGATACTTTCTTTGCAATAATTGCATAGTACTGTAGTAGACTGATCACTTAATAAAGTCACCTTGTCCCATTCGCTAGCTTTAGATCTTCCACCACTATAATTCTTTGAGTTTGGCATCTTAAAAATTTAAATTTGAGTTAGGTCTAAATAGAGCTGAAATCTGCTGTTAAGAAATAAAGGATAGATCTAAAATTAAAATGGAGAAAATTCTAATATGTCATTATTATCTTTCATATCTGAACTTTGTGTGAAATAAAGATGTCTTTAATATACAGGGTGTCCCATAAGTCTGGCATCATAGGAAAATAATAAAAAAAGGCAAAACAAAAGCTTTTATTTACAGAACGTGCTCAATATGTCTACCATTGTTTTCACTACACAAATTCAGACGTAATACCCAGTCAGCAAGCACATGGTGAATGATGTCAGGAGTAATGGTGTTACATGCCCCAATAATGCGCTGCCGCAAATGTTCAACACTTAATTTTCTCTGCCTATACCAGCGCTTTCAAGTGGCCCCAGAGATAAAAATCTAGTGGCGTGAGATCCGGGCTTCTAGCTGGCCATTCCACAGGCCCTCGACGTCCTATCCAATGACCAGGGAATTGTTGGTACAGGTATTCCCTTGGGTGCTGTAATGTGCAGGAGCGCCGTCTTGCTGGAACCATGTTGGGAAATTTCTTTCTTCTTTCAAGACACTGGGAAATGCTTCTTCCTTGAGCATATGTAGGTAGGTGCCTCCAGTGACATGGTCATCGAAAAAGAAGGGGCCTATGATGCGATCCTTCCAAATGCCACACCATACCATCACCTGAGATGCACCTTGTTCCTTTGAAGAGGTATACCAGTGAGGGTTGTTTTGAGACCAGTAGGTGGTGGTCTTTCGATTTACCACACCTTTCCATAAAAAACAGCCTCATCACTGAACAGAATGGTGGACAGGAAATTGGCATCCCGAGCATATTGCTCCGTAGCCCATTCACAAAATTCCATCCGCCGGTCGGGATCATCTTCGCTTAATTTCTGTAGGATCTGAAGTTTATATGGATGCCATTTGTGAGCCTGAAGAATGCGATGGATGCTACTTTTCGACACTCCTCTCTCGGTGGACAATCGCCAAAGAGACTTATTGGGACTTCTGTTAAAATGAGCCAGGATAGCAGTCGCTGTATCATCATCAGTGGACTTCCTTGAAGGTCCACTGCATGGTTTATCTTCTATGGATCCTGTTTCCTTGCAACAAGTCTACTAACGCAACTCTGTGTTATTGGCTCGCCGTCTGGATGCAGTCTATTAAATTCAGCAGCGGCCTCTCTCTGACTCCGATTTCCTATTAGTAGAATTATCTGGATTCGTTCTTCCTTGCTCACAGACATTATGGCCTGTAGAAAGAGAAAAATATGAATTATGGTTTGTAGAAATAGAAAAATATGAATTTCTCCTATGATGCCGGACTTATGGGACACCCTGTATATTGTAGATTAGATAAATTAATAAAATAATAGATATATTAGGCACTACATAATTATTGAACCTTTCTAAATTTTTTTCAACCCATCAAAAAACAAAAAACCCAGCAAAAACCCAGTTCGTTTTTTTTTTTTTTTTTTTTTTTTTGGTGAAAAACCTGGGTTTTTGCCAACCCTACTTTGAGGGCCTTGTATATATCTGTTGCAATAGTTGACCCCTTGCCATTACTTGGAGTCACATGTGAGAGGTAGAAATCACCTAAAATAGTATTCAGAAATTAGAGACAATTTTTTAGATATTTCAGGGTTTATATGTATTTTCCAATTTCTGTATCCAAAATTCATCTTAATAATATTTTGAGTAATACCAGTATCTTGTAAAATGCAAACTAAAGATCAAAATTTTAAATCTTACTGGGTTCTCCTACAATTACATAATGCTCTTCTAGCTCATTTCTTCTTTAATATTTGCCCTTCACTTCAACTGTCACCATTGTTGCATCTTTGCGACCATCCACATAAATAGCATCCACCAATTCAAACAATTTATCCTCCTCTTTTCTTATGGCTTTACGATATTTTTCACGTTCTCTTCTCAGCTTGTTCCTGCAAAGTTCATAATGCAAATTTACTCAATTTTAAAGACAGTTATTTAAGCAAGCTCCATAGGTTTTGACTAACAATATTTAAATTTCAACACTTGTTTGAAACGTATGCCTTTTTGTGAAATACTTGATTTGAATCAGATACTAATGTGTACAAGATAATTGGACTGTTACCTGTCAATTACGTTCATCTTATCAGTAGTAGTGATAATTCCATAATCCTCTAAAACTGCTGATGCAACTGCTGCTCCAGTTCTGTCACTTACTTGATACCTGGTAAAAGACATTTAATTTACATCAAGTTAATATTCTAACAAGGTGTTCATTGGACAGCAGTGTCCAAGATTTGGACTCTAAATGTTAGCAACATTACATGGATTATAAATAATTTTTTCAAAGGTATTATCAATAGAGCAACAAGAGTGTTCAACATATACTCCTATTTTAAACTATACAGTATACCTGTCACACTGTCGAGTGAGGTTTGGTAGACTCTTCCTATTTTGTTCTGTCTTGGATTCCTGTTGTTCACTGATGCCATCTGTTTCATCATGTGATTCCAGGCTGCCCTGACTTGAGAGACTGTCAAGATCACTGTCATGTATTGCTGCTGAGCTTGATGGAACAACTTGAAAAACTCCTCTGAGCTCTTCCCCGGGGATAATAAAATACAATACAATACAATACAATATGATTATGATACAAGATAGTTTACCAAAGATGCAAAAATAAAATTTTATAATTTGTAGCACAATCATTTCAAGAAACCTAGACTTTTGGTGGCCATTAATCAAAAGTTTTTTAATTTATATAGATGAAACTCGCATTCTTTTCTTTTGCTTGCTCCTGCTGTACTGCTCTCCTTTTGTATCTGATGTTTGCTGATGTAAGGCATTCCTTAAAACCAATGCATCATCCTAGTCTAGCTGTTTTCTGGTCCTCATAAAAAGCATAGTCTTCTTCTGTCATTTTGAGTTGATACAAATGTTCCAAATCTCTTCTCTGATTTGAGTCCTTACAGAAGATGTCAAACAACTTGGAAGTTTTTTCAATGAAGGAAGAAAGATCACTCCAGAACTCGTCACCATGTTTCTTTTTTGGATATCTATCAAACCTACAAAATTACCAAAACTTTAATGCTGTGAATGCAAATTTCAATTATAAGCCCTAATTTAAGTTCTAGTCAAAACAGAATTTATTACCGATCATTCTTATGATTTGCAAATCACTGAATCACATGATTGTTAATAAAATTACTATTACAAACAAATAAATGTAACTACAAAATTTACAAAAGTATGACATATTTTAAATCTTTTTATAAGGGACTGAAAATTTGTCTTACCTCAAAAATTCTTTGATTAGATCCTGAATCTTGCTGGTGATGCTGGGGCGTGAAATTGGATAGACAATGCACTAAATATAGTGTTCAATCAGACTTTGTGCAACTGTATCAGCTGCTTGTCTGGTTGTCCAGTTCTCTTCTGCCATTACACATTGGATGACATTTTTACCAAGAGGAAGTTTTCCATTGGGGAATGAGTCTGTGCTTGAAAATCCGTGACCTCCATCAAGAATTTTAACTGTCACTGCTTCTTAACATCCTACTATGCAGTATTTTTGGCAATAAGGTTATCAAAATACATGTATTTATCAATTTTATAAATTCAACCTGAAAAGAAAAAATATAAAATATAATTTCAAATAAAAAACAAAATATTTGGAGATAAAGGGCTGAAAAGTTGCATTTTTTGAGCAAAAATAACAAAATATGGATTTTTTGATACATTATTGACCTGCAGCCCTCTGCAAATGTTTTAATCTGCTTCAGAGGTAAAAAATATGTCATAAACAGTTTTTAAATTGTCTTTCTGTCATGCCTAGAACCTGAGATAAGTCACTGGGTTCAAATTTTGGTTACATGCACAATTGCACATACGATTTGTATAAATTGGCCAGTAGCAGTCAGTTTTATATGCAACCACCCAAAATCAGTTTTAAAGTTTAATCCTGGCCAAAAGAAAACTATCTAGACCCCCTCAATTTTGATCCTGGCTCTCTTGATTTTTTCACTCCACCCTAAATTCTTCATACCAGCAACATCTGAAAATACTCACTTTATCTCCTTACACAATACTGTATTGAAAACACAACAGTTCTTTGGTGCAAGCAGGTATTTGGATGACAAGGCAAGAAGGTGGAAAAACACATTTGGAATTCTTCCAAAGTACAGCAAAGGAAAGATCATGTCTGAGCAGACAAAAACATGCAGTACAAGCATTCTATGATGATGATAATGTTAGTTGATTATGTCCAGGACAATCAGATTGTTTCAGTGTGAGAAACCATGATGGTGAGAAGGATTAAAAGCAGAAACATCTGCTACTTCCTAATTTAAAAGAACTTTTCATTAAATACAAAGATATAAACAACGCAAGCATAGTTTTCTCAACATTTGCTACATTAAGACCTAAATGGTGTGTTATTGCTGGAGGGAGTGGAACACATTCAGTTTGTGTACATCACCAAAACCCTAAACTTATGGTATCTGCCATTGGTGAAAAAAATTTAACCTACCATGACCTCATGGAGGATAGTGTCTGTGACACTAGTAGTTCAAAATGTATGTTGCTGATAAACAAGGAAGTACTGCTACTATAATCTGAGTAAATAATCTTAGGAAATGTTTTTTTTTTCATATATGTAGCTAATTGTTTTTTCAAACAAATATAAATGTACTTTAAGTGCATAATTTAGGCCGGGCTGAAACTATAATTTTTGTTTGATTTTAATTTATCAGAGTGACTAACAGTTGGCTTTTGATATAAAAATAAGATTCCTGAAAAAAATAATTGGTGGCCACCAATGTGTGTCCAGCCACCCCTGTTTTTGTAAAAACATCTAATGCCGCACTAGCAAAATCAGGAAAATGGCAATATCTCTTCTTCTGAACATGCTAGAGAGATGGTTTGCATACCAGAAGATGCAGAATTTGATTTAGAAAAAATTATTAAGAGTGGTATTTTTTCATAAAACCTTTAGTTTTTGAGTTATTTTAGAAGAACTAATTTTTTGGGCCCATAGACCCCCTTTCAACTGAATGTCAGCACAATAAAACATTCTCAAGCTGCAAATTGACATGTATTAGTGGTTTTCAATCAGCAATCAAAATCAATCAAAATCAGCCATTTTAAATTCATTGAAAATGCTTTTTGACATTCCAAAATGCCAAACATTAAATTATACAATTAACAAATTGTCATTTTGTCATATTTTTAGCATGATAAATAATAATCTAGAACTTAAAATATTTTTTAGACACAAAATCTTTCATTAATTTACGTGATCTAATTTTGTTTCTAATAAGACCATCTCTACGCTCATGACCTACAACAGCTAAGGATGCTTCAGTGACAAGCTTGATGTGCCTTTCAACATTCTGACTGTGGCACTCGTGATCCAGTTTCAATGCGGTATTAATGATATCACGCAGTTCATCATTACTGAATTCTTTTAATACAGGGGGAACAGTTTCCCATTGGGACATAGCAGACAGCTTGTGGTATGCAGAAGCTTTGAAATTGATGATTGGCTTTCTAAAGACCCTAACATTCTCATCTATAGCGGGATATTCATCAGTACCACCTTCATGATCCTCTTCATTCTGATCATCACTTTCAATTATTCCACCTGCAAAATCATTGCTACTACCAGATTCATCATCAAAATCCTCTATAACTCCCCTCAGACACAGATTTTTATTGACAGCACACCTCCTCACCTCCTCACCTCTTCATCTTCATCAGCCAGCATTCCAACTTAAAATATTTTCACCATGAGCAAAATAGTTGTTATTGTTTAATACGTCATAACAAATTTCTCTAATTTTCCTGTCAGGGAATTTATTTACTCTTTGGATCATATTGAATAGGTTTCTTGACCCATCACTTAGCCTCTTATTAGCCTTGATATTGAACCAACTGTGAAAGTATACTTTGATGATGAATTCTACTATGATTTTGAGGTTCTTACTGGGTCTTTTTTGTGAAACATAAAAGCGAAGAATTCTACAGGCTAAGGTGAGCCATCGAGAGTGATTTAGCAGTCCAACTTCTAAGAGTGCAAGATCTTCATCCACTTCACCAGTAATAATTGCCCAGCAGATGCAGTATCCATAGTATTGGTCTGTTGATAAATTATTGACCACCTCATTTGGTAGAAGCACAAATGCAGGATAAGGTATAGATTTGAAGTCCACAACAATAGGGCCAGAAAATTTGTCTGGACTTTTTGTTGTCCCATCTAAAGTTATGAAGATGTGTCTAAGTGGCAATTCATTTAGATGCAGAAGACAAATATCCCACTGAAGAGGTTGCCCTAAAAACATTTCCAAATATCTGATTGACCCATGCATATGTCCTGTTAGCCCTGTTCAAAAATCAACTTTTTCTTATTTTCATAGGTTTCTGTACTTTTTCCCATGCATTTTGACCTGAAAAGGCTGAAAATCATAACCATTTTGACCTAGGTTGTTGGGAAGCATTGCCGCATGGAGCTTTAAGTTTTCTGCCTTGAAATCGGCCAAAAGCACCAGTTCCGGGGTCCCTTGAATCATGTTTTGCACTATAACTTTTTATCTAAACAAGATAGAGCAACAAAATAGGCACCAAATTAAAGTGTTTTTAATCCTCTTTCTAACTTATACAATTATGATAGTCTTGGAACAAGAAATGACACATTGGTACATACAAAGATTTCAGAAATATCACAAAATTCGTTTTCTCACACTCAAGGCAGACAAGGCCATGACTCCAGATTTGAAAAAATTTACTGGAGCACAGCTCTGAATTTACTTTTTTTCCCCTTACACCACTAGATAGGTTAATGATAGTAAACTCTTGAATTGACGACATACCAATTACAAATTGTTTTAGCTAAACATAATAATACAATAATGTACAGTTTATAACTCACCTTAAGTTTATTTATTCATTGCAGCAGCAACAGTGGACGATGTTAGACCTTGCATGTAGGCATTTGTTGTGAATTTACCACCATGTATGCTTGGCCACTGATCAATGGCTTTCTGTGTGATCATTACAGCAGATCTAGTGCCTGGAGCTGGACCCTCCTTCACAATTCTGCACAGCTTAGTCAAATGAGATGGCTTAATGGATCCTTTGTGTTCAACAATGTAACCAAGAATGGAGAATGTCCCTTCAGCTGGTGCTTCACTACAGGCAGTTGATCCATCTTTATCAAAATGCTTTAATCTCTCTGTGATTCCTTTCCACAGCTGTTCTATATATTCTGTCAGCCAATTTATCACTGAGTCTTTTGTAAAACTACTTTCAGATCTGGTTTTGGATGGTCTAGCAACTTCAGCAACCTGGTAGTAATCAGAACGTTTCTTGATGTATTTGTAAACTTCATTTAGGATGTAATCCTCAGCTGTTAGTTCCTTTTGCTGCCCTGTGGTATCGTGCTTAAATTCAGAAACTACATCATTTGCATTTCCTCCATTAGCTAATTTGGAAATTGTTTCCATCACTCTTAACATAAGTTTTCCCTCCTTCTTTATAAAATATATTTTCTACAAATTCTGCACTAACTGTGGTTTTTTGAGCTACTTGCAACATAATCTTTGTTACATAGGAAATCAATACATAGAACTTGGCACTAATTTATTTCTCTTGTGGATGATCAAAAAACACACAATTTTCCACAAATCTGTCAAATTGATCAAATTCGTAATTAACCATGCGAGTATCAGATTTGAGTTTTGGTCTCTTAAAACCAATGATATTGTCAAGAACCATATTGGTATAGTCAAGGCCTGATCTCAGATTTGAAGAGTGATTCTGAATAAAGTCTAAAAGCTCACTTAGTTTATAAATTTTCTTCAATGCATCAACGTGGGCTCTGTTCACAAGATGCATTAAGTTCCATCGAAATTTGAAATTTTCTCCAAACAACTTTTTCATTTCATTTTTAAATGGCTCGTTGTCCTTACAAAAAGCCCCATCTCCAACCATTCCAGATACCTTGGATTTAATTGCTTCTTCAGATAGTTTCAAGTGATTAGGAGACTTCAACACATCAAAAATTTCATTGGCCAAATAAACTCCTGATTTGCTGCGTACTAAATTTATCCCAGCAAGTTTTAGTCTTATCTTCTTCACTCATAACTAATACAACTAGCATGCTTAATCCCAAAATTGTTCCAATGTCAGCTGTTATTGTTACTGAAGTTTGTTCTAAGAACCACTTTACAGTTTGTTCTTTAAGTTGATTATCTAATAGCTCACAAATTGTCTCGCACGCATGTGTGCTATGATTCAAATTTCCAACCTCACAACCTGACCTATGTAATACAGCTAGAAGTACTGGATATAGAGCCCATGCAGTGTTTGTTTTCATTATGTAGTTTAAGATGTTGCCACATAAGTCTTCTATGCGTTTAGTAGTGTTCCGAGATGTTTTCATCACTTCATAAACAGCAGCTCTTTGATGATGCTGAAGTTTAATTAAATGTCTCTTCAGGTGGGTTTTCAGATTTCTAAACCATCTCTCTTGATTTTCTCCTTGTTTGCATACATAGGTTAAATCTTTAACATTGAAGTAACCTTTTATGTTAGAATGTTTGTCTGAAGCACATGCTTTGGGGTCTGTGCAAGCTATGCAATATAATGTAAACATTTTATCATCAGAAGCATCATCAATATCTTCTTGATTATCATCATCTTCATCCTTAACAGCTATATCTACATCAGGCATATTAGTGTCACTATTTGCAATGTTTTCCATTATATCACTTGGTACTGAAAATGAATCATCAGCATGCCCTAGATCCTTCTTTTCCACCAATTTGAATGTAGATTTGATCAAATCATTGTTCAGGATTTCTTGTATTGATTTACACTTGCTTAAATGGGCTATGGAAATGTCAAATTTGTTGCTTTTTGCTTTATTAGATTTGGATGCAACACTTGAACTTGAAGGCATATTTTGACTCTTCTCTTTATTAACCACAACAGCTTGGTGAGTTTCTTTTGTTAGGCGCAAAATTGCATTCAATGTCTTCTGGATTTGGGAATTTTCAAATTCCTCTAAAGCAGTTTTGTTAGTCTGATGCGCAGATTCCTCACTTACCTTTGTTTCTTAGGTGGAGGAGAAGCACTTTCTTCAGTCTGAAACATCTAGTGAAAAAGTTTCATTTTCTAGATTAGCAGTTGATGAAGTTGGTTCATTTTTCTGAGGTCTAGCACTAGCACATTTTGTGAACAAACTAAATGACTGCTTTGCCGTATCTCTTTGCTGCACTTCATCCTGGTATTTCTTTACTGCAATATCTAAGCTGTGGGCCCAAACTCTGGGACCTCTTGTATTGTAACAAATATTTTTTTTGGAATTAAAATGTTCCTCCCAGTTTTGCTTCTTTGAATATTTGTTCTTGCATTGACCACAAAAGTAACCCCTTTTAACACCCTCACTTTTCTTTTCTCTCCAACTTCATCAATATTAGGATCCATTATTGATTATTGACTACCTGAAAAAATACAAAATAAGTAAAAGTTAGTAAATATAGTATGGTAAAAGTGAGTAAAAGTAAGTAAATATAGTACAATGAAAGTAAGTAAAAGTAAGTGCTTTAAACTTAGTAAAAGTAAGGAAGAGTAAGTAAAAGTAGGTAAGTTAAAGTAAGTAAAAGTAAGTTTAAACTTAACTAAACTTTTCAATTCTAGAGTCATGGTGGATTACTTAAAACCGCACAAGTAATTATCTGGCCAATTTATCAAACCTGGCCGAGATCAATGGAACATAGTCCAATCCTGATAATTTTATATTAAAAAATATACGTTTTAATAAAATTTTAATTATCAAAACATTGAAGCTTAACAAAAAATAAAAATAATTGTTAAATATGGAATTACCAACTAAACTTAAAATAACTAAATTTGTAATTTAAAAAAATTGGTTTGTACAAGAACGTATACGCAAAAAAATTGCATAATGTCTAGCGGATGAACAAAACCCAAACCCAAATTTACTTTTTCTCATGGTCAAATTTAATGGAGCAATGCTCCCAAGATCCCAGGAATCTGGAGTCATGGACAAGGCGCCTTATTCATGACACAAATTTGAGATTAACATTTTGTCACAAGTCTAATCGATCAAGAAGTGAAAGCATTACATGATGATTAATTTCATAATGACATTTACACAGTCAGTTGTTGAGAGTTTGTTTCTTGAAGCTGTCAAAGCGGCGTCTGTTGAACTCCACAGCTTGAAGGAGATAGTCCCTTTGCTTGGCATCTGTTGTTATGACATTTGCAAAGTCGCTCATCTTTACACCACATTCAGCAATGTCATTCACCGCTTTCAGATTCTTAACATAGTCCAACGCTTTTCTGTAGTCCTCATTCTGTGGCCAAGACGTGACAGGTTCCAGAAGCCACTCAGATCCAATGTTCAGTGTGTCCAGCAGGAAATGTGATTCTGGGCCAATGAGATCAACCAGGGTGGTCTTAGCTGTGACTCTCTGGAATAGAGGCTTTCCTGTTCTGAAGCTGTCTGGCTTCTCAGTGGCATGTAACTGGGCAGCAGTGTCGTGCTTCAATGTGTCACTCAATCTACTGCTGAACAGGGCAAATGGCATGACTTCCTGCGTCAGGTACCATTTGGTTTTCCATCTTATTAAGTACTGCATCAGCAAGCTCTGGGTCAGTTTTCTTGTACTTCAACATGTCCTGGATTAGACTTAGATCATTCACGGGAGCATCTGCAGCAGACATTGACATCATCCATACAGGAGTGTAGAACAGCGCAAGGAAGGTGTTGAGTCTTTCCAGCTTTGATACAGTGTCTTCGTTGTACTCAAGTTGATCTGCAAACATCAGCATTTTCATGGAGTACAGGTTTCTGGCCATCCATCTGGCCTGATGAATGCGCCTGGTCGACTCCAGTGAATACCTCAAGGAGGCATTCCTCCAAGAACAATGACTGTCAGTTCAGCCATTTCCCTGTAGTCGGCTCTTGGAAGCCTTTCTGCTGTTAGAATGTCTTGGAATATTTCTTCACTGTTCTTCTTCTTTTCCTTCAGCCATTTGCTGTTGATAGCCAGCATCTTTGCGTTTTTCTTGGACAAGTCCGTCCAAACATCCTTCAGATGCTAAAACCAGGGATTATCTGGCCCCTTCACCTTCCCAAACAGCTTCTCCCAAACTGCTCCTACTAGGATTTCCAGGATGTGATGTTGACAGGCCAGATAAAACACCTTTTTGTTCAGCATTTTCTCTAGCAGTTTGGCAGCTCCTCTGTGAACTCCACTGTTACTGGATGTAGTGTCAAAAACAAGGGCAGTAACATTATCCGTAAGTTCCCATGTCTCCAGTAAATCCATTGAAGCCTCAGCCTGAGCTGTGCCAGAAGAATTGTCGATGACAGGTACTCCCAATAACTTTCCTTCAGTGTATGAAGGTGGACCAGACACTAGCACAGCTAAAGTCTCTGAGGTACTTCCAGGTTCACTGCCCAAGACATCTTTGAGCAACTTTCCATCCCAGTGTAAGGCAGCGTACTGTGGGTTTTTTTCACAAAACTTGGACATGTGACTCTGGCTGATATTATACCTGGACAGCATTCTGTTGCGACGTGTTGTTGAGGTTGAGATGACGAAGTTATCCAGATCAGCCCCTCCAGCTTTCAAGGTGGCAGAAACCATGGCAGTAACTTGATTGTCTGATAAACCAAGACGATCAGCTGTATTGCAGATGACATCACATTCCATGACCTTCCTTAGAAACGTCAAAGTCACACTAGTCACAGTGTCTTGATGGTGAGAACATCCAGGACGAGGCTGATGGTAATCCATGTCCTCTGTGTTAGCGTCGTTGTCAGTTGAGTCACCCCAGGTAATGTCATCCACATGAACAACTGCCTCTTGTTCTGCTGCAGCTGTAAAATAGTACAACATGTTAAGACAGTAATTGTTAAGTACATGCTAAATATCGCAATGGAGTAAAACTTAAAACTTTTTGTAACATTCAAAGTAATTAGTTTTACCTTGTTCTTGTCTATGCTGTAGTCTTTCATTCCTCGCTGCTTGCTGCAGGGATCTTGTCTCAAAAATCTTGTCATGACCAGACATATGACCTTTCCTCTCAGTCTTTTGGTCTTCGTAGAACCTGATATCCTCATCTTTCTTCTCTCTGGATAACAGTCTGTTGTTCTATATTTCCTGGATTGCATCTGGAGCTCCTATATCGAACAGGCTGTCTAATTCCAGCACAAATGCTCCTCTTTTTCCTCCAGGGTTACTTGCTCTTCCTTTGCTTTTCACCAGAGCACGATGTTTCTCATGTAGTTTCACGAAGAGCTTCATTGCGTTGTACTTGGTCATTGTCTTGATCCTAGCCATCTGCCAGAATGGGATGATAGATTCAACTGTTTCATATGCAAGGTCTTGAACCATGGGCCTCCCTGCATTTTCCGGTAAATTCTGAAGATTAAGGAAATACTGGAACGCCTGTCTGTTGGTGGGAAGCTGGGAACCACTGATAAAAGCTGAAGGGTATCCAACCAGGAAAGTTTCAGTGAGAGATCTGGTAGATGGCCCAGTTGACACCTGCCTGGACAGTACGTGGAGGTTCTGAGATATCAACTGTGCGCCCACGGAGCTCCCTCAGCTCCTTGCTTAATGCCATTGTGAAGTTGTAACTTGTAGATGGTTTTCTAGATTCTGATTGAGTTTCTGTTGTTTCCTGAAAAATGATAGATAATTATTATTATTATTATTATTATTATTAATTATTATTTATTTATTATTATTATTATTATTATTATTATTATTTATTAATTTTATGCTCTTTCATTTGATACCTAATTTGTTGCTCTATCTTGTTTAGATCAAAAGTTAAAGTGCAAAACATAATTCAAGGGACCCGGAATTGGCGCTTTGGCCGATTTCAAGGCAGAAAATTTAAAGCTCCACGCGGCAATGCTTCCCAACATCCTAGGTCAAAATAGTTGTGATTTTCGGCTTTTTCAGGTCAAAAAGCATGGGAAAATGTACAGAAACCTATGAAAATAAGAAAAAGTTGATTTTTGAACAGGCCTAATGTCCTGTGTTAGTATTTGTCCCATCTGCTTTAACTAAGTTTAATTTGGCCTCAAGTTCTGTCCCTTTAATGATCTTATAAATGCCATGAGCAATGTCAATGCCTTTGCCACTCTCCGGGGTAAAATGGTTGAGGTAGAAATCATCTGAAAATAAATGTAATTAATTTTACAATTAAATAAAAATGAAAAAGGAAGGAATAAAGTTAACTGGACAATTGTCACTTAAAAAGAAATTTTTTTAAGTAATTGAAATATTACTTTATAGTACAGTAATATAACAGCATAACGCCTATAACTGTATGACAATCATTTCCATTTACCTGGCTCTCCAGTAATGACATAATGTTCCTCTAGGATTGTGGATGTATAATACTTTTCATTTACTTTGTTAACAGCAAGTGTAGCATCCTTTCTACCATCAAAGCCAATGCCAGTCACTTTTTCAAATATCACTTCTTCTTCCTTCTTCCTTTCAGCTCTCAATTTAGTTCTCTCGCTTCTCAACTTGTTTCTGAAAAGTATTTCAAAAATATTGGCCATGCATTACTGCATTAGCATTATACAAATATACAAAATACAAATGTCAGTGTCCTGTTTGAAACTAATTAATATAAGTACAAAATAGAAATTTTGACGCTAATTAAAAATAATAGTAAATCTGGTGATTTAGAACTTATAGCAGAAGCTAAGAAATGTAATATCTAGAGTGATTAAAAACACTTACCAATAACATTTTGTATGTTATCTGGGGTGATTACTCCAAAGTCCACCAATGTAGCAGAACCAATTGCCGCTCCTGCTCTATCACTTACTTGATATCTGTTAGGATATTTAAAGTAGATTTACATATCTATTGTCAATGAATAATTTATTGGTAATCTTAATCTCTTAGTCACAATGATTTCACTTTAAGCTGTATTAAAAGATTTATCTTTCAGTACTATACCTGTCACATGCTTCAGCTAATGAGCGTATTCTAATTCTGTTCTGTAATGTTGAGACTTCTGGAACATAGTCTGCATCAAATGAATCATTACAACTGTTGCTATCTGTCAACTCAGGAATGTCCATAGGTTCAGGAGGATGAGGAGGAGGAACTGATTCTTTTGCTTTTTGAGATTGAATAACCTGTGATTTGAATTTTAAGTCAGTGGCTGTTTCTGGGATTTCTTTCAGGGTACAGTAACCATGCCTAGTTGTTTTCTGGTCCTACAAAGTGATTATATTTCATTACACTATAGGCCTAATGTATCTTTTATCTATGGGTCTCTATATGTAAATTGAAATTCTTATAAAAATGAGAAAATACTAAAATATTACTTATCATTAACATCAATAGTGTATTATTGATATTACTAACTTATTAAATGCACTTTAAAAATTGTAGCAAATTATTAATAATTGATAATTAATATTACTTAATAATTTACAACTTGAAATTCAATCAACAGACCTACCTCATAAAACTGGTAATCAGATTCAGTCATTTTTAGTAAGTGCTTTTTCTCTGTATCTGCCAACAGTTTGTGATCATGTTGATATATGTCAAATAAAACGTTTACAGTTTTCAGAAAATCATCCAGATCTTGATGATATTTAGGTCCCCTTTTCTTTTTGTCATACTTCAGAAGGCGGTTGAATTCCTTTATTTGGGTTTTCAGTCGGCTCTGTATAGCATTTACTGATATTGGATAAACATTATATGTGACCCACAATTTATGCAATTCCTCAGAAGTAGCTCTCAGTACAGCATCTGTTTTATAGTCTCCGAAACACAAACACCTTTCAATAACTTGCTTCAACGTAGGCAATTTCCCTAAAGGAAACTGTTCTGCTGGCATAAAACGTACATCACCAAGTACTTTAGCAACTGTTTTCCTTGTAGAAGTCATACTTTATATTGCAAATGTTGAATTCAATGACAAATTGCAGTTGGAAACTTATAACAAAGGCACCTGGAAAAAAAACAAGTTTTCAATTTATTATGTTTAAAAAAGTTCATGAAGTAGCCCCACCCTCTATTCTTTAATCAAGCATAATGGATGCAAGATAACAAGGAAAAGTCATATCATGTGATCACTATGTCCATGTCAACATCCTTTTAGGGCAATGTTAGTAATCAAAAAGCCAAATCATGCTTATTTTAGAATTTCTTTTGTCACTAAGGTCCGTCAAAAGGGGGTCTATGGGCCCCCAAAATTAGTTTTTCTAAAATAACTCAAAAACTAAAGGTTTTATGAAAAAATACCACTTAATAATTTGTTCTAAATAAAATTCTGCATCTTTTGGTATGCAAACCATCTCGCTAGCATGTTCAGAAGAAGAGATTGCCATTTTCCTGATTTTGCTAGTGCGGCATTAGATGTTTTTACAAAAATGGGGGTGGCCGGACACACGTTGGTTGCCACCAATTATTTTTTTCAGGAATCTTATTTTTTTATCAAAAGCCAACTGTTAATGACTGATTAATTCTATCTTGAGTTTCAGCCCGGCCTAGACCGTCACTGCATATACTTAGTATTTTCTCTTCTCCTTTCTATACACAACATATTAGTATTAATTTTTTGTTAAAATTTTTATTTTTTCTGCTTTGGGTGGTTTAGGCCCCTAAAGAGTAATTTCTAAAGAACTTTTAAATTTGAAATTGTACAGTTTTTAAAGCTCCTAACAATGTTATTTCTTATGAAATTCTTTTTCAAATACAAAAATAATTTTTGTTCTATCTTAGTTAGGAGCAGCGAAAATTAATTTTAAAAAATGTGGGATTCACAAAATATGGGGGGGAGCAACCCAATATTGGGGGCCTATTTTTTTTTTAGCATGATCTGCCCTGGAATGCATCCTTGCAAATATATTATCAGGTCCAGCAGCTTTATTTGACTTAATATATGAATCACCTATCTAACATCATCCTTCCTTATACGAGTATGATCAAGAATGCCTGAATTTACAGAATCTAAAGAATTAAAATCAAAGTTATTTAAATTTTCTTCAGTAAAAAAAAACAGGGCTAAAATAATTATTAAAAATACCAACAATATCCTGATCTTTTTCAAACATCCTATCATGATGTTCTATTGAGCCAATCCTATCATGCTTTTTATTATTATATTTATAAAAACTAAAGACTTTCTTTGGGTATTTATTGCTATTTCTAGCAAGATCTATTTCACTATGCATTTTGCTCTTCCTGATCAAACTATTTAGCTAATTTCTTAACTGCCTATAATTATCCAAGTCCAAAATATTATCACTGCCTTTAAATTCCCTGAATGCCCTTTTTTATTTTTAATCATTTTAGCTATTTCCATATTCCACCACAAAGGTTTCCTAATCTTGTTATTCCTGACAGTTCTGAAAAGCATACACCTACATTATACATCCTCTAAAATTTCTTTGGATCCAGACCACATCTCAATAGCATTTTTATTGGCAAATTCATTATCCCACTTTATTGAGCCTAACAACTCCGTAAATTTACTATAGTCACCCTTTGAGAAGCAAGGGACTAGATGGTCAGTGTTGACTAGATCCCTATTTAATTCTGTTGTATTTCGGTTAAATCCTCGAAAGACATCAAACAACTGTCACACTTCATAACTCAAAAAAACTTAATAACTGCCTTGCAGCCTCAGTGGAAATACATGTCACATGATTGGTCAAGCATATGAATGAATAGCAACAAGATATTATATTTTATAATAACTTGCTCATAATGTACAGGGTGGCCCAAAAGTCTATTACCCTGATACATTCTAAAATATTTTTTGGGGCCACCCTGTATTTGCACAAAAAAATAGTACAGTACTCTTGAGAAAGTGTTATACAGGCATCCCTTGATATCCGATTAGGTTACGTTCCTGGAAAACTGATAGGATAGTGAATGATCAGATATTAAAGCAATTATAACATGGGGTCAATGGGGATACCTTCCAGGGGATCTGGAAGGGGGCCTCCTTGGGGTGTTTTTTACCAACACAGACACAAAAACAAGTTATTAGAAATAAAACCAGAAATATACCACCAGACAGTCCATATAGGCAATTGGATAAGTCAGAAAGTTCAGTGAATAGCACAAATCGAATGTAAGAATTGATTATGTGTAAAACTGTGAAGTGTCGCAACACTTCCAATGCCAACAGAGCATAGCAAGAGAAGAATGCTCAGCAGCAGGTGGAAAGTGTACCTTGTACAAGGGAGCAAATGTGTGCTTGTGCATGGTGGCCATTTTGGATCTACAGTACTGTACAAGTGAAGGTATAGATGCGCACACCATGAGCTTAGGGAGGTATTTTTTGTTGATTTTTCGGTTGGGCAATCGGATAACTATGAAATTGTGACTGGAAATCGATATAAGGATGTTAATTTATTAAAATCAGATAACTGGATAATGATTGATTGAATTGAGGGATACCCGTATTGTTATGTAGCCTAGACCAGGGCTTCTCAAACTTTTTTCACTTGGGACCCCTTTGGATCAGACAAATTTTTTTTGCGACCCTTCACTCAATGTCATAAAAGCAATAGGTACTAACACTGTATATTTATGAAAAAAAATAATATTTTCAAATGTTTCTGCGACCCCCAGTAATACTTACGCGACCCCTAGTTTGAGAAGCGTGGGCCTAGACTATGGCCATATAGTTATTTTTTCAAAATTGAGATGATATCTCAGGCCTATAACTAGGGGGGGTATTAGGGGTGTTGAATGACTCCCCCCTACAGGAAAGGTCCACTTTTTTTACCATAATTATAACTTATGATGTGATATAATATATAGCTAACATCATTTAGTAAATAAACATTTTTTTTTTTTAAAACTTCACAAATTACTTTAAACTATAAACTTAACCACTCTAAGCCCCCCTCTGCAGTGACTAGGTCATTGCACCAAAAGGTCCGCCTTTATATAATTTTGACCTCCCTCCCCCCCCCTCTTGGGAAGGCCTGGCTATGGGACTGCATCTTAACCCGCTGGCCCTGATGGAAAACGTGCGTTATCCATGAGACACGCACACCAATATCCCATGGGTAACATGCATTATCCATGAGACACACATGCCAATATCCCATGGGTAACGCGCATTATCCATATGCATTTAATTTTTCTACTGCTTTAATATTCTTAGGAGAATATTACTGAGGGATTTCTGATTCGTAGGAGTAGTTTATTGACTCAAATCTTTCATCCAATCACAAATGAGTATAATTTGTGGGTGGGGCTAACATTATAAACATCGCATCATTTATGCCCTTGAGCAGTGTTTATGGCGTGGTTGACCTGTGTTTGTCATAATTGCTTTTTATACTTATAAACATTCATAATGAGTGAAATAGATGTTAGTGATACTGATTCTGATTACATTCCTACTGAGGAAGAGGATAGTGATTGGCTTAGTGATTTCAGTGACACCAGTGTTGAGAGTGAACAGGAAAATGAGCCTATTCAATTAGAGAAAAACTGGACTCGTGTTCCAAATTTGTTTGAAGACAAAAGGCCATCGGAGAAGCTTCCATTACAGGGCTCTTATTCCGGTGTAAATCCAAATATTGTGTTTGATCATGAAAAAGTAATTGAGTGTTTCAAGTTATTTATTGGTGATGATATAGTTGCATAATCATCAGAGTCATACCATATTTTCCTGTCATTTTTTGTGGTTTTGAGAAAAACAAAAAAAAAGGGTTGGTTCTAAATTAAATTACTTATGACTTAGGAAAATATGAATTTTTGTAAATATCACCCTTATAGTTCATCCTACAAGAACGAAATTTGTACCAAAAGATGTGCAATTTTTTTTTACATGGCATTAGCAACAAAAACTAAAAAATGTCAAAAAGTGACTTAGGAAATTTTATGACGCTGATGAATTATATTGGCCAGTGTGTAAATGATAAGGCAAGACAATTTTTTGAGCAAAATCCTCAACTGAATATATATGTAATATTTATCCACTAAAATGACCAAAATTATAAAATTATATCAGAAAAAATATAGAAGTACCCCCCCTCTCTCCATCTTGGATCCGCGAGTAATAGAAAATATGTAACTAGGTATCAATGGGTTAAGATTATCTTGTGTAAGTTATAGGTCTAAATAATACAATGAATTTTTAAAATAACTTTGATTCTACCAATGACAAATTGTTTACATGAAAATAACTAATTCTCTCGTGTCACATCTGGAGCTGGCTTGGCAAAACTCCAGTGAAGTCGTTTCTTTTGATGAAAAGAATGTGTCAACTTGAGTTGACTTGGTCAGTTGGATGGAAAGAAAATGGCTTAAAAATTGGAGGGTAAAGTGGGGTTTACATGATAGATGTCATATAGCCAGTTGTGTGTGGATAGTTGATATATGATGTCTTAGGTGTGTGGATAGTTGAGAGTCAACTGTACTTTGATGTATACTTTTTCATATAAGGATGGGTGCCAAGAAATATCTTATGGTTTAGGGGTGGTACTATTAACATTAAGAGGACAACTAATTTACACAAAATGAAAAATCAGGTGTGAGTTGTGAATTTAATGTTCGAAGTAAGTTTATTTATAAGTTGTACCAAATCACCCTATAGTTTATTTGACATTAAGAGTACACCACATAGTAAATCATCTAACTACTTTTGTCAAAGCATGAATTGAAATATAAACTTATTCAAATGCAGCATTGTTTTCAAGTTGGTACAGTACTTAAAATTTAGAATAGGTTCAGTATACACATTTCAGTCCTAAAATAGTATGCTTAACACAACAAACACTATGTGATTAACACCATGCAATAAATGCTCTTGTCCACTGCACTGTCCAGAGCAAGCACAAAGAGCTTTGGCTGAACTGTAGATGATGGGTTGGGATCCAAATTATCAACAGCTGCTGTCTGTTGTGAACACATTGTTACTGAGGAGAGCACACTATCCCTTCTTCATTGAGTGCACAAACATTGTTTGCAAGGTCTGGATAGCTGAAGCATGTGGGAATAGGATATGAACAGTCTAAGACTATGCATTCTGTCAACCAACTCTCTTTTTCTGGTTGCAGCATGAACCATCAGGGCAAAATATATGGTTAGAGGGTTTCCTTTTGGACATTATATCATAATGCACTTGCAGGTGTACTAATGTGTTTCAGACTGTTGAAGATCAACAATTGAGATATGACATAAGCTACACTGTCATGTCTCCCCTCTTGTTCTGATTGATCTTTTACATTTGGTCTTTCAAGGATCATTCTAACTATAGTCAGAAGTGTATCAGGCACAGCTTCTTTCTGTGCTGTCTTTGGAGAAGGATCCTTAAAAGCATCTTGATTTTGGAGCAAGTCCTTTCTGAATTATTTGTGCTGCTTTTGCTGGCACCATTGTCTCAGAGTCACATTTGCTTTCACTGGCAAATTTGAGTGCAGCATCTGTCTTTATTATATGCAAGTAGCACATCTCTGCCATGAGCCTGGGCCCTCAAGTCAGGTATAATATCTAACAGACATTCTTTTAGTCTTGTCAAGTTAACCTTGTGTTGCAAATCTACTCCTAGTTGTTGTTGTCAGAATACAACTTCGAGAGATCAGAGAGTTTGAATACTGGTGCTTTCACTTCATGTTGATTCCTCAATGTAGGCTGCTAACTCAGCTAGTGCAATAGCTTTAGCAGGTAGGGAGTACTTATCCACTTTTAGTATTCACTTCTTTGAGTGTCCCAGCATGCACTATTATAAAGAGCTACAGTAGACCCTCACATTAATGTACACTTTGGGGGGTGTGTGTGGTCGCTAAAGTGAAATTTCCGCTAAAGTGAAGTATGGAAAACCCCCACTTTGACGTACTGGGGAATGTTAAAGTGAAGTGCAGATGACCCCCACTTTACCAGACTATGGGACATTAAAATGTGGTTTTCCGTAACCAAAATACTTCAGTACAGTTACACATGTATGTATGCACAACACAAGTTTGGAAGCGGCACTATGCACATACACAACCACTTGCCACCACTGCCCATGCAATACAACAGGAAACAACTGACCACAACTTCATCCGAGGGCTGGTTCCAATTATATTCTGGTGGTGTCACCTTCACTTTAACGACTCAGTCTGCTAAAGTGAAGTTCAGTGATGCTAACAGACTTTTTTAGCGGAAATCTTCACTTTAATGACTTGTATTACGTTAAACTGAATGTTAACAACCAGACAGCGATTTAGTCCATCCAAGTGAAGTTTCCGCTAATGTGAAGGTCATTAACATGGGGGATTTCTGTATTATACATTTTCTACAATATTGCTCATCTAAGGCATGCATGTCTAACATTGCAAGTTTAGCCAGTAGTTTAGTGTCATGGAGCTTTGTGGCATACTCTCTCTGAGTGTCAATGTCTTTGGTGCATGCCTGATATATTGGACCTTCAGATGTGTCACAGAAGACACACTTTGGTGTACCATGTGTGACTTGAAGTTCTAGGGCCTTGCAGGTTAGAACAAGTTTTCTTTGGACTTGGCTGGGAAGCTGTCCCAGAGGACCTTTTCTTGGCTCTCTCCAACCTTTCTTTCAGAAAATTCAGGTAGCATGATTTGTGATCCAAAGCTTTGTGTGCCATTAATGTTTCTGCAATGCTACTACCATCATCTAGTTATGCCAGATTGATGCTCATTGGAATGCTCCCTGTTTCCTTAAAGTCCTGCAAGTTGTTAGCAATTGAGTAATAGCCACATGACTTGCCTTTGGCATTTTCAGGACGTAACAATCTTGCATCTTTAAGGTCATTCTGACAAAGAAAACTGTCACAGTCTGTTTGTTGTAAGGTATTGTGTGGTTCATGAGATTCACTCTGTTCAAATGTCATGTTTGCTATAAAAAAAATCCAACACCAACTATTTAGCAGATTGGGCTGATTACAGGCTGATTCATCTGTGTGAATTAGTTCATTGAAGTCCTGTTGTGTAGAGCTGTAGACAGGGACTGTACACAATCTGAAACAGAAATACATAGTACATTATTACACTTATTTTATAATATTTTTTTATTTGATTGATTGTCCTCTTACTTGATGACTGATAATTGTAAAACTGTACATGTTGACTCTCATAATAGCAACTAATGCTGTACATAGAAAACACCACTTTGCAAAGCATACTTTTTACCATAAAGTATCACAATGCATTGTAGTTAGCTTATATGTATTGAATATGTAGGCCATTGAATTATATTGCAACAGAACAATCTGTTGCTGCCATAGAAGAAGAAATAAGGACCTAAAACTTCTAAATATTAATAAGGAAGTGGTCCTCCTCTTAAATGTGAAAATTATATTGCTGGGTATTCTCTGAAATATTTCCTCATTTGTATGCAGAATGTGTATTATACATTGTAGCCATTATGCATATACTGAATTCTCTGTTAGATGGAATAATTGGTGTAGAACACTTCTATCTAAGAGAAATCTCTAGCTATTCATAAATGAAAAAAAAAACTCCTTACATCTTCTGAGTGACTAGCTGAACCACACTGTTCATACATGGTAGACTTGTGGAAATATTATTAATTAATGGCTATTAATTAATTATTACCTATTATATTATTATTTTATATATTATTTTATATATTATTTTGTATATTATTTTGTATATTATTTTGTATATTATTTTATATATTATTAATTAATGGATATAGTCAGAAATGTTTCCCCCCAAAATTCTGAGATTTAAATTAATTTTCCATTTATTGGAGGTTTTCATCTGGGGAAGGTTCTGTCTGAGGGGAGTCTACTGTACGGTACTTAATTTCTACAGAAGGGGTAATTGATTATATGACAATTCCTCTTTTGTTTTAAAAATAAGGAACTTAAATAGTATAGAAAATGATAGCAAGCAAGCAAGCAATACCTGCTACATAACTTACCTAAAGTACATAAAGTACCACTGTTCATATCAGTTAAAGCATCATAATAAAATGACATTATTTTTAATGCTGTTTGTTATGGAGAAAATCTCATTAATTTCTAATATACTTGGTGACTGAGACATGACATATGAATAATTTAAATGGGTTTTGGAGATTATATAAAATGTACCTAAGTTCTGGAAAAAAACATTCTAGGACAAACCTTTTAATTTTTCTTATTTCAAGGGTTCCACCACTAAGATTTTTCTTGGAACTCCTCATATGAAATGATGTGTCGAACAACAACTGTGCCAAATTTGGTGCTTTTATCAAAAACTGAATGATTTTGCAGTGTATTAACTGCATTATTAAGAATAGAACTATTTATGCTTTAATAATATTCCCAATAAAGTAAAATCTACATAATTGATACTATTATCCTTTAATAATTTGTAAAAAAAACTTGGAGCATTTGTTTTAATGTGTTTTATAATAATAATAATAAGCAAAATGGGTTTATAATTTGCATTGAAAAGTTTACTCTTAATTAAAAATGAAAATGAGCATACTAACTCACCCACTAAAACTGGTAAAGTCCTGACTTTGAGAAAGGCAATTTTAGAATCAGTGTAAATATATGTGGCTTGCTTAATAGTTTTAAGATTTTATTTTTTCATCAAAGGATATTTGCCATGAAGGCTAGTTAAAATATTTTGGTTTTATTAAAATCTTGGTACATAGCTAATTTGTCTAAAAAATGGCAATTAGCTTTATTCATTTCACTCTCCAAAGCCATTAGTCTTTTTGTTTAAAACATTTCTAATGCATTAGGGTAATGAAAGAATAGAAAGTAAAGTATTTTGTTGAAATCTTATGATTTTCTGCTCAGTTTGTTTTTAATTACAGTTCTAGTGAAGAATGTGTTATGAAAAGGTTTTTGAGTTTTTAACAATCAGTATACTGGAAAAAAAATATATATAGTAAGAGGATGCGTAAATTTAGGCCGGGCTGAAACTCAAGATAGAATTAATCAGAGTCATTAACAGTTGGCTTTTGATATAAAAATAAGATTCCTGAAAAAAATAATTGGTGGCCACCAACGTGTGTCCAGCCACCCCAGTTTTTGTAAAAACATCTAATGCCACACTAGCAAAATCAGGAAAATGGCAATATCTCTTCTTCTGAACATGGTAGAGAGATGGGTTGCATACCAAAAGATGCAGAATTTTATTTAAAACAAATTATTAAGAGTGGTATTTTTTCATAAAACCTTTAGTTTTTTAGTTATTTTAGAAAAACTAATTTTTTGGGCCCATAGACCCCCTTTCGACAGACCTTAGCGACAAAAGAAATTCTAAAATAAGCATGATTTGGCTTTTCGGTTACTAACATTGCCCTAAAAGGATGTTGACATGGACATAGTGATCATATGATATGACTTTTCCTTGTTATCTTGCATCCATTATGCTTGATTAAAGAATAGAGGGTGGGGCTGCTTCATGAACTTTTTTTAAACGTAATAAATTGAAAACTTGTTTTTTTTTCAGGTGCCTTTGTTATAAGTTTCCAACTGCAATTTGTCATTGAATTCAACATTTGCAATATAAAGTATGACTTCTACAAGGAAAACAGTTGCTAAAGTACTTGGTGATGTACGTTTTATGCCAGCAGAACAGTTTTCTTCAGGGAAATTGCCTACGTTGAAGCAAGTTATTGAAAGGTGTTTGTGTTTCGGAGACTATAAAACAGATGCTGTACTGAGAGCTACTTCTGAGGAATTGCATAAATTGTGGGTCACATATAATGTTTATCCAATATCAGTAAATGCCATACAGAGCCGACTGAAAACCCAAATAAAAGAATTCAACCGCCTTCTGAAGTATGACAAAAAGAAAAGGGGACTTAAATATCATCAAGATCTGGATGATTTTCTGAAAACTGTAAATGTTTTATTTGACATATATCAACATGATCACAAACTGTTGGCAGATACAGAGAAAAAGCACTTACTAAAAATGACAATCTGATTACCAGTTTTATGAGGTAGGTCTGTTGATTGAATTTCAAGTTGTAAATTATTAATTAATATTAATTAATTATCAATTATTAATATTATCAATTATTAATAATTTGCTACAATTTTTAAAGTGCATTTAATAAGTTAGTAATATCAATAATACACTATTAATGATGTTAATGATAAGTAATATTTTAGTATTTTCTCATTTTTGTAAGAATTTCAATTTACATATAGAGACCCATAGATAAAAGATACATTAGGCCTATAGTGTAATGAAATATAATCACTTTGTAGGACCAGAAAACAACTAGGCATGGTTACTGTACCCTGAAAGAAGTCCCAGAAACAGCCACCGACTTAAAATTCAAATCACAGGTCATTCAATCTCAAAAAGCAAAAGAATCAGTTCCTCCTCCTCATCCTCCTCCTGAACCTATGGACATTCCTGAGTTGACAGATAGCAACAGTTGTAATGATTCATTTGATGCAGACTATGTTCCAGAAGTCTCAACATTACAGAACAGAACTAGATTACGCTCATTAGCTGAAGCATGTGACAGGTATAGTACTGAAAGATAAATCTTTTAATACAGCTTAAAGTGAAATCATTGTGACTAAGAGATTAAGATTACCAATAAATTATTCATTGACAATAGATATGTAAATCTACTTTAAATATCCTAACAGATATCAAGTAAGTGATAGAGCAGGAGCGGCTATTGGTTCTGCTACATTGGTGGACTTTGGAGTAATCACCCATGATAACATACAAAATGTTATTGATAAGTATGTTTTTAATCACTAGATATTACATTTCTTAGCTTCTGCTATAAGTTCTAAATCACCAGATTTACTATTATTTTTAATTAGTGTCAAAATTTCTATTTTGTATATATATTAATTAGTTTCAAACAGGACACTGACATTTGTATTTTGTATATTTGTATAATGCTAATGCAGTAATGCATGGCCAATATTTTTGAAATACTTTTCAGAAACAAGTTGAGAAGGGAGAGAGCTAAATTGAGAGCTGAAAGGAAGAAGGAAGAAGAAGTGATATTTGAAAAAGTGACTGGCATTGGCTTTGACGGTAGAAAGGATGCTACACTTGCTGTTAACAAAGTAAATGAAAAGTATTATACATCCACAATCCTAGAGGAACATGTCATTACTGGAGAGCCAGGTAAATGGAAATGATTGTCATACCGTTATAGGCGTTATGCTGTTATATTACTGTACTATAAAGTAATATTTCAATTACTTAAAAATTTTTCTTTTTAAGTGACAATTGTCCAGTTAACTTTATTCCTTCCTTTTTCATTTTTATTTAATTGTAAAATTAATTACATTTATTTTCAGATGATTTCTACCTCAACCATTTTACCCCGGAGAGTGGCAAAGGCATTGACATTGCTCATGGCATTTATAAGATCATTAAAGGGACAGAACTTGAGGCCAAATTAAACTTAGTTAAAGCAGATGGGACAAATACTAACACAGGACATATGCATGGGTCAATCAGATATTTGGAAATGTTTTTAGGGCAACCTCTTCAGTGGGATATTTGTCTTCTGCATCTAAATGAATTGCCACTTAGACACATCTTCATAACTTTAGATGGGACAACAAAAAGTCCAGACAAATTTTCTGGCCCTATTGGTTCTCAGCTCAATGGGGATGTGTCAGAATGGAATGTTGTGGACTTCAAATCTATACCTTATCCTGCATTTGTGCTTCTACCAAATGAGGTGGTCAATAATTTATCAACAGACCAATACTATGGATACTGCATCTGCTGGGCAATTATTACTGGTGAAGTGGATGAAGATCTTGCACTCTTAGAAGTTGGCCTGCTAAATCACTCTCGATGGCTCACCTTAGCCTGTAGAATTCTTCGCTTTTATGTTTCACAAAAAAGACCCAGTAAGAACCTCAAAATCATAGTAGAATTCATCATCAAAGTATACTTTCACAGTTGGTTCAATATCAAGGCTAATAAGAGGCTAAGTGATGGGTCAAGAAACCTATTCAATATGATCCAAAGAGTAAATAAATTCCCTGACAGGAAAATTAAAGAAATTTGTTATGATGTACAGGGTGTCAGGAAATGATTGCCCCCCCCCTGTAGAGTAAAAACTAGAAGAGATAGATAAAAACCGGCGAGACCACTTGAAAGAGCGTTAAAATCTGAATAAAAACCATTATATTCTATTCCTGTGATTTTAATTCTTACCATTTTTTTTTTCCCACAGAAACCATGGCATCATCTATTTTGAACGATTCAGAGAAAAAGCAAGTTCTTGAGCGCATTCGAGCTGTCACATTTCGTGAAGCAAAGGAAGCTGGTGCAACTTTCATAACTCGACACTGGGTGGCTGAGAGATTAAAAAGATCAGAAGACTTTGTCAAAAGGAATTGGAATAAGAATCCTGAAGATTGTGAAACAGAATTTTGAGGAGGAAGACCGGAGAAATTATCTCAAGAATCGAAAGACATTGTGCTTGCTGCATCACGGCGCCGAAAGAAGAGCTGCTCTGAGGTAGCGAAAGAGATACTTATCCGTCGTGGTAAGATAGTCAATTGGCAACTTGTGCTTCAATTTCAAGTTCACCAAGGCTTGAGTGCTTGGCATGAAATAGCTAAGCCACGGAAGAGTGATCTTAATATTGAAGATTGGCTATGGTTTTGTGATTATCTTGAGGAATGGACGGAAGACAATTTCCTTCACTTGGTTGTCAGCGATGAATTCTTCGTTTATGTCTCCAGAAAACCAAATTTTCAGAATGATCGGGTTTGGGCAACAACTCCTGATGAAGTCCCAGACGACCAGAGGTATCGAGAAATAGTAAAAAATCCAGCATGTGTGGGTGTTTTCATTATGTTCTCTATTCGGAAGCTCATCTGGGTTATCAAACCAAGAGGAACCAGTTGGGATGGGCCTTATTTTCGAAATATAATTTTAGCCCATGTAATTCCATTTTTGAAAGACCCTGAGTGTGTTTTGGATGTTGAACAGGCAACCTTTCTTCACGACAAAGCCCCCTGTATGAAAGCACTTGCGACTCAACAACTGCTTAAGGACAATAACTGATTTTTTTGGAAATAATGAATGGCCTGGCAATTCTCCCGATCTTAATGTCTGTGAACATGTCGGATCCATCATGAAGGATTGGGTGGAGTCCTTAATGCTGGAACAACCCATTCAGAATCGGTATTCAACAGAAATTATGACTGCAAAGATCAACGAAGTCCTTGAAGAAATGAGTCATGATACCGATCTCTTTGAGACACTTCTGGGATCATACCCCCGTTGATTAATGGCCGTCAGAGCTGCAAATGGGGGCAACACCTGATATTAAAACAAGTGTTTTTCATTCAAAATTAAACGCTCTTTCGCGTGTTTTTGTCTGTTTTTTTTCTATTCCTTTCAGTTTCTTCTGTACAGGGGGGGGGGGGGGGGGCAATCATTTCCTGACACCCTTTATTAAACAATAACAGCTATTTTGCTCATGGTGAAAATATTTTAGTTGGAATGCTGGCTGATGAAGATGAAGAGGTGAGGAGGTGTGCTGTCAATAAAGTTCTGTGTCTGAGGGGAGTTATAAAGGATTTTGATGACAAATCTGGTAGTAGCAATGATTTTGCAGGTGGAATAATTGAAAGTGATGATGAGAATGAAGAGGATCATGAAGGTGGTACTGATGAATATCCTGCTATAGATGAGAATGTTAGTCTTTAGAAAGCCAATCATCAATTTCAAAGCTTCTGCATACCACAAGCTGTCTGCTATGTCCCAATGGGAAACTGTTCCCCCTGTATTAAAAGAATTCAGTAATGATGAACTGCGTGATATCATTAATACCGCATTGAAACTGGATCACGAGTGCCACAGTCAGAATGTTGAAAGGCACATCAAGCTTGTCACTGAAGCATCCTTAGCTGTTGTAGGTCATGAGCATAGAGATGGTCTTATTAGAAACAAAATTAGATCACGTAAATTAATGAAAGATTTTGTGTCTAAAAAATATTTTAAGTTCTAGATTATTATTTATCATGCTAAAATATGACAAAATGACAATTTGTTAATTGTATAATTTAATGTTTGGCATTTTGGAATGTCAAAAAGCATTTTCAATGAATTTAAAATGGCTGATTTTGATTGATTTTGATTGCTGATTGAAAACCACTAATACATGTCAATTTGCAGCTTGAGAATGTTTTATTGTGTTGACATTCAGTTGAAAGGGGGGCTATGGGCCCCAAAAATTAGTTTTTCTAAAATAACTCAAAAACTAAAGGTTGTATGAAAAAATACCACTCTTAACAATTTGTTCTAAATCAAATTCTGCATCTTTTGGTATGCAAACCATCTCTCTAACATGTTCAGAAGAAGAGATATTGCCATTTTCCTGATTTTGCTAGTGCAGCATTAGATGTTTTTACAAAAACGGGGGTGGCTGGACACACGTTGGTGGCCACCAATTATTTTTTTCAGGAATCTTATTTTTATATCAAAAGCCAACTGTTAGTCACTCTGATAAATTAAAATCAAACAAAAATTATAGTTTCAGCCTGGCCTAAATTTGCGTATGCATTTCCATTTTAATCTCAGAAATTCAGGTTCAAGCCAGACTGGGCTTCTGAGAACTTTGAATTACTGAACTTGTGTTATGGACTTGTCTAAACTCTAGGAGATATTAGCTGAAAGTGCACAGAAGCCATTGGTGAATAATGAAGTCAGCAATGTTTTATCAAAAGTATTTGACTATGTTAGGTAATACTATCTTTCCAATTTTTTCATAGGATTCAAAATCCTTTTTCCCCTTGAGCTTCAGAACATATCAATGCATTACCGTGTTAAATTTCTCAACCACTTAAGTAACAAACAAGTAGTACGTGTATATAATTGTTTTAGGGACCTCATTATTATTATGGGTATATGTAAGACTGGTGAAAGATCATTCAATTTGGGGGTGCACAGACCACAAAGAGCACTTCCTATAAGGTACTTACTGTAAACGGGGGTAATTTGGGTTGAGTTTGGGGTAATTCTGGAAGCAAGAAAAACATGAAAAGTAAATAAAAAAACACTTGAAAATGTGAACAAATTTAGAGAATAAAGTGTCAAATAACCTTAGTGCCAATTTCGGTGTTTAAAAAAAAAATGATGTGACCCAAATTACCATTTGAGACCTGAATTACCCTATTTTACAGTAATTACTCTGCAAAAATGTGATGCATGAGCCCCCAGTGTACCCTGGGTTTTGCTGTCCTTGGGTACAGAAGTAATTTTTTTTAAGACAATGACATGATTCTTTGAATTGTCTTGTATTGAGTCATTTTTTGGAGAAAAGTGTGTGAACAATGACAATGAGTTGGATGAGCAAAAATGACTCAACTTGAGTCAGTTTGGCTTAGTGTGTAGGCTTAGGACTATAAAATGCTTCCACTTTTATATATTGTCATGTATACTATATAAAGACCATATTATGATAAATGGTTTGAATAGAAATTAAATTTTGAATTGACTCCTGAAAGAATACTAGATCCATTTAAGTTAGTCATCAATTTATTACCAGTTTGAGAGAGAAGGTTTTTGTTTTAATAGAATAAAAGATGCAATATTTTGAAGCTAGTAATGAAAAATACTGTAAACTGTTAAGGTAGTATATGTTAGAGGCCAGTTGTAAAATTTATTATTTTACTTGGTTTTGCAAATCTTTGGCATTGGGTTCAGCCTAGCCTACATAAAATACAGTACCAAGTAAGAAAATTGAGAAAGAAATTAGTGTTGTAGCATTGATTGATTTTCTTTTATCTTTCAGTAGTTGGTCTTAAAATAGACATTACAAAAGTTCAAATGAAAAAGGCTAGTGTACAATACTGTAGTTTCCTTCACAGGCCTAGATTCTGAGCAAATTTGAGGATTATTTATACCTGACATAGTTGTCCTACTGAAGCAAGTGAGTTTATTTTCCATTTTAGTTCAATTAGTTCGATAGAATAATGGAAATTTATTTGTTTTTAAGTTTTAACTGGAATTATAGATAGGCCTACAGTATAGGTAAAAGGGTAGTACAGTGATCCCCTGACCTACACGAGGGTTCTGTTCCTGAAAAAGCTCATGCAGCGTGAAATTGTCAGGGCTGTGGAGTCTGATAAAATTTGCTGACTCCAACTCCGACTCCAAAAATTTTAATACTCCGACTCCAGAAATCTGACTTGTATAATTACGATTACGACTCCGATGGAATGTTAAGGCCAAATTGATTACGATTAGCTTTATTAGGCCAATGGAGATTCATAAACAAGGCATTTCATCACCACCACATGACTCATCAGGTTACTTAGTGGCTGTAACTATGCCTTAACCCTAGAACACTGAACATGGGTATAATATACCCGAATGCCATGACATCACGCGCATTACGTGGTGTTCCCGTGGAGGCAGGCAGCTGGTATCCTTAGTAGCTTCAGTCTGTCCCGAGCCCTGACAGAGGTAGGTCATGTCGCTCCGCTCCGCGCCCTGGAATTTTCTATAATCATGTGATTGGGTACGGTATACCCGAGTTCAGTGATAATAGTAAAAGAAAAAATCGGGTGTATTATACCCGAGTTCAGTGTTAGTGTACAAAGTGCGAGTGTACTAATTATTTATTTTCCATTTCAGGCTGTGAATAATATTTCAGATAAACTATTATACCATTAGTAAGTTATCCTGACCATAATGGCTTCCCATTACCATAAAAATCCAACTGAGGAGGAAGTGGATGCTATTCTTTTTGGACTCAATAGTGATGAAGAAAGTGATGTGTTAGAACATGAAGAGCTTTATGATAGTGATAATGATGTTGACTTTGTGGCTAACCCAGAGGATATGAGTAGTGGCATAGAAACTAGTGACTCTGACACAGACCAAGCACCCCGTCGCAGGCAGAGAAAGGGAGCACGTGGTCGGACTGGTAGGACTAGGCGTCCCCCTCCTACCGCCTCGCCTGCTACCCCTGCTGCTGACCCTGCCACCCCTGCTGCTGGCCCTTCTGCTAACCCTGCTGCTGGCCCTTCTGCTTACCCTCCTGCTGGTTGCCCTTCTTCCTACCCTGCTGCTGGCCCTTCTGCTTACTCAGATGACCCTGCTGCTATCACCCCTGCTGCTGCACATCCTCCTGCTTCTGCTCCTCCTCCTGCTCGCCGGGGACGACGATGACGCCGTGATGAGGATGAGGACCTGCTTGTTACTTTTCCCACGACAACAGTGAAAAGTAAATCAGGCTTTGTGTGGCACACAAGGCCGCAGGTCTCCGCAGCAACACGAACAGCAGCAAGGAACATTATTCCACCATTCACGCCCGGTCCCACCCAAGCAGCTGCTCAGGCCACCACCCCAGAGCAGTGCTTCAAGCTATTTTTGTCTGATGATATCATAAATGAAATAGTGGAGTGGACCAATCAGAAGATTGATGTTGTAGCCATCAAGTACAAGAAGAAAACATCCACTGTGCAGAGGACAACAGCAGCAGAGATACGTGCCCTGCTAGGTGTGTTGGTGTTTAGTGGGTACAGGCGTGACAACCACCTGTCCACAAAGGAATTGTGGTGCCCTGTTTCGGGGGCTCCATTCTACAGGGCAGCTATGTCGGAGGTTAGATTTACATTCCTGTTGACCTGCCTACGATTTGATGATGCAAACACACGGGAAGAGAGGCGGGCCAACGACAAATTAGCCCCAATCAGGAGTGTGTGGGACAAGTTTATTGGCTACTGTGAGGAACACTACACGCCCAACGAGACCCTCACTGTAGATGAACAGTTGCTGGCTTTCAGGGGTAAATGCCCCTTTAGAATATATATACCAAATAAGCCAGCAAAATATGGAATAAAACTTGTCTTGGCAAATGACGTCAAAAGTAAGTACCTGTTGACAGGTATTCCTTACCTGGGGAAACAGTGAACTTGCCCAAGAGATGGACTGCAGCTAGGCCATATGTTTACGAAAGAACTTACATGACCCTACCACCACACCAACCGCAACATCACCACCAACAACTGGTTTACATCTGTGCCACTAATACACGACCTTCTCCATAACTGTGGCATGACACTGGTGGGCACAGTGAAGGGGAATAAGAAGGAAGTACCAGATGCGGTGAAAGATAAGGTGACCCGCACGCCAAGTAGCACCGCCTTCCTCTTCACCAAGGACATGACGCTCATGTCCTACATGCCAGACACGACCACAAAAACGAAGAATGTCCTCCTGATGTCGTCGATGCACACGCAGCCGACTATGAATGAAAATGGAAAGCCAGAGATTATTCAGTTTTATAATGAGACAAAAGGAGTCGACACGTTCGACCAAATGTGTGCCACATACAGCTGCAGCAGGAAAATGAAAAGGTGGCCACTGTGTCTCTTCTTTGGCATTATAAATGCAGCTGTTATAAATTCCTGGCTTATCCACAAGGACAACGCTGGCAGGGTAGGAGGCATCCAGCTGAAAAGGAGAACATACATGCGGGAGTTAGCCTTACAGCTGATCAAGCCCTCAGCTGAGAACCGCCTGAACGCCCCTACTCAGCACAGGCAAGTCAGGCAAGTCATCAGCAAAGTGTGCTTGCTCAACCCCTCTGTCATGGGTGATGTTGCAGGGCTGTCAGCAGCAGAAATGAGGGAGCCCATGGTCCGCTGCTCTAAGTGTCAGTCAAAGGCTGACAAGAAGACCCGCTTCAGGTGTCACGGATGTCGCCTACCTGTTTGCCCGAGCCACTACTACCCCTACTGCTGCGACTGCGTGTGAGGCTGAGGTAAGTGTCAAGGAATACACCTGAAACCATTATTTTGTTGATGTAGTCATTTCTGTGTACTAAAAAAGGCTTTGTTATAAAAAAGGCTGTGTACTAAAAAAGCCTTTTTTCCTGCCTCTCTTCCCTACAGTTTGCGCGTCGACTGTGTGGTGGTGACCCCTGACAACTGCATGTGGAGCTGGAGTAAGTTATAATGTTCCAGGAATATACCTAAAACTATTATTTTTATTGTAATAGTCTTCATATATCACTTAGTACTCATTTACAGGGGGTATCATAGGCTAAAATCGCATTATAGTGAATAATAAGCCATTTTTCGTGTACTAAAAAAGGGTGTTGTTTCCACCTCTCTTCCCTACAATTTGCGCATGGACTGGGTACTGGAGACCCCCTGTGAGCAGAGGCAGCATACCTGGGAAGGGTTTGGGGAAGTTTGGTTGAAATTGATGGAGCCATTTTTTTTGGTGATTTTTTTCCAAAAACTTCTCAAATGTTTTTTTTTTTTTTGCTTTTTCAATATTTTTTTTCTAAATTCAGTACGAACCTTATTTGTATGAGTTAAGAGTTAATATTAGGTTTAGTAATAGTAAGGTGCATTACCTTTAGTGTGTAATTGTTAATTTAAATAAATATGCATATTTACTATTTTTTTTCTATTTTCCAATGTCGGGTATAATATACCCATGTTCAGTGTTTGTGTGACTCAAACATATGTTCAGTGTTCTAGGGTTAATGGCTTTTTTCTCTCTCTCCAAAAATTACAATAAATCCCAAAATACAAACTGATTGAAGCTTAAACAGAATAAGATTATTATTGGTTTAGCAAATTAATAAGATGTTTTTGTATTATTATAAACAACCGTAACAAAATGTACTAACCTAAACTGAATTTGTTCTTAAAAAAAGGATCGCTTCCATTAAATCTTCTTTCAGTGATGCTCTTAAGTCAAAGCGGATGATTTTAAGGGCTGAAAATAAGCGTTCTACACTAATTTGAGTAGGTGGCAAGGCCATAACAGTCATAGAAGCATCTTGGACAATTTTGGGGTATTTAGCAATTGCTTCTTTCACAGTCAACTTTGATGAATGATCAATCTTTTCCACCTCCTCCAATGATTTATAGAAATTGATTTTGAATTTATCCAATGCACTCTGGGGGTGTTCCAATTCCAATTGCCTTCGCTTTGATCGTTCTTGTCTGTCCAGATGTTTTTCAAAATCTAATTCTTCATCAGAGCCTGAATTTGATGATGACGACAAAATCGTATGACTGCCATGAAGTGGCCCAACTACTGCCTTGGATTCATCATGACCATGATCTCGTAGACCTTCAATATGTATGGCTACATCACATAAGGCAGCTTTGGCTCTGATTTGCTGCGCTTCTGTTAATGTCACTCTGTACATGGCATCAACATATATAGCAGCCAAAAGAATATCATTGTCTAGCAGAAGCTTTTCTCTCTGTATCATCGAATTCCTTATATCATCGGCTAGTATGCCACCAGTTTGAGAAAGATGGAAAATAAGCGTCTTCCACTCCTTATAGAATAAGCCAGGAGTCAAATCATCTGATTGCAATTTTTTTGTCACGTTATAAGGATGGCGAAGTAAGCCCTCGAGTTGTTTTACCTGATCCCACTGAGCCTCAGTCATGATGACATCCGAGGAGGCCATGTCGCTAAGGAAAGGTTTTATTTCAAGAATCCGTTGAATCATCATGTATGTGCTGCCCCACCGAGTTGCTTGGTCCAAAATTGCTCCTTTGCCAGCTCGTCGCTTCAAAATAGAGTCTAGTTTTGGCGTTCTAGCTGCCACAGCACCCTTTTGTATTCTTCCAATGAGATTAGCTGCATGTTGTCCTTTCAAGCCATCGCGTATTGCCAACTGCAGTGTGTGGACACTGCAGCGCATATGATGGATTTTGGATATTCTTGCTGCAGTATCCACAAATGAATCTAATGTATCGTGACTATCATGATCATCAACCACCATTACTTGTTCAGTATCTTCAGAATAATCATCAACATAATCATCACTGTCTTCTGAATCTTCCACAACTTCTTTTTTGTTAAATTTTTCAAGTGTTTTCACCATGTTGGAAGCATTGTCCATTACAATTGACAATACCTGGTCCTTTCTGATGTTAAAATCATTTAATACATCCATTAGTAGTTTTTCAAGATAATCACTGGTATGCTGTGCTTTAGTATCTCTTACTGCTAATGTCCGTGTGACTACTACTTTTTTATCATTGATAAAGCGAATATTAATTGCAAAATAGTTTACTCTATGGCGAGTACAGGAATCCATCTTTAAGAACAGGATTCATCCTCGAAGACATTCTTTTAGTGCATGCTTCTGCTTTTGCGATTCTTCCATTATCATATTATGAATGTTGCCACATTCTAATGAAATGCCAAGTATATTTGCCATTTCCCCATTCAGATTAGCAAAGGCTGGGGTTGAAAAAAATGTTAGAGGGAGAGAATTCTTTACAACCATTTCAATTATGCATGCTTTAAATTTGTCTGCTGTCATAGTCACTGTGACTTTTTCACTCAAAATATTTTGTGACAGTAGTTTGACGAGAACTTGTGCTTGAATTGTCATCAGCCTCCTTCTTTCTTTCATCATCCTTTTCATTCACAATTTTGTAATCCTTTGGATGATGCCGTTGAAGGTGGCGTTTTAGATTTCCTGCTCTTGTTGGAGCATTGGATCCTTCACCTGAGAAGGCACTAATTTTGGCATCACATATTTTTTCCTGATCATCAGTGCCCTTTTGGCACTGACATACGTAATATTTTCCATCAGCAGTGAGTGAAAAATATTCAAAAACAGCAGATTTATACTTTTGATGTGACATTACGCTGTTATCATTACTTATCAAATTGAAATCTAAAAATCTGAAAAAGATTTAGGGTTGCTAGTACAAAATTTTTAAATTTCCTTATTATTAATTATGTTAATTAATTAATTATAATCCTTATTAATTATAAGCAACTATATTTATATATTATTTATATTTATATATTATATATTATTTATATATTATATTATATATATTAAAACATTAGGTTAAATCTATTTTATTCATAAAATTGAGCTAGGTCTAGGCCTAGGCTACTATGGTTATAGTTGAAGGATTTGCACCGACTCCGACTCCATCCAACTATGCACTTCCGACTCCACTCAAAATTGACCGACTCCACGACTCCGACTCCACAGCCCTGGAAATTGTGCAGGTTGGAACTATCTCCCCATAATGTAAATGGGATTAGGAGGATAAAAGTTTAAAAAAATCATTAAGAAGTAATTTTTACCTGAATAAAAGCTTATAAATCATTGTACAATAAATGTATAATACAGTCATCCCTTGCCTTCTGTTGGGGGTTATGTTCCTGAAAACCCCTGTGATTGGCAAAACCCCAATAGGTAAAACCTAGGGCCTATGGGAAATAGAGGGTTAGGGGAACTTGACCCCCAGACACCATTTACTATGCACACTTAACTCTAGAAAAAGGTTATATATATATATATATATATATATATATATATATATATATATATATATATATATATGAGAACAGTGATTTATCTGATGATCTAAAACAGTGGTTCCCAACCTTTTCACCACAAAGGACCCCTTTTATTTTAAGGACCCCTTTTATTTTAATTTTTTTTCCACGGACCCCATGTTTTTGAAAGATTCTGTCTACCAAACAAACTGTTTTTATTAACTAATAATTAACTCATTTTCTCATTTTTCACTATCAAATGAAGGACATATAAGAGAGTATGCAATTAAAATACAGCATATTAAAAAAGTAATAATAATAATAACCCCAATAGGTAAAACCTAGGGCCTATGGGAAATAGAGGGTTAGGGGAACTTGACCCCCAGACACCATTTACTATGCACACTTAACTCTAGAAAAAGGTTATATATATATATTTTTTTTTTTTTTTTTTTTAGTTCAGGAAGAACCGATTCGCCTCTATTTAAAGGGCATATCTCAGCGGAAAAACAAAGAAAAAGTGGGAGGAAAGACAGAGGAAAAAGAAAGGGTGGAGGGGACAGTCGAAGTGGAAAAAGACCAAGGACTGCAGGGTCGAGCCCCATCATCCTTGGGTGCTAGGGCCGGGAGGGCGCACGTGAAACCTCCAGGAACAAGCACGTACAAATGAGCACAAAGAGCACTCAAGAGCACGAGCTTAGAACCCCCTTGCGGGGATATATATATATATATATATATATATATATTATATATATATATATATATATATGAGAACAGTGATTTATCTGATGATCTAAAACAGTGGTTCCCAACTTTTTCACCACAAAGGACCCCTTTTATTTTAAGGACCCCTTTTATTTTTATTTTTTTCCCACGGACCCCATGTTTTTGAAAGATTCTGTCTACCAAACAAACTGTTTTTATTAACTAATAATTAACTCGTTTTCTCATTTTTCACTATCAAATGAAGGACATATAAGAGAGTATGCAATTAAAATACAGCATATTAAAAAAGTAATAATAATTCCGGCCAAGAGCAAGGAAACTTGAAATTTTAGTCTGAGTGCCCTTATCGTGGGTAAATGTACGATTTCCATTGGAGCCTCTCGAAATATTGAAAGCTCACGGACCCCCAGTATTACCTTCGCAGACCCCCAGGGGTCCGGGGACCCCAGGTTGGGAACCACTGATCTAACAGAAGTATCTGAAATATTAAAAGCTCAGTATGAATCATCTTTCAGTATCCCAAAAACTGACAAATTGATATGCGATAGAAACGCGTTCTTTGAAGAAGAACCACAAGGGGAAAGTATAACGGATTTCAACTTTACGACAAGATATTACACAAGCTATAGGGAAACTAAAAACACACTCAGTGGCAGGACTGGATAAATGGAATGCCACACTGATCAAAAACTGCAAGAATGCAATCGCTGAGCCCCTATACTGAATATGGAGACGATCATTAGACACGGGAGAAATACCGGGCATCCTGAAAAGCGCGAACATAGTCCCAATATATAAAGGAGGAGATCGATCCAAGGCCAAAAACTATAGGCCAGTGTCGCTTACATCTCATCTCACTAAAATATTTGAAAGAATAGTTAGAAAATCTATGACTTTTTGGGAACTCAGAAAAAATTCAATAATAACCAACACAGGTTTCAGTCAGGAAGATCATGCCTATCACAACTAATGGAACACTACAACAACATTATTGATTCACTTGAAAGTAATGAAAACTATGATGTACTATACACAGACTTTGCTAAAGCGTTCGACAAGTGTGATCACGGAATCATAATACATAAACTGAAATATATGGGAATAACAGGAAAAGTAGGGAAATGGATATATAATTTCCTTAGTGAGCGGAGGCAAGTCGTTACAGTACAAGGAGTATCTTAATCAGAGGTCCTCAGCTCAGTACCACAAGGAACAGTATTAGCTCTACTACTCTTCATAATCATGCTACCTGACATAGATGAGGATGTTACCAGAGACAGCACAGTAACATCCTTTGCAGATGACACAAAGATCAGTAGAAAAATAAGAAACCCAGAAGACATAGGATCTCTACAAACTGACATAAACAAAATCTAGAAGTGGACAGAAGACAACAATATGAAGTTTAACACAGAGAAATTTCAGCTATTACGGTACGGAAAAAGAGAAGACCTAAAGTCCATGGAATATTATACCCCAAATGGACAGGAAATTTAGAGAAATTCCAGAGCAAAAGAATTAGGGGTTGTAATGACAGATGATGCGAAATTTGAAACAAAATAAGATAGCAGTAAACAGAGCAAAGAGAATAACAGGTCAGATATTGAGAACCTTTAAATGATGGGATAGAAATGTAATGATTCCTCTACTGAAAACCCTGATAATACCCAAATTGGAATACTGCTCGGTCCTAACATCCCCATATAAAAAAGAAGACATTAGACAGCTGGAGGGGATCCAAAGAAGCTTCACAGCCAAGATCAATGGGTGCAAATAACTAAATTACTGGGAAAGGTTACGAGAACTAGACCTATATTCACTGGAAAGAAGAGAGATATACACCATTATTTACACTTGGAAAATAATGGAGAAACTAGTCCCTAATCTTACTCTGAATCCCATAACTCCCCAAACAACGATGAAAAGTAGAAGTGGTAGACTGTGTTGTATTCCCAAATTGAAGGTGAGACAGGGAACATCCTTAACCCTGAAAGAAAATAGTTTTGTAGTGAGAGGACCAAAACTGTTTAATCAGTTTCCCAAAGACCTAAGAAACACGAAGGGAGTTGCAGTGGAAATCTTCAGAAGAAGACTAGACACCTGGCTCAGAACAATCCCCAATGAGCTGGGTGTACCTGGCTATGTGAGGTGGAGAGCGCAAGAATCCAACTCACTACTTCACCAGGCCAACTCGAGAGGAGGGGTGAGAAGATTGACCTTCGTGAAGTGAGAAATCATTGAGTGGAACCTTTGTAAGGTTGTAAGGTATATATATATATATATAATATGAAAGAATGAAATAATGGGGACACAAGAGTCCAGAAATGTCCCAACAAAAACCAGGTGGATGAAAGGATGAAATAATGAATAACAATATAATACGGAATAAAGACATAGATGAAAGAAAAGAAATAAGTAAAAGTTGCGAGGTAGTAAAATTGTCCAATGAGTGAAATGCTAAAAAGATAATAACTAAAAACATAGGGAATAATCAACCAAAGAAAAATAATGATAATTCCAAAATTAAGAACTTTGAAAATAATAAGAAAACAAGTAGTAGAAGCATAGAAAAATACTGTATGTAAATAGAACTACTACGCAAAAGGGAACTGCAGATATCAGGTTGGGCAATGCATCTATGCACATCCCACATTATGCAACACACAGTACACAAGTGGATATTGCAAATTTGATAAGAAGTGCAAGTTCTACCATCTTACAGTCTGCAACACCTATGCAAGATATGGGAGGTGTAAATACGGACAAAAATGCCATTACCACCACCCTCAAAGGAACTGACAAATATAGGAATCTGAGAGCCGGACAGAAGGCATGCACAAAGACACTGTATGTATTATTGGGACAACAGATATGGTACTGACAAAGATAAAAGGAGGCAAATTCTTGGAGGACCACAAAGCAACGAAACTGGCACTACCGTTGGAAAATGAATCTGAACCACCTGTATGTGAAAAATGATAGAGAAAAAATAAAAATAATCCTAGCCAACATTCAGGGCTTTAAATCAAATCATTCCCCAGACAAAGTTTTATACCTGAAAGGACTTGTGCAAAAAGCTGGAGCAGACTTTGCATGCCTCATGGAAACTCATCTGAAGGACTGCCAGGCAAACTGTGAAAACTGTGAGTCCTGTGTTGACAAAAAAGAAACAAATTGACAACTATAACATCTTCCGAGCTGACAGAACAGTGAGATGTAAAGGAGGATGTGCTATTTACACATGTGAAAGGCATATGGCAGAAATGACTATAAGTACCTCAAACAGCTATGTAGAATGTGTGGCAGCAAAAGTTGAAAAATTAAATATGGTACTAATTGTAATGTACAGACCCCCAAACATGCCAACCTCAAAATTTTCAGATTCCATTCAGAGGTAAGAAACTGGGTAAAAGATCTACACACACCAACCACAAATATTTTTCTCTGTGGTGATTTTAATTTCCCATTCATGAAATATTAAAGGATAGGAAAAAATGTATGTATACACCAGGACAAGGCGGGCACATGAGAAGACCAGGAGCAGGTAAAAATGCTACTAGCTCTAGCTGATGAATTTATGTTGATGCAAGAAATAACAGAAAACACAAGAAAAAACAACTGCCTAGATTTGGTATTTACAAACAACAGCAACCTAATTGATAATGTAGAAATATTCCCAACTATCAACAGAACTATCAAAATTGGCCCTACAAAAATCAGGGACTTCTATTACGTTACTATCCTTAGTGTTTTCTATCACTAGCTTAAACCTAAGAATTTGATGATCACTACATCCTAAACTCTCACCTACTTCTAAACCTTTGACTATATTTTCGCTGTTTGTCATCACCACATCTAAAATATTGTCACTGCCCATTGGTTCAGTAACCATCTGTCGTAAAAAATTATCTTCCATGAACTCAACCAGTCTCAAACCCTCCTCATTACCAGTAAAAGTCTCATAATTAACATTAGGGCAGTTAAAGTCTCCAACATTTATACTATTCCAATTATCAATAAAGTTACCAAGAAGTAAGTAAAATCTAGTATCGGTATCGAGGGGTTGAATGGGAGGTCTATAACTATAAACAACAACAAAATTGAAACTAAGACTACGCGCCCTAACTTCATCGCATATAGCATTAATTGCTGTCGGAAAATGTCTTAGCCTCGATAGCCCTAAGGGAATTACGAATGTACAGCAAAATGCCGCCACCAATCCTATGTAACCTATCATTAGTAGAGAGTTTAAAACCTGGTATATCAAGTTCCCCCAACAAGTTCCGAGTCACAGTATTTAACCACGTTTCAGTGATAGCAACTATATTGTAGTTACTGGAATAAGTTATCGCCTTAAATTCATTTAATTTATTTCTAATACTACGTGCATTACAATAAAAGATGTTTAAGTTATTTTTTACCACGGGTCGGCGTTTTAAACTATTTTTCACATCGGACCCATGTTTCCCCGGACCCACAACGTTTAAAGAAGGCTTTGACCTATACAGCTTTCAAACTTTTTTGTCAATTAACCTACCTAGCCTAGCATTACCGGTACATATTTCATTAAAATGCGCACCATCTTTAATAAAAAGGCTAGGATCACTGAATTCGGACCACAGCTTTACGAAGGGTACATTTTCCTCAGCACAAATCTCTTCTAATTTGGTATTAAAAAATATCGTTTTTGATGTAATCCTAAGACCTAAACTGTGCCTAGGGGTAATACCTAGAACTAAAGACCTATCTAACCTCGCCTTCAGGGACCTAATTAACCCATATATATCTCCAAAAGGTCAGGCACTCTTGTATTGGGCCTATACGAGTCGTTGCCCCCTACCATCATCACCAACATTGAATGACGGGAGGCAACATTAATCCTATCCACTTTGTCTCTAACTCTGTCAACCCTGGTTCCTGGGAGACAGACCCTCCTCCTCTTGGTTGGATGCCATTCAATGAACTCTTTGTCCATATGGCGCACTAAAGAGTCCCCAATTAAAATCGTTTCCCCCTCATTCACATCCCTATCCAAATGGACGAAAGGGTTCAAAACCTCGATAGTGGGGGATTTCTATTACGGGTCATTCCACGTCAAGTGGACCAATTTTGGAAAAGTACCCCACTTCACCATGTCAGATTTTGTTCTAACTTAGCTCACAGATTCCTTTAAGGCTTAAAGGAAGTTCTGCAAAGTGTTAGTTCCATATCTCGTGGTTCTGTCACTAGGGTTCCAAGAGCATGGGCTACTTTGTCCATCACATTGAGCGCTGAATTATTTGTGCCATTTTTAGCTAGTCAGCATTCCACAGTAACAAATCCTTCTGCATGTAAGTAGGTATCATATATCCTATGTGTAGGTATCATATATCCTATGTGTAGGTATCATATATCCTATGTGTAGGTATCATATATCCTATGTGTAGGTATCATATGTCCTATGTGTAGGTATCATATGTCCTATGTGTAGGTATCATATGTCCTATGTGTAGGTATCATATGTCCTATGTGTAGGTATCATATGTCCTATGTGTAGGTATCATATGTCCTATGTGTAGGTATCATATGTCCTATGTGTAGGTATCATATGTCCTATGTGTAGGTATCATATGTCCTATGTGTAGGTATCATATGTCCTATGTGTAGGTATCATATGTCCTATGTGTAGGTATCATATGTCCTATGTGTAGGTATCATATGTCCTATGTGTAGGTATCATATGTCCTATGTGTAGGTATCATATGTTCTATGTGTAGGTATCATATGTCCTATGTGTAGGTATCATATGTCCTATGTGTAGGTATCATATGTCCTATGTGTAGGTATCATATGTCCTATGTGTAGGTATCATATGTCCTATGTGTAGGTATCATATGTCCTATGTGTAGGTATCATATGTCCTATGTGTAGGTATCATATGTCCTATGTGTAGGTATCATATGTCCTATGTGTAGGTATCATATGTCCTATGTGTAGGTATCATATGTCCTACGTGTACGGTAGGTATCATCAGAGCTGGGCAGTATTTAAATACATTTGTATTTAAATATGTATTTAAATACATTTGTGTATTTAGAACTGTATTTATAAATACATTGTTTTTCATGTATTTAAATATAGTATTTAAATACTTTAATGAGTATTTAAATACAATGTATTTAAATACTCAAAATATAAAAATGTAAATACTTTTACTGGTTTAATACACATTCTGTACTAGCACAGTACGACGCGTCGACAGTGTAGTACAGCATGGTTCATGTTTCAACAGTTTGGGAAAACATCCTCTCATAAAAAGACTGTTCCTCCGCTATAACATGACATTACCATCTTCGGCACTGGTAGAGCGAATATTCTCATTCGCGGGAATCACTTTGACTCCCAAAAGAAACACTTTCAGACAAAACTTTTGAGATTGGTTTTGATCCGCAGCAACCGTGAAATAAAAGAGAATTCGTAAGGTGCCTTATGTTTATGTTTACGTCTTATGTTTATGTCTCATCTACTCATTAATTGTTACTCATTTTGCAATGATATAATGAGTATAATATGTCACTGGTTGAACATCGTAAGTTCTAAGTTCTTTTGTTTTTGTTTTGTTCTAAAAAGGGAAATATATAATCGGAAATTAGATTGTACTATTTCTTTATCCTTTATCAAGCATTTTATATTGTTGTTACTTATGAATTAGTGAATGCATATGTTAAAATTTGTATGTATTCAAAATGTATTCAAAATGTATTTATAAATGTATTTAAATACAATTGATGTATTTTGTATTTAGTATCTAAATACATTCGTAAAATGTATTTAGTATTTAGTATTTAAATACATTTCTCCCATGTATTTAGTATTTAAATACATTCAATGTATTTATTGCCCAGCTCTGGGTATCATATGCTATAATGTTTCAGACCAACAAAGACCCTAGGATTCACTCATGGCTGGTCTACCTAACTGTGTTTGTAATTGTGTATTGTGTATGTCCTCCATGGTGGTGGAGGGGACCTACAATTTTATGTGGGTTCTGAACCACAAAGAACATAAGAAATTTTTATAGTGGGCACACTAGGGGCCACTTCGGCCCATTGAGGCGGCTCCACCATGTAAAAACTGCCTGTACATTGGCAATAACCAATTTTTACAAAACTAATTAATTATCAATTTAAAACTAAAGATAGAATCTCTAGATCCAGAGGATCAAGTCATATAATAGACTACTATCCACAAATATGTTACACTCTATATCTATTTATAACCGACATGCAAATATATCAGATCCAAAGAATCCAGTCAATTTCATTATGGTATCCATCAATACCAGTACCTATGTGTAGGTATCATATGTCCTACGTATATCTTATGTCCTACACAAGTATTGTCCATATTATACTGTGTTATGCGAAAAAGTGTTAAGTAATTTTTTAGTATTTACCACAATTTTAAAAAATTCATGCTGATCTATCTTTGAATCTTAGCTTGTGCAGATTGAAAAAAGGGTAGTAAAGTGTCCTCATCGTATCTCTGAATTCATGTAGGTTGGTGAATCACTGTAGTTTGCTACTGGCATCTTCATTAAAATCTAAATATATTTAGTTGTGATGCAACCTGAGATTCTGGGACTGGTCCAGTCCAGAAATGTTTTATTCAAGTGTTAGTCATATTACACATTAAAACAAGCAAGTAGTTTGGCTACAAAACATACAATAGTGCCCAAGTTATAGGCACCAGTTGTATAGGTTACTAACTGAAGCAAATTAGTAGAGCCTAATTGCATAGGCTACTGATATAAAGATGGCTGCAGTGATTAATAATTAGAAAGGTTATTCAGACAATTAAATAGTTAATTAATATTTGGGGTCACCAGGGATTTATCAATCAACAGAGAAAAAGGATAGACTGCATGGCTTTTTCCTTTAATTAATGAACTTAATACTGCATTAATTAATACAGTATGGTACATACAATGCAAATTGTGGTAGTTATAAATTACAAATGCTTGTTATGAATTAATTGTTAGTATGAATACACAGTTTCAGATGCAACAATATAAATTCCATTAAATTACACAATAATATACTAATGATTGCTAACTTGATAAGTAACACATTGAGAATTCTATGTGCAGATATAATGAAAATGGGATGTTTTTGCACACACACTGAATTCCTGTAATGATATTTTAGTTGAGGCAAATGTAGGCTGAGAAAGAGAGTTTACAATCACTGAGTTAAATTATATGAAGAATCTATTAGGGGCCTTTACACAAGAGATGCTTCCTGCTGCATGATTGTTGGAAGACTGGTATTGAACTTCAACTTAAATCTTGAACCCGAGACTTGCTTGATTTCATTATTTATAGTTACCTTTCCTCTGGTTTGGGTGCTTCAAAATTCTTTGGTGACAGTCTTGGTTGATTTTTAATGGTCATCCTTTTAGGCTAACTTTCTTGAAGTCTGCTTATAATAGTGTGGGAGTGTTTTCATGAGGTTTACTGCTGTTTCAGCCCTTGGTGAGGAATGTTCCTACAAAAGGTGTATCTTGTTGTAACCTGACACTGGTATCTAAAAAGCCTTCTTCAGTATACATTTCTGCTGGTAATGAGAATTTGTGGTGTCTACAATAAACTGTGATGAATCTGCTTTTGCTTGTGTTTACTCGAATTTATTCAGACATCTGGATCTCATTAAGAACACTCTACTGGCAGGAAAAGAGCAGGGAAAACTTGAGAAGTGTATTGAAACTGTAGGTCTTAAAAGGAAATTTTTATAACCACTATTACAATACTGTATATTTGCAAAAATTGAAAAATAGTGCTTGAACCATCTCTTTCGAAGCCTGGTCCAGTTGCATCATTATATAATATTTAGGCTAAACCAAAGTTGTATATGCATACAAGTTAACCAGACATTATGCTAAGCATACAGGCTCAGCCTAAGATTGCCTTTATATTCCTTAATCAGCTCACTAGTTCAGGTGAGTTCAAACTGGGATTTGTTTTGGTGCTTATGTTGGTGCAAAAAAATTAATTTGCTAAGTAAAACTATAGGCCTATGTATAAAATAAAGTACCATACAAGTACTTAGCTTAGTTTGTAATACTATGGGTGTATTCCGAGACAAATCGTGCAAAAAAAATAATTTGCAACCATCCCATCTCAGATTTCCTCGACATATGGTTTGAGAGTGTTGTTTTTGATGCATGAAGATGGAGGCCAAGGGTGAAAGCCCACAACCCACCATCTCAGTAGAAGGAGAAGAAGAGAGCTAAAAATCAAAGTCCAAAGTTTTTGAGATGCCAGGACACTTTACATCTGAAAGATTAGAGGTCATAGACAAAGGACAGATGAATTGAGAAAGGTTGTTTCAGAGTTAACAAGTTGAGTAGATGAAAGATTGAAATTCTGATTCACTATGAAAGTGCCAAATATAAAGTTTTGCTTAAAGCCATTAATTGAAAAGTTATGGCCTTCCCAAATATTAGGGTGGGTGGGTGTCATCCCAGTATTTTTAAGTGTTATTTTTTACCCCTTAATTGGGCTAGAAAAACTGTAAAATGCATTGTGAAGCTCATAATGAAAGGAATTTAAAAGTTTCTGTTGGGTAAAATATATAGCAAAACTGTTACACAGCTCTATAGTTTTTAGGGGGCTATTCCCCTCCTCCCCATACCAAAAATCATCTTAAATGGAAAATGAAAGTGAACTATTTATAACTGTGGAAAATAAAACACTAAAACTATTGTTACAGTATTTTCATATTTTTATTAGTTATTCTTATTTAATAGGCCTAACTACAATTTCACCACCTTATTCCAGGCTACAATTTAGTCTGTATGATATAAAGACTAGTTTTCTACATCCTAGTCTACAATCTGACTATATAAACTTAAAATTAGAGCTTTATTATGCTAATTGCTTAATGTAAATGGGCTACTGGGCTTTGGGTTGTAGCTACAAGTCTTAAGGTAATATTATTAGGGAGTTAACATATATATATATATATATATATATATTTTTTTTTATTTATTTTTTTTTTTTTATGAAGGGAGGAGCCAAGGGAAGGTGTAGGGTTTTCAAGGTGCCTGGACACTGCATTTGAAAGATTGGAGGTCATAGACACAGGGAAAGATGGATTGAGGAAGATTGTTCCAGAGTTCACCAGTTGTGTAGATGAAATATTGAAAGTACCAATTAACCTTTGTGTTAGAGAGTTGGACAGAAAAGGAATGAGAATGTGTAGAAAGTTGGGTACTGCGTGCTATCCTTAAAAGAGGAGGCATGCAGTTTGTGTTCAAAAGAGCAGCGTCTGTTATAATAGTAGTGAGGCAACATTGCAGTGAAGAGAGAGAGAGATTGAAGACAGTGAATAAGAGGCAGGAAATTGATCAGATGAAAAGCCTTTGATTCTACCAAGTCAAGTATGGCTGTGTGGATTGAGCCACCCAATACATGTGAAGCATACAGTACTCTATACATGGGTGGACAAGACCCCTGTATAGAGAGAGCAACTGAGTGGAGTTGAAGAAACCCCTTAGAAGCTATTTTGGAAAGAGAGTATACATGATCTTTCCAGGAAAGCATGAGAAAAGGAAACACGAAGAATGTTAAGAGAAGAGGAAGGATTAAGTTGTGTGTTGCTGAAGGTAAGGGGATATCCATGTGGAAGATTATGATGAGTAGACAGATGGAGGAACTGAGTTTTTGAGGCATTGAAAGCAACAAGGTTTTTTCTGCCCCAATCAGAGACAGAAAAAAGATCAGAGGTCAGGTGTTCCATAGCCATCCTATGCAAATAATGGAGTGACTGTTCAGAGGGATGCTTTGTAAAGTGGGTAGTGAAATGAAGAGTGGAATCAATTAATAAATAAAAGGAAAAGAGTGGGTGACAGGACAGAACCCTGAGGAACACCACTGTTGATAGCTTTAGGAAAAGAACAGTGGCCATCTACAACCACAGCTATAGATTGGCCAGAAAGGAGATATTTAACTTGTATTTAATATTTAATGTTATCTAACCCATTTAAATAAAATGGGTTATGTTTTGTACTTATACTGATGATAAATAAAATGGGTTATGTTTTGTGGTAGTGGAGAAAGTTTATTGAGTTGTGTGCTGAAAGAGAATTGATGATTGGGAATATTGTACATTGTTTCGTAAGAGAGATATATATAAGTACATGTGGTGAATGGTATCTGAGGTGATAGGGCACTAATGAATTATGTGTTGATAATGAGATCTGGTAGGGGGAGGTTGTTAGATGTGAATGTGTTGAGAAAGTGACAAGTCCCTATCTATTTCAGTGAAAACGTAGCAAAAAGGGTAAAATTTAATAATATAATAGAAGGCATACTGTACATTTATTGAATACTTAAGCATTAACAATAACCTAAAGTCTATTTGCCAACAGGAAGGAGTGCATTTTGCGAATTTTTGGAACAGTTTCTACGGCAGGAGGGACTTGTTCCTCAGAGATGGACTTCATCTTAATGACGTTGGAGCTGCGCGGTTAGGAAGACTTTCATAATACTCTCTCTTCTTTTCAGCTGCCGTAACTCAAACGGTCCCAGCGTAAATTCCATAAATTTCCACTGCGCTCGCGAAGCTGTCGCAATTACAAACAATTTGAAGGTTCTATCCTTAAATGCTTGTAGCCTACGAAATAAAAGAAACAAATTTTTTTTCTTTAATTGCTTGTAAAGACTGATATAATTGCGATAAATGAATCGTGGCTTAGCACTGAAACTAGTGACTTTGTAGGGGAGTATTAAATTAAAGGTTATAGACTTTTTGTTAAAAACAGAATAGGTAGGCGAGGAGGTGGTGTTATGTTGTATATCAAAGATAATATAGCGAATATTATAGAAGTAAAGCACACAATTCCAGAACCGATAGATTCGACTATAGCAAAACTTAAATTGAATGATTTCAAACTTCTTGTTGCGGTTATATATAGGCCCCCTAATCAAACAGCTGATACAGACGAAGTGTTATATCGTGAACTAAAGAGAATAATCGGTAGTGAGGAGGCTTTAGTTATGGGTGACTTTAATTGTGCTAACGTAAATTACGATACAATGCAGGGAGATGCGGAAGGTAATTGTTTAGTTAATTTTCTCAAGGATAGCTTTCTTATTCAAAAGGTTGGGGAACCTACAAGGTTGGACAGTATTTTAGATTTAGTAATAACTACAGATGATAGGCTAATTACTGATCTTCAAGTAATAGAACCGTTGAGCAATAGCGATCACAATATGGTAGAGTTTGTCCTCTCAGTAAGTCACTTGAAACCAGCTAACTCAACTAAAATTCCTAACTTCCACCACGCAGACTTTAGTAAATTTCGAAATAAATTGTCACACATCAATTGGGAAAACATAATGGGGAACTCCAACGCAAAACTAATGTGGGAATCGTTCAAAACAGTATTTAGGACTATAAATGAGGAATGTGTACCGTACAAAATTAAGCGTGCAAAAGTAAACAACAAGCCCTTGTGGTTTACTTCTAGAGTAGGAGACATTATAAAGAGTAGAGATAGGGCTTATAGGCTACATAAGTGTGATAAAGACAATTTGTGGTTACGAAACAACTACATATCTCTAAGGCGTGAAGCGAAAAATGTAATAAAAAAGTCCAAGCATGAATTTGAAATCTCCATAGCTTGTGATGGTAAAGAAAACCCAAAGCGATTCTTTCAATATGTCAATAATAGAAATCCAGTTAAAAGTGTCTTGGGGCCTTTGAAAAATGTAAACGGAGATCTAGTTTCTGAAAACAAGGAAATGGCTACCTTGCTAAATGAATTTTTTATGTCAGTTTTTACTATAGAAGATGTAACGAATATCCCTATGGTCATAGACATAATACCTTTTGATAATGGTAATATTTTGGATAATATAGTGGTTAGTGAAGGGGAAGTAATGCGCTATATTGATAAAATGAAAACGCGTAAATCACCGGGGCCGGATTCCATATATCCCATACAACTAAAAGAACTAAAGATAGCATTGTTGTGCCGCTAACAAAGATTTTTAATGCGTCTATTTCTGAGGGGTGCGTACCAGATAATTTCAAGTTAGCAAACATAACACCTATCTTTAAGAAAGGTGATAAAGGTGCGGCGGGAAATTATAGGCCAATCAGTTTAACGTCTGTTGTAGGTAGGCTACTGGAATCAGTAATTAGGGATCGTATAGTCGAACACTTAGAATTGCATAAACTAGTTAGAAATACGCAGCATTTTAGGCGAAACAAATCTTGCTTAACTAATCTTTTAGAATTTTTCCAAAGTGTGGTTGACGTTTACGATAGACATTGGGCGGTTGATGTAGTGTATTTAGATTTTCAAAAAGTGTTTGTCACTGTGCTGCACAATTGACTCATTGAAAAAACTAAGGCTCATGGAATCAGGGGTGTAGTAATAAATTGGCTAGAAGAATGGTTGCAAGGTAGGAAACAGAGTGTGGTCATTGATGGAGCGGAGTCGTGTTGGGCTAATGTAGCGAGTGGCGTTCCTCAGGGTTCTGTATTGGGCCCCTTGCTTTTTCTTATATATATATTAACGATTTAGATGTCAGCCTAGTCAGTACAGTTTCAAAGTTTGTGGATGATACGAAGCTGGGTAGTAGGGCGATTAATGACGAAGATAGAGGTAAAATCCAGGAAGATCTGAATAAAATTGTTGGTTGGTCAGTCACATGGCAAATGAGATTTAACGTTGATAAGTGCAAAATTTTGCATATAGGTTCGCGTAATGGTAATATTGCGTATAGTATGTCAGGGAAAGAGAGAACAAGCGTAGAGCAGGTAAAGATTTAGGAGTTATAGTCACTGGTGATCAGTGTTGGGCACTAAAGCGTTAATCCGATAACAGTTAATTAATGAAGTTAACTTTTTTTAACGGACTATTAACGGAAGTTAATTTCCATTTATTGTTATCGGACCAGTTAACTTCCGATAACTCGATATTTAGTCTGTTAAAGTCCGTTAACACGTTAACTGCGAGGAGTCATTCACGGAAGATCACTGCTCCGTGAATGAATTCAAACCGCCATAACTTCAGTCTGCCAATTCCGTCCTCTGCCGCAGTGGAACGGCTCTTCTCTCTCGGCAAGGACATCCTGAGGCCCAAGAGGTCAAGACTGGCAGTTGGGCCTAACTTTGAGAAGTTGGTCTTTCTGAAGGGCAACCAGCACATTGTGTCATAGTCTTTAATAAATGTGCCTAAAATTTAATTTTACCTTTCAGTTCCTACCATAATAATTCTCTGGTAAATTAAAATTTAGTTAATGGTTAGTGGTTACAAGGGTTTCAAAACATGTAATCAGTACATTTTTTATTAAAAATAAAAAAAAAAAGTTAAGCAAAAAAGTTGCAAAACTTGATAAAAATAGTTAAATACCTATTTATTGTTGGATTTTGCATAAAACATTTTCTATGGGTTTTAAAGCTTTTTTCCTTGATTTTTTTAAATGTTAGTAAAGAAATAGTTATCGTTAATGGATTATCGTTAACTTCCATTAACTTTGTAGTAATATTATCGGATTATCATTATCGGAGTTAAAAATTGGGGTTAACGGATTATCGTTATCGAAGCTAACTTTTTGGTTAACAGTGCCCACCACTGCTGGTGATTTAAAAGTAGTGAAACAAAGTACAGCAGTGGTCAATAAGGCCAACAAAGTGTTAGGTTTTATAGCTCAGAATTTTGAGTACAAATTGCGCGATATTATAGTTCCTCTTTATAAATCATTGGTTAGACCCCATTTGGAGTACGCGATCCAATTTTGGAATCTGCATATGCGCAAAGATATAGACAAAATCGAAAGAGTTCAAAAATGAGCAACTAAGATGATTCTGTCACCTAGGTTATAGTTGGACGAGGATAGGCTTAAGGAGTTAAAATTAATTACACTCGAGACCAGGAGGCTAAGGGGTGATCTAATCCAGGTTTTCAAAATTATGAATTGGTTCGATAACGTAGATAGAGATAGCTTTTTCAAAATATCTCAGTATAATAGGACTAGAAATAATGGGAGTAAGTTGACAAGTAGAAGGTTCGAGACAATAGTTGCCAAAAACTTTTTTATGCACAGAATAGTAAATAGCTGGAATAGTTTGCTGGTAGAAGTAATTAGTAGCATGTCTATAAACATGTTTAAAAATGGATTAGATGCATATGTTGATAGATTGGGTATAGTTTAAGGTAGTAAAATTAAGGCTTTGTCGGGATAGATCCCACAGCTCAACACAAGTGTTGTGGGATATAGGAAGGCAGCATCTTGGGTTAGGGGTTACTCTCTGTCCTTACACACCCCATTTAAAGAGATTCCTCTGCTGAGCGGTGCCCCCCCCACAGTACTGTGAGGTATTGAAAAACATGATCTTCACTTGCCCCACAAACACCTTTAAATGGGAGACCCAAAATGGGTGCACACACATTTCTACATTACTGTACAGTCTTTACAGCCACACCTACACTTTTCCTCCTAAGTATATATATTGTAATGTATATGGTTGTAAATTTTGACTTGGTCTGCAATCGATATGGATCGTGACTTATTTTTGGTTGGATGGATACCGTAATGAAATTGACTGGATCCTTTGGATCTGATATATTTGCATGTCGGTTATAAATAGATATAGAGTGGAACATATTTGTGGATAGTAGTCTATTATGACTTGATCCTCTGGATCCAGAGATTCTATCTTTAGTTTTAAATTGATAATTATTTAGTTTCATAAAAATTGGTCGTTGCCAATGTACAGGCAGTTTTTACATAAATTTATGTTCTAGTATTTCAGAACCCACGTAAAATTGTAGGTCCCCTCCGCCACCATGGAGGACATCCACAATACACAATTACGAACACAGTTAGGTAGACCAGCCATGAGTTGATCCTAGTGTCTTTGTTGGTCTGAAAATTATAACATATGATTCTACATGAGCACCATCAGTATCTCTACGCAAATCTTGCAGATCTGTAACCCTCGTTTGATAGACGTTTGATTTGATAAAGCCCCCATGCAAAGAAATCCAAGGGCATTAGGTCAGGAGATCGAGCCGCCCAGGGCCTGTTGCCTCCACGTCCAATCCACCAATTTGGAAATTGTTCATTTAGGTACTCCCAAACAATGTTTGCGTAATGACAAGGTGCCCCATCTTGTTGAAAGACGACGGCGTTTAAAATACCATCTGAATGAAGCTGGGACATTTACGTGCTCGTATCGTAACAGCAGTCACAAAAATAACCCCTGTCATGCTCCAAAATATGTTCTGCAATGCTGCTGACAGATTCAAACTCTGTAGAGATACTGGTGGTGCTCACATAGAATCATATGCTTAAGTATTCATTAAATGTACAGTATGCCTTCTTTTATATTATTAAATTTTACCCTTTTTGTTACGTTTTCATTGAAATAGATAGGGACTTCATAAACACCCTGTACACATATATACAGAGGGTTGACAAAAGTAATAGACACCATGATGATTGTCCTCTACAACAAATGGCAAAGCTCATGAAAGGAATGCCAGAATAGGGTGTGTCAATTTTGGGGGTGAAATGACTAAATTGAAAATCATGTGATTTGGTAGCAATTTAATATAATCATTTGGCATACAAAATAATATCCTTGCTTCAAAAACAATAAAAAATAACTCCTACCTACATCAATTTTAATTCAAAAATTCCATTTTTCTGTAAATTCGTAACAAAATAACAAATGTTCGCAAACATCCTATCAACATTTAAAGTGGCAATAAGATATCATTCAGAGTCTTTATTTGAAAGTAACCAATGCAGTCATGTCCTTTTTGCTGCGGTTCCTTGACATCAGCATTTGGCTTGCTACTTGCGCTTTGATGTAGCCTTCTCGCCTCTCGTGACTGTAAACTTGACTAGCTGCTTCTGTGACCATTTTCACACATCTCTCCACACTCTGAGCGTGAGAAGGCCACTTTGGCACTTGCATTGGGGCCTCTTTAAGTTGTGTTAAATCTTTGTTTGTTATACATGTCAGTGGTGGCTCCAAAACTTCCGAACTCAAGTTAACTAATTTTGACAATTTCATGGCATTGACATTTATTAGAGGTACCTTCCTTGTCTGAACAGAGCAGTCTCCCAGCTGGTCATCATCTAGTGATGTTCCTCTAAGCTTTAGAATGATTTCCACAGCCTCAGTTTGCTCTTTGGTACATTGGCTGCAGAGTATTGCTTGCAAAACTGCCTCTGGCCTAGCATACAAAGCGGATCTTCTCACCACAGGTAACACGATGTCCACCACTACTTTCTTTTGGGTTCTCAGTAGCTGTAATTGAAAGATGTGGTTGGGCCCCTCCATCCACATTGGATTAAGTTTTACATTGAACCAGTGAGGAAGATAAAACCCAATAATAAATTCAACAATCAACATCAAATTCTGTAGCATTTTGCCCTTCAGTGCATGTTTGGAAACCCAAATCCTGCAGAAATGAATCGCTGTAGTTAACCAATGAATGTGACTTACGGGTCCAATCTCCAAGAGAGCCAGATTTTGAGGCAACTCTCCTGATCTGATTGCTTGAACAATACGATAAGCATAAGATTGATCTGTGCTGAGGTCTTTGATAACTTCTTCAGACAATGGAAGGGGAGGGCCTACTTCGACCTTTGGAAATTTTGTATTTATTTCTAATTCCGTTGCTTCATCTAGCATGTTGCCAAGGGGGCCTGACCACTTGTTGTTGCTCTTTGTAGGACCATCAAGTTCCTGGATGAGACGACGAAGAGGTAGTTCCCCTGTGTGCAAATCACATACAATCCAAACAAGCCTTCTTCCAAGTTTTTTCTCTAAATGTGTCATAACACCGCCCTGCCATCCAGTGTTCACGGTAGTTGAGTCTCCACCAACGGCCTGCAGTGAACTGTCCAGTCTTCTTTCTTGAAGCCAACATATTATTTGATCAGCAATTGCCTCTGCATGTTTCTTGCCTTCTACTTCTGCTTCAGGAACAGTGAAACAAATAGCAGCCACCAGGTTTGGAACACACAGAGTAGTGTTCTTCTTTGATGAGACCAGGAAACTTTCTGTCCATTCCCTCTACCTCTAGGAGAACTTTTGTGTCATCTCTTCTTCCATCAAACAAAAGGCAAGAGAGACCTTCCTCCTCCAAATCTTTTTCATGCTGATCAGATATTCTCTGCAGTCTCTTGTAGCCCTGTATGATGGCGAATACTGGCAAGGGCAATGTTTGAGATGTCTTTAGTGTTGTATTTCATTCTCTTCGGCGAAGGTTCAGATGGCATTTTGGAGCTATCATCTGATGCTGCTTCTTTCTGTTCATCTGAAGAGCTTTCAAAGAAGTGAGAAACCTCTTGATAGAGCTCTTCATCTCTTTGGGTGGCTTCTTCACTCTTCTTTTTCTTCTTTTCTTCCCTCTCTCGGATTTTCTCTTTTTTCTTAGCATAACAATCTGTTTTTTGGTTTCTGAATAATCTGCCGAACCAATCTACATACTTCCTTGGCCTCCTGCCTTTGTTCTCTGCGCCTTTATGAAAGCCAGCTCCAAAACAAGGATCTTCTCACGAGGACAGCGACAATCAATGTGAGGGTGAGGTTCTCTTCTGCATGAGGGAGAACAATTGGCTTCAGAACACAACTGTATGGGACACTGGCAGTTAAAAATGTCAAGAAGAGTATCAAGTGTGTGCAGAAATTTATTTTTCTTTGCTAGTTTTCCTTTACTAAGTGATGTCTCAACTGCTTTGTGCCACAGCTTTGTTAATTTTAGCTCAATAGTTCTATACTGATTGAGTACAGGTGGTTTGAATAACACATTAGCTTTTTTCCACTGATGCAGAAGAGGGGGAATCATGTCCCTTATGAGCTCTTTCTCTGTGTAGTTCCTTCTATCCTTTGTATTTTGTTCATGAAGGAGTAACCCTAGTCTCAGCATGTCTCGCACTGTTGGTAGTTCTGATACGGGAAGCTCCTTGCCTGTACCGACTAACAGGCTCAAGTGGCATGATGACTGACCTCTTGGCTTCAATTTTGGCATCTTAGGAATATCTGAAAAGAAAGAAAAACATTTAAGTATTTTATATCAATTACAATGTTTCAAAGTTTAGTCATTCGATGTTCTAAAATTTAATAAAAAGATATTTCATGGGATTACAACATAATTAGACAGAAGAATATGATGATAATAAATAATTGTAATAATCAATAACCCATACTTACAGTTAAACTGTAGTATTCGTCCAGTAGAATAACTCTGAAGTAGGTACAACAGCAATAACAGCAAACCACCATCTATGTATGACATCTAAGAGGCAACTGAGAGTGAGGGACAGTTCTATTCATGTTGTGACTTGTACATTGTACAACAACTATATGACCTTGAAAACACTCCATATGCGATCAGTGGGATAATTCTGTGACAGATGAATAGTTAATCAATTTATGTCCTATTATTTAGTAAAAAGAGTCAATTTCTGAAACTGTAAGGTAAAATTGATGTAGGTAAGGGTTATTTTATTTCATTTTGGTTGGCCATTTTCAAGTTTTGACATGAAAAGAGACTATATTTTCACTACCAAAATTGATTTGAAAAAAGTTGACAAAATTGACACACCCTAATGCCAGAACGTGTCAGCTCTACATAATGCAAAAGGGAAAACAACACAATTCTTAAATACGAGGGTGGGCTGAAAAGTAATGCCTCCACTTGAATAATTTTGGATTGTGTAGAGGGAGCCAGATAAAACCGCTTTTGTGTTGTAAATTGATATCCCCACCCCATTCCAGATTGTGTAGAGGTAACCAGATAAAACCGGTTTTGTGTTATAGCCTAATATAGCCTACACTTATTCCACATATTGGTTCAGTATCGATTACAATGGAAAGGAGTAAAGACGTTCGCTTCAAGCAACGTGCCATAATTGAATTTTTGACCGCAGAAAGTGTTGCTCCCACAGACATTCATCGGCGAATGCAAGCTGTGTACGGCAAACTGTGTTGATGCGAGTACCATTCGACGTTGGGCGAGGTAGTGTAAAGGAGGAGAAGCAGGGCAAAAAGATTTGCGAGATAAACCGCGAAGTGGAAGACCTGTAACGGCAACCGACGAGTTTCATCGGAACTACGTTGACGAACTGATTCGTCGAAATCGTCGCATTAAACAAAATGAAATTGCTGCAATGCTCGATATCTCCAAAGAGCGAGTGGGACACATTAATTATTAGTATTCTCGGTTACCGAAAGGTCTGCCCCAGATGGGTGCCTCTCATCTCACTGCCGAGATGAAAATGGAGAGAGTACACATTTGCCAAGAAAATCTGCAGCGCTTCGAAAATGAAGATGAATTTCTGCACAACATTATGACAGGAGAAGAGACGTGGGTCCACCATTATGACCCTGGAAATAAACGGCAATCCATGGAATATCGGCACAAAAATTCACCACAACCAAAAAAATTCAAAGTTTAAAAATCGGCTGGAAAAGTGATGATGACTGGTTTTGGGGATATCAATGGTATTGTTCTCGAAGACTTTACGGAAAAAGGGACAGCAAACAACTCTGCACGTTATATTGAAACTCTGAAGAAGTTGAAAAAACGGATCAGGAGGGTTCGCACCCGCAAAAATGCAGCCATTGTTCATCATGACAATGCACGGCTTCACACCAGTGTTTAAATGCGAGAAGCAATTGAGGATCTGCAATTCACCATCTTGCCGCATCCACCATATAGCCCCGATTTAGCACTTTGCGATTTTCGTCCCCTTTCCTAAACCTAAAGAACATCTCCGTGGAAATCGCTACGAGTCTGACGAAGAAGTTAAGGCCGCTGTGAAATTTTGGCTTCGTAGTCAAAGCTCCGAGTTTTACCAGGATGGATTTCAAAACCTCATTTATCGTTAGCGTAAATGTATCGAGGTAGAGGGTGATTTTATAGAAAAGTAAATATATCGTTTTGAAGAATAAACTCTAAGGTACATATCTGTTTTTGTGTTTCGATAAAATCCTTCAACCCGTTTAAAATTTATTTGAGTGGAGGCATTACTTTTCAGCCCACCCTCGTCTATTGATTCAATAAATCTGTTGTTATTTATTGACTTTTATAATGAAATAAAAAACTACGAAAAACCGAAGATGTTCTCTCTCTCTCTCTCTCTCTCTCTCTCTCTCTCTCTCTCCTCTCCTCTCTCTCTCTCTCTCTCTCTCTCTCTCTCTCTCTCTCTCTCTCTCTCTCTCTGCGCGACCAGGTGGCTCCCCACCTGGCTACAGTCTTCAACAAATCGTTGGTGATGGGCCAGGTGCCTGGTGACTGGAGGGAGGCCAACGTGACCCCTATCTTTAAGAAAGGGGATCACGAAAGTCCAGGGAACTATCGTCCTATTAGTCTCACTTCAGTTGTAGGTAAATTATTAGAAAGGATAATAGCTGATAGAATCGTTGACCATTTGGATTCCCACAAGCTGCTTGGGGACTCCCAACATGGGTTTAGACGGCATAGGTCGTGTCTCACCAACTTGCTCGAGTTTTTCCACGTCATGTTGAGTGAGTACGATAAGAGTAGGGCGATTGATATACTTTATCTCGACTTTCAGAAAGCCTTTGATAAGGTACCTCACCGCCGGCTAATGGCGAAAGTGCGCGCGCTGGGTATCGGTGGGGAAATAGGTAGGTGGATTGAAAACTGGCTGAGGAATAGGCGACAGAGGGTGGTAATTAAAGGGGCTAGTTCGGGTTGGGCCTCGGTCACTAGTGGGGTTCCTCAGGGTTCCGTTTTGGGGCCGCTGTTGTTTACCATTTACATAAATGATATCGACGGTGGCATCGTCAGTCGGATCGCCAAATTCGCTGATGACACCAAGCTTGGGGCCAATGTTGGGACGCCCGAAGCGATCGAGGAACTGCGTGCGGACCTAGGTAGGATAGGAGAGTGGTCCGAAAAATGGCAAATGCCGTTTAACTTGGGTAAATGCAAAGTGATGCACATTGGCTACGCCAATCCCAAGTCGGACTACTCGATGTTGGGCAGTAATATCGAGGTGACTGATTTAGAAAAGGACTTGGGTGTGCTAATTAGCAGCGACCTTAAGTTTACGAAACAGTGTGTAGAGGTGGAAAAGAAAGCCCAGAAACTATTGGGTTATATCAGAAGGCAATTTCAGTTTCGGAACAAGGAGATTGTGCTCTCACTGTACAATTCCCTTGTTCGGCCGTACCTGGAGTATGCTGTGCAGTTCTGGTCGCCCACCCTCAGGAAAGATATTGAGAGGCTGGAGCGAGTGCAGGCGAGGGCCACAAAGTTGATCCCTTCCGTTAGGCATATGGGCTACAATCGACGGTTACGCGCCCTGAACTTGTTTTCGCTTGAAACTCGGAGGCTGCGCGGTCAACTGATCGAGGTTTTCAAGCTCTTACGAGGGTTCAACGATGTCGATTTTAGAAGTATGTTTAGTTTAAATGATAACCCAACTCGCAACAATGGTTGGAAGTTGGATTTGAAACGGTTTAGGACTAGTGTGTGTGGGAATTACGTTACGTATAAGATCTGTGACACATGGAACAGGTTACCTTCGGAAGTTGTGAACAGTTCCTCTGTGGATCAGTTCAAGAAAAGGTTAGACGAAATCTTGCACACTATTTGAGTGTGTAAAGACATTTAGGACCTCAGTCTGCGGAAATTTCTTTTCCTATAAAATAGTTAATATCTGGAACCAACTTCCCTCAGAGGTTGTTTCCAGTCAAAGTGTAAATCTGTTTAAAAATAGGCTAGACAAAGTACTGAACACACTCATAGTTTAAGATTAAAACCTCAGAAAACTCTGCAGGAGTTCGCTTGCTCGGTCTCTGTGAGCAAGCTAAATATAGAGCTATTTATATATCCTCCACTTTCCTGTAAAATTTCCTTGGCTACTTTTCCAGGGTCAAGGTATTTTCTTCAACCTTTTTCCGTACCTGCCTCTGGCAGGGAGGGAGCGGAGGGTGGGGAGAGAGCCTTCTACTTTTCTATCCAGTTTTCTACTACTGCTAGCATAGTTGAAAGACAAAATTTTCCCTGGCACCCGTTGCCATTGGTACCTCCTCGGTATGGGCCGCAAGGCCTTTTGAGGTACTTCTTTTCCTTGTAACTCCTTGTAACTCTCTCTCTCTCTCTCTCTCTCTCTCTCTCTCTCTCTCTCTCCGCAGGGGGTATAAAGGTATAAAGTTCGCCGCAGAGGGTATAAAGGTTATGCACATTTATTCTGGATGTTGTAAACTTTATACTTGGGGTGTGGCAGCCTTCCAGTCCTGAGTCGTGGGATTCTAGAGAAATTGGCTGCCAGTTCATTTAGGTTCTCTCTCTTTCGGGAGGGCGGGTGAAGTCTATTGTATAATCCTGTCCCGTGGGTTACTCGGACCCCATCCCATCCCTACTCTGTCCTTTTAGCTTAAGTTAAAGATGTTCTCCTCTGACTGCAAAAAAAAAAAAAATTTTTTTTTAGTAAGTCTCTTTCTATTCTTTTACTATTAGGACCCTACTGCTACCTCATGCGTGGGAAGAGAGGCTTTGGAACCTCTATAAATAACACCATTTAATGCTCGTAGGTCGTGAGAGACTGGGATGCAGGGGTCCCAGGCGTAGGGGCGCGATGAATGGAGTGTGGCCTGACCAGCCCCCTGCGACCGTTCTTTGGTGACCAGTTGATGGTGCTTGGCTGTACTGCTCTTAGGTGAGAGAGCTTTACTGCCCAGCTGGCTGCCAGGCCAGCGTAAACTCTCGGGCGTAACCTCTGGGTCTGGTGGGATATCCCTTGAGCACTGGATTCTAAGAGTCGCTTGTGAGTGACTAGTAAGACTTAGTAAGGGGCTGCATCTCGCTGTCGCTCCTGGCGGGAAATCCGTGACACCTGCGTCGCGAGTGTTTGTCACCTGGTAGCTGCGACACGTTTGGGACTGTCTGGCTCTGGGAAGTCCCTTGGTCGGTGCGGCAGCAGCGAGAGGTGTACTCTTCTGGATGGGATGAAGGTCACTTGCAAATAGGCGCATGCGTCTAAGCGCGGGAAGAACCCCCCCCCCCCCCCCCCCTTTTCTATTTATTGGTCAGAACGTTTTTGATAGTTTTCATTGCTAGAACGCTTTATCTTATTCAGTGTATTCAGAGTTCGAGAAAAAAAAAAATATTACAATGACTGGGAGGCAGAAATTGAAGGCTGAATGTGCGAGGTGTGGAGAAAACCAGTGGGTGACGAACTTCAAAGCAGCTTGCTTCGAGAAGATCAACCACTCCAGCATGTGCCGCTTTTGCGAACTCCTGCAGTTTTACGAGAAGCTAGAGGAGAGGGTCCGGCGGCTCGAGTCGTCCAGATCGGATGTTGGAGGTGCGGCGGTCACTGACGCGGCTGCGCCCTCCACCCCGGAGCTCATTCATAGGAGGGCTGCCCTGGAAAGGCGGTCCAGCGATGGACTGGCTCGAGCAACTGCGTGCAGACCTAGGTAGGATAGGAGAGTGGTCCGAAAAATGGCAAATGCCGTTTAACTTGGGTAAATGCAAAGTGATGCACATTGGCTACGCCAATCCCAAGTCGGACTACTCGACGTTGGGGAGTAATATCGAGGCCACTGATTTGGAAAAGGACTTGGTGTGTGCTAATTAGCAGCGACCTTAAGTTTACGAAACAGTGCGTAGAGGTGGAAAAGAAAGCCCAGAAGTTGTTGGGTTATATCAGGAGGCAATTTCAGTTTCGGAACAAGGAGATTGTGCTCTCTCTGCAATTCCCTGGTTCGGCCGCACCTGGAGTATGCTGTGCAGTTCTGGTCGCCCACCCTCAGGAAAGATATTGAGAGGCTGGAGCGAGTGCAGGCGAGGGCCACAAAGTTGATCCCTTCCGTTAGGCATGTGGGCTACAATCGACGGTTACGCGCCCTGAACTTGTTTTCGCTGGAAACTCGGAGGCTGCGCGGTGAACTCATCGAGGTTTTCAAGCTCTTACCCGGGTTCAACGATGTCTATTTTAGAAGCATGTTTAGTTTAAATGATAACCCAACTCGCAACAATGGTTGGAAGTTGGATTTGAAACGGTTTAGGACTAGTGTGTGTGGGAATTACTTTACGTATAAGATCTGTGACACGTGGAACAGGTTACCTTCAGAAGTTGTGAACAGTTCCTCTGTGGATCATTTTAAGAAAAGGTTAGACCAAATCTTGCACACTATTTGAGTGTGACAGAATTTTTCCCTGGCACCCGTTGCCATTGGTACCTCTTCGGTATGGGCCGCAAGGCCTTTTGAGGTACCTCTTTTCCTTCTCTCTCTCTCGTTCTCTCTCTCGTTCTCTCTCTCTCTCTCTCGTTCTCTCTCGTTCTCTCTCTCTCTCTCGTTCTCTCTCTCTCTCTCGTCTCTCTCTCTCTCTCTCGTTCTCTCTCTCTCTCTCGTTCTCTCTCTCGTTCTCTCTCCTCTCTCTCTCTCGTTCTCTCTCTCTCTCTCAGGAAAGATATTGAGAGGCTGGAGCGAGTGCAGGCGAGGGCCACAAAGTTAATCCCTTCCGTTAGGCATATGGGCTGCAATCGACGGTTACGCGCCCTGAACTTGTTTTCGCTTGAAACTCGGAGGCTGCGCGGTCAACTGATCGAGGTTTTCAAGCTCTTACGAGGGTTCAACGATGTCGATTTTAGAAGTATGTTTAGTTTAAATGATAACCCAACTCGCAACAATGGTTTAAGTTGGATTTGAAACGGTTTAGGACTAGTGTGTGTGGGAATTACGTTACGTATAAGATCTGTGACACATGGAACAGGTTACTTCGGAAGTTGTGAACAGTTCCTCTGTGGATCAGTTCAAGAAAGGTTAGACGAAATCTTGCACACTATTTGAGTGTGTAAAGACATTTAGGACCTCAGTCTGGCGAAATTTCTTTTCCTGTAAAATAGTTGATATCTGGAACCAACTTCCCTCAGAGGATGTTTCCAGTCAAAGTGTAAATCTGTTTAAAAATAGGCTAGACAAAGTACAGAACACACTCATAGTTTAAGATTAAAACCTCAGAAAACTCTGCAGGAGTTCGCTTGCTCGGTGTCTCTGTGAGCAAGCTAAATATAGAGCTATTTATATATTCTCCACTTTCCTGTAAAATTTCCTTGGCTACTTTTCCAGGGTCAAGGTATTTTCTTCAACCTTTTTCCGTACCTGCCTCTGGCAGGGAGGGAGCGGAGGGTGGGGAGAGAGCCTTCTACTTTTCTATCCAGTTTTCTACTACTGCTAGCATAGTTTGAAAGACAAAATTTTCCCTGGCACCCGTTGCCATTGGTACCTCCTCGGTATGGGCCGCAAGGCCTTTTGAGGTACTTCTTTTCCTTGTAACTCCTTGTAACTCTCGTTCTCTCTCTCTCTCGTTCTCTCTCTCTCTCGTTCTCTCTCTCTCTCGTTCTCTCTCTCTCTCTCTCTCTCGGAAGTTGTGAACAGTTCCTCTGTGGATCAGTTCAAGAAAAGGTTAGACGAAATCTTGCACACTATTTGAGTGTGTAAAGACATTTAGGACCTCAGTCTGCGGGAATTTCTTTTCCTGTAAAATAGTTGATATCTGGAACCAACTTCCCTCAGAGGATGTTTCCAGTCAAAGTGTAAATCTGTTTAAAAATAGGCTAGACAAAGTACAGAACACACTCATGGTTTAAGATTAAAACCTCAGAAAACTCTGCAGGAGTTCGCTTGCTCGGTGTCTCTGTGAGCAAGCTAAATATAGAGCTGTTTATATATTCTCCGCTTTCCTGTAAAATTTCCTTGGCTACTTTTCCAGGGTCAAGGTATTTTCTTCAACCTTTTTCCGTACCTGCCTCTGGCAGGGAGGGAGCGGAGGGTGGGGAGAGAGCCTTCTACTTTTCTATCCAGTTTTCTACTACTGCTAGCATAGTTTGAAAGACAAAATTTTCCCTGGCACCCATTGCCATTGGTACCTCCTCGGTATGGGCCGCAAGGCCTTTTGAGGTACTTCTTTTCCTTGTAACTCCTTGTAACTCTCTCGTTCTCTCTCTCTCTCGTTCTCTCTCTCTCTCTCGTTCTCTCTCTCTCTCGTTCTCTCTCGTTCTCTCTCTCTCTCGTTCTCTCTCTCTCTCTCTCTCGTTCTCTCTCTCTCTCGTTCTCTCTCTCTCTCGTTCTCTCTCTCTCTCGTCTCTCTCTCTCTCGTTCTCTCTCTCTCTCGTTCTCTCTCTCTCTCGTTCTCTCTCTCTCTCGTTCTCTCTCTCTCTCTCTCGTTCTCTCTCTCTCTCGTTCTCTCTCTCTCTCTCTCGTTCTCTCTCTCTCTCTCGTTCTCTCTCTCTCTCGTTCTCTCTCTCTCTCGTTCTCTCTCTCTCTCTCTCGTTCTCTCTCTCTCTCTCGTTCTCTCTCTCTCTCTCGTTCTCTCTCTCTCTCGTTCTCTCTCTCTCTCGTTCTCTCTCTCTTCGTCTCTCTCTCTCTCGTTCTCTCTCTCTCTCGTTCTCTCTCTCTCTCGTTCTCTCTCTCTCTCGTTCTCTCTCTCTCTCGTTCTCTCTCTCTCTCTCTCGTTCTCCCTGGCACCCGTTGCCATTGGTACCTCCTCGGTATGGGCCGCAAGGCCTTTTGAGGTACTTCTTTTCCTTGTAACTCCTTCCTTGTAACTCTCGTTCTCTCTCTCTCTCTCTCTCTCTCGTTCTCTCTCTCTCTCTCTCCCGACAGCCCTGGCTGTTCGGGAAACGGGTCGTGCTAGGGGGCGGTCAGAATAGGGAAGGCTCCCTCCGTGCAATGCTTTTTAATGCTAGGTCAATTAGGAACAAGTTTCGCGAGCTACGGGCGCTCTTAGCATCAGAATACCAGGATATCGTTGCTATCACCGAGTCCTGGATTCATACTGATCGTAGGGACTACGTTGGGGAGTTCGAAATTCCCGGGTATAGAATGTTTCGCAAAGACCGCACCCGTGGGGAGGGGGGTGGGGTACTAATATACGTCAGAGACACGTTGAGTCCGGTTGACTGCCAGTTCCGGTCGGAACGGGAGCTGCTTGGCGTCGATCTGAACGTGGGAGGGACGAACTATAGGTTAATCTTGGTGTACAGACCTCCGCATCTCCTCCTCGAGGAGGATACAGCCCTGTACACCGAACTCAGTAGCCTGCTAGGGGATAGGGTGTGTGTAGTTTTAGGAGACTTCAACTGTCGCGGCATAAAGTGGGAAAACAGGACTGCCGATGCTGAAGGGAGGAGGCTAGTTGACTTTGCTGATGAGAACTTCCTCACTCAGTGGGTCAACGAGCCTACACGAGGCGAAAGCGTTCTAGACTTAGTATTCACGACCGAAGACAACCTCGTCACTGGCCTCACCGTTGACGAATCGTTGGGCGGGAGTGATCACGGTCTTATTAGGTTCCGTGTGTGCGTCCCTCGGGTGAAGCGTAGTAACTCGAGAGGCAGTAAGCTCGATCTCCGGCGGGCGAACTTTGTTAGCCTCAGGGATAGCGTAGCAGAGATGGGGTTAGAGGTCGGCGGCGATGTTGAGGGAGTGTGGAGTGCATTCCGGGATGAGTTTATGGTGCTGCAGTCTGCTGCCATACCCTCAAAACCGGTCACCCCTGCTTCAACGCAGCCTAAGTGGTTCAATCGTGGCATCGCTTCGGCTATCCGAAATAGGAAAGTAGCGTATAGGAGGGCGAAGGCCAATCGTTCCCACGAGAACACTGAAGCGTATGTCCGCCTGTGTAGGGAAGTGAAGGCGAAGGTTAGGCTAGCGAAACGTAACGAAGAACTACGGGTGGCAAGCCTCTGCAAGAGGAACCCTAAGGAGTTCTTCAGTTATGTTAATAGTAGAAAGCCTATTAGAAGCATGATAGGTCCTTTAAAGGACGGAAGCGGCGTTCTGCGGACCTCCGACGCGGACATCGCTAATGTGCTTAATGAGTACTTTGCGGGAGTGTTCACCAGGGAGGATACCCGCGTCATCCCCGAGCCAGCTGTGAGGCACGAAGGTGCTGGCCTGGATAGTGTTAGATGTACCGCGACAGTCGTTGCTCATAGAATAGACAAACTGAGCGCGTTTAAGGCTCCTGGGCCAGACCAGTTTCTCCCCAGTGTTTTGCGAGAAGTGCGCGACCAGGTGGCTCCCCACCTGGCTACAGTCTTCAACAAATCGTTGGAGATGG